>OZ014519.1:632958880-633372087 GCA_963966055.1 Lathyrus aphaca
AGAGAGCCTATAATAGGCCATAGGCCAGACTCAGGTCTTTTAAGTTTATCGTAGGTTGGGTTGATCAGTGGCTTTATTTCGTATATTTCAAACAAATTTGGTTTGTCGTTTTCTTTGTTTTCGTCGGTTATTGAAGCTTTTGATTATGTTTTCATCGTTGTTTTCATGTTTTGTCGAGCAAATCTTGTGTTAATGTTTTTATTGTTTTGTATCATCATGTCGTTGATTTGGTTGTTTTATGTTGCGTTTTCAGGTACGCATGAAGTCATTGATCAGACACGCGCGAAATGGGCGTTCAGGTGCAAAACTGAGATTTTAGTGAAGATTCAGAAGCCTGGGATGGAGAATGAAGAAAGAAGAGGAAAAGCCAAGTAAGTAGTCTGACACGGCCGCCCGTGTCACAGGACACGGCCCGTGTCAGTTTTTATGGAGGGTTGCACCCAGATTTGAAGAGTCAGAAGCCTGACACGGAATCCCTTGTCATGGGACACGGCCCGTGTCATGGGATCCCGTGTCAGGGCTCCTAAAGGAGGCATTTTATTATTTTATTTTATTTCTCTTTAATTGACCTACGAGGGTATTTTGGGATTTTCGCTTAGTTGTTTGTGGTCTGATACATTAGGCTGATTGTGTGAGGGGAAAACGCTTTTGATTTTACGATTAATTTTGATTTTTTCTCTGGAGATTTTACGCACGAGTTTTGGAAGAAAGGCGATCTTGGAACGGCGGAAGCCATTGAAGATCATCTGAACCCTATTACAAGTGTAATGTATTTTCCTTGTTTTTATAGTTTTGTTATTGTTATCATAAACATGAGAGGCTAAACCCCCAATAATAGGGGATGTCCTTTATTTCCTTTGTAATGACATTGAACCTTTTGTTATAATATTTTCACTACATTTTCATAATCGTTATGTTGTTTGATCGTTCATAATGCAAAACCCAATTTGGAAAATAAGGTTTTTGGTCTAATGTTAACCGTAGGTAGGAATACCATTGTTAACACTTTTTAAACAATATTATTTTATTAGACATCACCAAGGAATTGGGATGCCAAAATTTAACCGTAAAACTTTTGGTATTAAAAAAGCTTGGTATTATTTCTATACAACCAAGGAATCGGGGTATAGAGAGAATACCAAAGGGTTTTCCTTAAAGGAATTTTTGAAAATTGTTTTTTTAAAGGCGATAATGATTTAGCCTTGTGGTGAAATTGCTAATAATAATTTATTTGTCATTATAAGGATTTTAATACACTTTCCCTAGTGTCATTCTCATATTTGTCATAACAGCTTATTTTATTAAGTCCTTTTATTTTGTCCTTTATAATTCCAAAAGTCAATTTGAAAACAACTTATAAACCTTTTATTCAGCTAAATTACATAAAACTTATTTATTCTTGCACAGTTCTCAAGAGAACGACACTGGGGTAAACCCATTTTATTACTACAATCGATAAAATAATGCACTTGCTATTTTAACGATCAAGTTTTTGGTGCTGTTGTCGGGGACTGCCAAAATTTAAGTTTGTGTAATTCACTTGTAATTTTGTTGTTCTGCAACTATTTTTTTTTATTTTCATTATTCCTACTTTCCATTTTTCTTTCATTTTTATTCTTTTTACTTTCTCATTGCTAATCTGTATCTAACTTTTAGTGCGAGGTAAGGCCTCAGCTGAATTTTCCTTTGACGCAAAACCTGAAAGACTCCGCAAAGCAAGACTCGAAAGAGGAGGGAATCATTGGGAGATGCATACAAGAGATTTAAGAGATATGACATAGTGAATTTCAAACAGAAAGAGGGGGAATCATTGGGAGATGCATACAAGAGATTTAAGAGATGCTTAGCCGCGTGTCCTACTCATAACATGGATGCGACTGAGCAAATGCAGAATTTTGTGAATGGTCTCAGGATTAAGACCAAATAGGTCATTGATACAGCTGCAGGTGGTTCTACAAATTTCTCGACAACCACATGTATAAAGAAAATTATAGAAGTTATAGCCGCAAACGAACACCTGTAGTTATATGACAGAACATTGAATCAACCTAAAGGCAAGATTGATTTGAAGCTTGTCGAGCATGTTGTGAAGATGGAAGATTAAATTGTTGTAGAGGTTGAGAGAAGGCTTAAAAAGAAGAATCTTGAGCCACATACTGTAGCACGGGTGCAACCGGTCCAAGCTATTATTTGTGAGATTTGTGCATGACCCTATTTTTCTATGCATTGTGTAGCAACACAAGAACAGGTCGAAGCAATCAACTTCCTGAGGTAGAATAATCCATACTCCAACACCTACAATCCAGGGTGGAAGAATCACCCAAATTTCTCTTGGAAGGATCAGCAAGGAAATCCTCAGAAGCAAGTTTAAGCCTCACAACAGCAACAATATCAACTGTATCAATATCAACAACCTCAGCAACAACAAGCACCAAGAAAAGCGGATTGGGAGATTGCCATCAAAAAGATGACCGCTCAAAGCTCCCAATTCCAAAAAGAAACAAGAAGTAATCTTAGAAACACATGTGCTTCGATTAAAAACCTTGAAGTTCAGATGAGTCAAATAGCTCAACAACTCGCGGGTTCTCAAGCACCAGGAGCTCTTCCAAACGCAACTGTTACTAATACTAAAGATCAACATCATGAGAACACATTTATGACTAGGAGAGGTAAAGTTAATGAAGAATTTGAAGAAAAAAAATCTGAATTAGATGATCAGGTGATTGAAGTTGAGTTAGATATCAAAGAAAATGAGGTGGTCGAGAAAGGATCAGTGGCATCAGAACCGGTGGTGAAAGAGAAAGTTGTTGAGCCCAAACTGGTGATCAAGCTTCCTTATCCACTTAGGAATAAGAAGAAGGGGCAGCAAGAGAAGAATTTTTAGAAGTTCTTTGAGATGTTTAAAAAGCTTGAATTGAACATCCCACTCTTGGAGGCAATGGAGCAAATTCCTATTTATGCAAAGTTCATGAAAGATATCATCTCGAAAAAGAGAACCACCGAAACGGAGCCGATTATTCTAACTGAAACTTGTAGTGCTATTTTGCAGGGTATAAAGATTCCAATGAATAAGAAATATCGAGGCGCCATCACTATTCCTTGCACAATTGGAGCTCAATCATTCAAAAGAGCTCTTATTGATCTATGTGCAAGTATAAGTCTTATACCATTATCCATCTACAAAAAGTTGGGTATAAGTGATGTACAAGACACTAGAATGACACTCCAATTTATGGATCATTCGATGAAGTGCATTTATGGGGAATCCAAGATGTTCTTGTGAAAGTTGACAAATTTGTGTTTCCTGTGGACTTTGTGATACTAGAGATTCCGAAAGATGAAGAAATCCCATTAATTCTTGGAAGACCATTCTTGGAGACAGGTAGAGTTATGATAGACATGGAAGGAGGAACCTTGACTCTAAAGGTCTATGATGAGGAGTTGAATATTGATGTTAGAGAAACCATGAAGCATAAAGAGGATTTCAGCACTAGTAGAAACATTAAGATACTTGATTATATGGATGAGAAAAAGAATGTTGAAAATATATCCAAGCTACCATTGGAGAAAGTGTTAAGTTTGTCAATCCTTGAAGATTATGAAGAAGTGGGGGAAAGAGAATTGGAAGTGTTAGCTATGATGGAAGCCCAACCTCCGTGGAAGGGAGTCCGACCACACTGGTGGGAGGATTTAAGACAACCTCAATTGGTGGAAGGGAAAGAAGAAACTAAAAAGAGTACGGAGTTGAAACAACTACCGAAAAATCTTAAATATATCTTCCTAGACGCCGATGGTAAATGTCAGGCCATTATAAATTCTTGCTTGAAGAGTATACAAGAGGAAAAGTTGATTGATGTTCTGAAAAAGTATAAAGGTGCTATGGGTTGGAATATTTAGGACTTAAAAGGTATTAGTCCAACGGTTTGTATGCATAAAATTTTGATGGAAGATGATCATAAACTGGTAGTTCAACCTCAAAGAAGACTTAATTCGAACATGAAAGAGGTGGTAAGAAAGGAGGTAGTAAAGTTACTTGATGCATGTCTCATTTACCCTATATTTGATAACTTGTGGATTAGTCCGGTGCACGTGGTTCCTAAGAAAGGCGGAACAATTGTGGTTACAAATGAAAAAAATAAGTTGATTCCTACAAGAATGGTCACAGGGTGGCGGGTGTGTATTGATTACCGAAGTTTGAATTTGGCTACAAGAAAATATCATTTTTCGTTACCTTTCATCGATCAAATGTTAGAGAGGCTAGCGGGTCATGATTTTTACTGTTTCTTGGATGGATACTCTGGGTACAACCAAATTGCGGTTGCACCGGAAGATTAGGAGAAGAAGAATTTTACATGCCCTTATGGAGTATTCGCTTATAGAAGGATGCCATTCGGTTTATGTAATGCTCCGACTACATTTTAGAGGTGCATGACCTCCATTTTTGCTGAAATGCTTGAAAAGCATATGGAAGTCTTCATGGACGACTTTTCGGTATTTGGCGCTTCCTTTGATACTTGTTTAACTAACCTTTCTCTTGTTTTGGAAAGATGTCAGGAAAGCAATTTGATCCTAAACTGGGAGAAATGTCATTTTATGGTTCGTGAAGGCATTGTTTTGGGTCACAAGATCTCTCACAATGGGATTGAAGTTGACCAAGCTAAAGTGGAGACGATATCCAAGTTGCCACCACTGGTGAACGAAAAAGGTATAAGAAGTTTCTTAGGCCATGCGGGTTTTACCGTCGGTTTATAAGAGACTTTTCGAAGATAGCAAAACCTCTAACCACACTTTTGGTTAAGGACATGGCTTTTGTGTTTAATGATGAGTGTGTCGCTGCTTTTGAGACACTGAAAAATAAACTAGTGTCGGCCCCCATAGTTATTGCCCCTGATTGGTCTCTTCCTTTTGAGATCATGTGTGATGCTAGTGACATTGCAGTAAGGGTTGTTTTTGGACAAAGGAAAGAGAAACTCTTACATGTCATTTATTATGCTAGTCATGTGTTAAACCCTGCATAGATGAACTATGCGACTACTGAAAAAGAGTTTCTTGCTATTGTTTATGCCTTCGATAAATTCTGGCAATATCTGTTGGGTTCAAAAATTATTGTTTATACTGACCATGCTGCATTGAAGTATATTTTTGCTAAGCAGGATTCCAAACTAAGACTTCTTAGATGGATTCTCCTTCTTCAAGAGTTTGATGTGTAAATTCGTGATAAGAGAGGGTATGAAAATATTGTTGCTGATCACCTCTCTCGGATGTCACCTATTGAAGAGACCGGAGACAAGCGCCCAATAAAGGATGAGTTTTCCAATGAACACATCCTTGTTGTTATTGGTGTCCCTTGATTTACAGATTATGCAAACTACCTAGTGGGTGGTGTCATACCCGATGATTTTGAATCTAATATAAAGAAAAGGTTTGTTCATGATTGCAGGTTTTACTTGTGGGATGATCCATATTTGTATAAAAGAGGAGTTGATGGTCTAATAAGGAGATGTGTGTCTGAAGAGGAACATAAGGATGTTCTGAAAGCTTGTCATGACTCGGAGTATGGAGGACATTTTGGCGGTGATAGAACTGCATCAAAGGTCCTTCAGTCCAGATTATATTGGCCTTCATTGTTCAATGACGCACAGGAAATGGTAAAAAGGTGCGATAAATGTCAGAGAAATGGGAATATATCGAAAAGGAATCAAATGCCACTGAATTTTATGTTAGAAGTTGAGCTGTTTGATGTTTGGGGGATCGATTTCATGGGTCTCTTTCCACCGTCGTTTGGAAAGAACTATATCTTGGTAGTTGTAGACTATGTCTCCAAGTGGGTTGAAGTTGTTGCATTTCCCACTAATGATGCAAAGGTGGTCGTTAAGTTCTTGAGAGAAAACATTTTTGCTAGGTTAAGAGTGCCGAGAGCTTTGATCAGTGATGAAGGAACTCATTTCCTAAATCATCTTATGGAACGACACCTTTTGAAGTACAACGTGAAACATCTAGTTGCTACCCCTTATCAACCCCAAACAAGTGGACACGTTGAAGTTTCAAACAGGCAATTGAAGTAAATCCTTGAAAAAACAATAAGTTCATCTCGAAAGGATTGGGCAATAAAGTTTGATGATGCTTTATAGGCTTATCGAATGGCATTCAAGACACCAATCAGAATGTCCCCATACCAACTGGTTTATGGGAAAGCTTGTCACTTGCCACTTGAATTAGAACATAAGACGTTATGGGCTTCTAAGTTTTTGAATATGGACTTGTCCCAAGAAGGAAGTTCCAGGATTCTTCGACTTCATGAGTTAGAGGAATTTCGGAACCGAGCCTATGAGAATGCCAAGATTTACAAAGAGTAGACAAAGAAGTGGCATGATAGAAGAATAGTGAGGAAGGATTTCTTTGAGCGACAACTGGTTCTCTTGTACAACTCCAGGTTGAAATTATTCCATGGAAAACTTAGATCTAAATAGTCAGGACCATTTGTTGTTCATAAGACGTTTCCGCATGGAGCAATTGAATTGAAAAATCAAGCAAACGGAGATACTTTTAAAGTTAACGGGTAGAGATTGAAACCATATTACCAAGGGGATGTTGTTGGGAAAGTTGATGTCATTCGTCTTACTCTATAGGACGAAGGGCCGTCGAGCTATGCGAAGTTAAACGCAATGCTGCATGGGAGGTACCCATGGTTTTTATCTCTAATCAATGTTTTTTATATTTGCAGTTGTTTATTGCATTTCGAGTCAAGAGAAAGCTGGGAAAGGTTGAGTGTTAAAGAAACGGGAAAGAAGGGGCAAGTTTTTGATTGTTTGTAGTGCCCTGACATGACCGTCTGTGTCAGGGAGAACTGGCAAGAGTGAAAAAAAAGTAGAAATTTTGATGAAAGTCATAGGCCTGACACGGCCCGTGTCAGGCTCTCTATAGCTTGATTTTTTTTAATTATTGGTGAAGGTAATTCAGTGCCCTAACACGCCCGCCCGTGTCATGGGACATGGCCCGTATCAGGGTGCACGGGGGCATAATTTGAACTTTTTTTAATTTGTTCTTTTTTTTATTTTTATTTTCATATTTAGCTCCCTTGTGGGTCCCGCGAACTTAAATCACCTTTACCACTCTTAATTTCACCTTTATCACTCTTAATTTCCCAAATTTCATATCTTCATCTTCCTCCCTAAAAAATTCTCTCAAACTCCATAACATACTTCTCACAAAACCTTCAAAATCACTAACACACACTCATCAAAACACCACACGACCTTCACAAAAATCGTTCACCTCATCCTCCTTCACACTTCTACGGTTTTATTTTTGCAATAACTTTTTTTTTCAGTTTTTGTGAATTTTTCAGGTAAGAAAATGTCCCCGAAGCGAGCTGATAGAGGTAAACAAGCTGCTGCAGAGCTATCGTGCCCACAAAAGTGCACCATCCGGAGGCTGAATGCCCATGGCATCCTCTTCGACACAGAGGAACGTGAAAAGAGATATGGGTATCATGTGAAACGAAAAATCACCCCGACCTGGTATCTCTGTCCTGACACTCTATCCAAGCTAGGCTTATTTGTCGAGATAGGCAGGATGCTCCACACTTTAGGTATGCTCAAATTTTTACAATACGAGGTGCCCACTTATGAGCGTATAACCTTAGATTTTTTTTTGCATTTTTGAATTTAAATTAAGAAAAAAATGGACAGGTATTGCTAACTTTTTTTGGGGACAATGAGTTTCAGGTTGTACGATAATGATAATGAACTGACAGTGGAGGATATTGGAGGCATTCTGAAGCTCCCAACTATTGGCCCTTATTTTATACCGGAGGAATTTGATGCATGCTCCTTCTGGATGGCCATCACTGGTCACAAGGAGTATGTAGCCAAGGGATCTAAAGCATCATGGATTCAAAATCCTTACTTCAGATACGCGCAGAAGTGCCTGGCATATACGTTGTTTGGTAGGGGCGATAGTACATGGGTGGCAACCCAAAAGGAGTTATTATTTCTCTATGAAATGGCGAGTCGCACTCCAGTTAGTGTAGCGGCATTCGTAGCTGATTACTTGGATCGAGTTGGCCGAGCCACATCTGGTGGTATTTCGGTTGGGGTATGATTACCCAAATTGTTGAGCATCTAGGGTATGACCAGGAAACACTTGAAGAAACACCGATAGTAGGTAAATACCATCTGGACAAGAACGCATTGGTCCAACAAGGTATGATTGCTCTTCATGATGACTATTATGCGCTAATGTGTTCTGGTAAATATTTAATGTCTTTGCTTAACCCCTATTGTTGTGGGATTCGAGATGTGAATAACTGGTGTTATGGTGGTGTCGTCCTTGATATCGTGGACGATCAAGAGGATGATACTTTTGACACAGGTGACCAAGACCATGATGGCTTCAGGGCTGAATCGGAACCCCATCAGACGGTTCCTCCTCATACCAGTGGTTTGAGTGCTGATCCATTTTCTATGACAAATTACCACTGGACATGGTTACACACTGAGATAGGAGAAATTAAGGGAGAGAAATCCCGACAATGAAATGAACAAGCCCGTCAAGGGAAGCTGGTTGGTGAGATGCACGGGTGGATGCGACAAATGAGGCTGCAAGACCAACCTCCTAATCAGTAAGCTTTGTGAGTCCACCGCTGCACTAGTTCTTAAACAGTGTGGACATTGTTGAGTTCAAGAGTGGGGGGTATCTATTTCTATGTTTTGTCATATTTTTCTTGTTTTTGTTTGTCTTTGCTATTTGAATCTTTATGTTGGTTTTAGTTTGAAATTGCGTCTGAGATCTATTGTGAAAGCACCCCGAATTTGAACTGAGAAAAATAATGTGTTTGAGCTGTCTTGTTTCTGCGAGTAAGTAAAGAGAAAATATATAAGGTTTGAATGAAAAGAAGCTTGATTAGGAGATTGGAAAATTCTTGATATTTAGGTATACCACAAACACCCTGAGTTTACTGAGTAAGGAACAGGTCCGACATGTAGATTCGTGCCAAAGTACTTTGATCTAAGAAGTACACCTTGAGTAGTTTATATTGACAACCGAGCTTAATATATAAGATTTATATGTACAAGGTTGATCGAGAAAAAAATATTGATTGAGAAAAGGCACCGGAAAAATATGAATAAAGGCAATTAGACGATCGATCCTTCTAAGTTGGGTAACCCTCACTCGGTTATTCAGCCTAACGGCGATTGAACATGAAGTCGTCCCAAAGTGGACAAAGAAAATAACGGTGCAAAAAAGAGAGAATTTTTTTTTACCAATCTTGTGCATGCGAGGAAAAATCATAAAATCCTTAAAAAGTGATTGTCTGAATGAAAAGGGTGGAAAATAGGAAAATAAGACTTAAGTCCAAAGCATAGTTAGAGAGGTTACTGAAAAGGAGATCCAGGTTCGTGGTCTCACCGCAGTTTAGTGTTTATGTGATACCTTGATAGAGGGAGAAGACCGAAACTACTTGTCAGGTGACTTGGAACGAAAAATCCACGTATGAGTATTCTCGCTTCAACTCGCGGTTTCTGAGACAGTTCATCTTTGCTTAATGTGTTTATGGAAGCTTTTTTCTTTAGTTCAAGCAAAAGTTTAAGTTCAGGGGAGTTTGATCAGTGGTTTTATTTCGTATATTTCAAACAAGTTTGGTATGTCGTTTTCTTTGTTTCCGTCGGTTGTTGAAGCTTTTGATTATGTTTTCATCGTTGTTTTCATGTTTTGTCGAGCAAGTCTTGTGTTAATGTTTTTATTGTTTTGTATCAATGGTTTTGTTGATTTGGTTGTTTTATGTTGTGTTTTCAGGTACATAGGAAGCCACTGATCGGACACGCGCGGAATGGGAGTTCAGTTGTGAAACTGAGATTTTAGCGAAGATTCAGAAGCCTGACATGGGTGTCTGTGTCGCCTGAAAAGCCCATGTTAGGAAACCCGGGATGGAGAATGAATAAATAAGAGGAAAAGTCAAATCAGTAGCCTGACACGGTCGCCCGTGTCATGGAGGGTTGCTCCCAGATTTGAAGAGTCAGAAGCCTGACACGGGTGTCCGTGTCATAAGACACGGCACGTGTCAAGGCTCCTGAAGGGAGCATTTTATTATTTTATTTTATTTCTCTTTAAGTGACCTCCAGGGGTATTTAGGGATTTTCGTTTAGCTGTTTTTGGTCTGATACATTAGGTTAATTGTGTGAGGGGGAAAACACTTTTGATTTTATGATTAATTTTGATTTCTACTCTGGAGATTATACGTACGAGTTTTGGGAGAAAGGTGATCTTGGAACGGCGGAAGCCATTGAAGATCATCTGAACCCTATTACAAGTGTAATGTCTTTTCCTTGTTTTTATAGTTTTGGTATTGTTATCATAAACATGAGAGGCCAATCCCCCCAACGCTAGGGGTGTCCCTGATTTCCCTTGTAATGACATTGAACCTTTTGTTATAATAATTTCACTGCATTTTCATAATCGTTATGTTGTTTGATCATTCGTAATGTAAAACCCAATTTGGAAAATAAGGTTTTCGATCTAATGTTAACCATATGTAGGAATACCATTGTTAACACTTTTTAAACAACATTATTTTATTACACATCACCAAGGAATTGGGATGCAATAATTTAACCGTAAAATTTTTGGATTAAAAAAGCTCTGTAATCTTTTTATACAACCAAGGAATCAGGGTATAGAGAGAATACCAAAGGGTTTTCCTTAAAGGAATTTTTTAAAACTTTTCTTAAAATGCGGTAATGATTTAGCCTTGTGGTGAAATTGCTAATAATAATTTATTTGTCATTATAAGGATTTTCATACACCTTTCCTAGTGTTATTCTCATATTTGTCATATCAGCTTATTTTATTAAGTCCTTTTATTTTGTCCTTTGTAATTTCAAAAGTCAATTTGAAAACAACCTATAAACCTTTTGTTCAGCTAAATTACATAAAACTTATTTATTCTTGCGCAGTTCTCAAGAGACCGACACTGGGGTAAACCCATTTTATTACTACAATGGATAAAATAGTGCACTTGCTATTTTAACGATCACAAGCTCAGGCCTTATAAAGCCTAGCCTAGCCTATTTCCACCCCTACTCATAACATATGGTGCATCTAGTGTCGTACATATTATAGTGTCCTTTTTCTCAATCAATGAGGTAAGACATTGTCCATTAGACAAAAAATCATGCCACATATGCAATAATCTTAATGTGAGATTTATGCATATTAGGTATCTCAACACTTTGTCGAAATATGTACTTATGCTAGGGTTGAGATTCATCAACCATCTATTTCTATAGATTCTGATTCTCATCCCTTTTAGGAAACCTCACCTAAGCATTTCATCAAAACCACTTCCTTAACCATGTCCTATATTGGTGTTGTAGGGAATTTGTTTTGATGATCAGTATGACACCTACATACTATACTAGATTAATGCAAATACTCCCACTAACCTTCTTGTGTGTACAAGATTTAAACTTGACATTTATTAATCCAAGTTTTCACAAAACTTCATTAATAAAAGGATTCAATTCTAAGAAGTTTTCTCTAATCCATAATTGAATTTAAACAACTTATACTTCTTTTAGAATCAAGATCATTTATGATCTTATCTTGATCTTGTGCTATATAAACTAAATGATTCAACAACAACTCCCTTGTTAAATTGGTTCATATTCCATTCTCATATATGTATTTTCTGGTGCTTAAATTTCAAGTTCTACATCACTCCCACTGGATCCTTTAGATACATAATGTCTCTAAAGGAAGACTTTAGTTCCAATGACAAAACAATTTTGTCCCATAATGTGTTATAAAATATGTGTCCCTAATTTTCATTATTATACATCCATAAATACATCTTCATCTAGATTGTGATCAAGTTTACTTAATAAAATTTACAACCCAAATGATCATAAAGACAAAATAGGTACTCTTACCTCCATATCAAATATGGTGTCTCTACGACTACTTTAAATGGAGTTGGTTATGGATATGAATAATTATATGTAAGACAATTTATAAAAAAGCCTCAAAGAAACAATCGAACTATTTTAAATTGATCAATGTCAAACAAGATACAATTTAAATGGTCATTATATTCTTTATATAGGTATTTACCATAGCGAACAATTTGTATGATCTTAATACCTTTTCGAGTTGTTTCTTTCTAGTCCACACTTGAACTCTTCTCAAAAGAATTCTAACTCGTGACAAATAGGAAAGTTTCAAATATTATTTGATCCATCCCATATTTATTATAGATGAGCTTACCAAGATCGTAGAACTCAATTTTACTACTTGATTTAGTATTGAAAACATTGTTTGGATAATCATGATAACATTTGTCCATTATCAAAATATGCACTCACTACTACGAAAAAACCCATTTAGCAACAATTGGGAATGACATATAATGACGCAGGCGATGACGTTGTTATGTATAATGTTTTCATAAGTACGCTACTTATAATCACGGTCCTGGGACTATTGTTGTATTTTGGAAAGCGTGCGTTATATTACATAGGTTATATTTATCAACCGTTGTGATATATATATATATATATATATATATATATATATATATATATATATTGTTCTGGACTGCCCTAGCAAGTGGCCTATGCCAAATTGAGGTCCAATCCAGTATTCGTCTGGGCATAAGCCCAATAAGAGATTAGCGAAGATATGACCGTTGTAAGAAAAAGTCTTTGGAATGTAGTCATTGGGGACCTCCCCTCACGTTCCATAACGCCTTTTACGCGGCCAACTGCCCTCCAGATTTACAGGAGGCAATTATGCTCAGTCAAAGGCTACGCGCCCACAATCCACGGGCATGTGCCCTTATAAATACCCTTCACCCTTTGAGGGTCAGGTATTCAATTCTAATCACCCAATTTCTTACGCTTTAGTTTATCTTACACTGAAACTTGCTTGAGCGTCGAAGTACCTTGCAAGTACACCACCCTTCTCCTACAAACACCATCACAATCCCAGTTGAAGGCCACGAAGACCTGTCCGGATTATTTATATATATATATATATATATATATATATATATATATATATATATAATATCACAATGGATATGAGTTTCAATCATCGTGAATGTACCTTTAGTTTATTATAAACAAATATATATTGCTAGTTTAACCATACACTAATTAAAGAACTAAAACCATTTAAATTGGTGAACTATATAGTCTGAAAATTAAACTATTCTTGAAAACCAACATAAATAGATAATTGTTTTCCGAATTGCATCAAACTCATTCAGCACATTTTATGTTCTTTAACACAAAAATGTATCGATGATTTGTTTCCTTCAATACATCTATACCTTTCATTATAGTACCTCATCATCTTCGCTTATCATGGAGATTGTTATGATGACTTATCATAACCATTATCGTGATAGGTGACAAGGATAAAGTAAAGTAGAAATGTAGATATAGATGAATTGAAGCAAACAGACCATTGAACCATATATTATGAGTTAAAGAGGAACATAAAATGTGTCGAGATGAGATGAAAGCTATTCAGAAAACATTGATCAATTTAGATTGATTTTCAAATTCATCTTAATTTTCAGATTATAGGGTTCTATGTCAATTTAAATGATTGCATCTTCAATGATAGGATATTGAAACTATATATATATATATATATATATATATATATATATATATATATATATATATATATATATATATATATATATATATATATATATATATATATATATATATATATATACCTTATAAACTCATACATACACTTGCTACCACCATCATCATCACCATGTATCATCTTTACTATACAGCTTTAACTATTTCAAATAAAGGAAAATTAGTTAGTATGCAAAACAAAACCAGCAAAAGTTGAAACAAAACCCTAAGTGGGATTGTAACAAAAAAAGATACATTGTTAGCATATGTAACAAACATTATGTCACATAGCCAAAATATAGTCCATTGAAGACGAATCTGAAAAAATGAGAACAATCAACATAGTCAACACAACCTACATGAAGCAAACAAGATAATGAGAACTATCTAACAAGAAGATTGAAGTAGAAGAATACCTTATTTTCCATAGCATCATCACCATGTGCATCTAGTTTGTGAAATAATGGAGAAGAAATACAAGGAGGAAGAAGCTTAAACAAAAGATGGAAGAAAAATAATAATAAACAAAATACAACAAAAGATATAATGAGAAATATCTAACAAAATATGGAAGACGAAGAAGAAGAATACCTTAATGTTCATCTAGTTTTAGACTCTATAAGAAGAAATGCAAGGATGAAGAAGCTTAAGTCAAAAGGCTCTTCAGACTTCTTATATTTCTTTTCACATATTCTAAAACCATATGAAGTATTTTGCCAAAAATATAGAGAAAAAATGAGTGCTAGGGTTTCGCTATGATGGAAACGGCGCTACATGTAAATAAGAGAAACTTAATTCGCTTATATGGTAAATATTTCACAACGGTTAACGAATATAACCGTCATGATAGGTATATATTTATAATAAATATATCACAACAGTTATTCATATTAACCGTAGTGTTACCCCTTTAATTGGTACAAGGTTCAAATCCTTTAATACTACAAGCTTTGCTCTTCCCGAAAGAGGGAAAACACTCATCCCAAGTAGTAAACATTACACATTATCATCATTGCAAGCATTAAATTATCAAATTTTTCATCTTCATCCTCATCTATAAATACACAGTTTTACATTTCTTCATAATATCCGATAACAATGAGTTCTACAAATGATCAGAATGCCAACAGAAATATCATATAGATCACTACTGAGCTACGTCAGCAACCAAATGAGAAGGTCCAACAAACTTCCAACGCCAGGCCGGATGCGTTAAGGGTGAGGAAGAAGAAGAAGAAGACGAAGAAGCCAAGGAAAAAGAAAAAGAAGGAGAGGAAGACATATTATTATAACTCCGATGAAGGGAGTGAGGAAAAACCCCTAGACCATAAATATAACTTTATAGTTATGGATTATGATCCTTGAAAAATATATGTACTCCCTTTTTTTAAAATATTAATGAACTTATCTATTATATATATACTATTGTCTTTCTTTTTTTTTTTAATTTGATCAAATTCTTCTCATTAACGTGAAAATGCTAAAAAATGAAATAAAATACATGTTTAAAATGGAAAGTAAATTTTAAAAAATGTAGTTGTTGGGAATCGAATCTAATTACACATCAGTTTGATACTACAAATTCTAAAATATATGTTTAAAAGGGAAAAAAGATGTAGTTGTTGGAAATCAAAGTTTGATACATATGACAACGGTAGATATAAAAACCGTAGTCATAAGTTTCAAGTTATGAATGTAATACGACTGTCTATACCACAACCGGCATGATATATTACTTTTATAATTAAATTTCATAATGAAGCGCCAGAGTTTAATTAAAAATTAAAAATTAAAAAAACAAAACATGTCACAACGGTTGAAATAAACAACCATCGTTATATACAAATATTATTTAATCAAAAATAAAAATAATAGAATAGCGCCTTAGTTTAGAGATTTCACAACGGTTTATGCATGATCTGTGGTGACCATGTCGTTGTTGTTAACACATTTTGTAGTAGTGACTCCTCATCTTGTCAATACATGAATTAGAATTAATGTTTCTTATACTAAACGAAACTTAATAAAAATTATTTGGTTTCATTCCAAGCTCTAATTTAAGTCTAGTCATAAACTCTTATAGTCAATGAAACACGTTGTTCCATTCTAGACGTAAGCTGACTCAAATTATAATCAATGTCTCACTTCTTAAAAGACTGCTCACATTCATATAAATGTGAGATCAACATCTAGTATCACGTACGCAAGATGTAGAAGTAGACAACTTGACTTTCTATAACAAATCGTATGAAGAAAAATTCTTACTTCTTTCTTCTACTTTGACTCTCTTAATAATCATTAATAATTTTCTTCTTTCAACAAATGAAATCACTGTCTTCCTTTATAACCGTATTTTTTTGCCAAAATTCAAAAGAATATAAAATGAATCTCATTCCTTTTATGATTCCTCTATTTAGCATCACAAACTACTTTCTTTTCCTTTTCAATAAAATGGGGTAGATATATTCAAAATTTATTCATAATAAATATAATCTACCTATCTGAGACAATTTCAAATAGAACTTGTGGCCAGCTATTTGGTCTATAAGGAAATCCTGATTTTAAATCTCAACTATTTTAAATCTGTTTGGATTTCCAACTTGTATTGAAAAGACCTTTGAAAGTTTTACATTTCTCACATCTTGTATTTCTTATTTTAAAAAAATATATATTGAGGTTAATGATCATATCATTCTCTGTGATGACTACAAATATGAGATATGTTATATCTATACATTCAACTTGATCTTTCACATAATATCGTTCTTCGAATCTAGTTGTATTCGGTTGTTAGGAACTGGTTGCTTGAGAAAATACAATTTTCTTGTGCTTGAGAACAATTCTCAATTTTCGTACCAACTCAGAAACTTCTTTCCGATCCTTACGTCCTTCATAAGGACATTTCACAGTAAAATATAAAATAAAATGCAAAAGAAATTCTAAATACAAAACGTGTAAAATATTGTATCAAAATCATTTTAATAAGGACTTTTATTAAAATGCTCCCACTATTTTCACTCAAACTAAATGACCATCAACATTTGATTCGAAAAATCTCATTGGAAGATTTACTAGCGGGTCGAGATCCATATTTCACTTTGTTTTAAGTCTTCGTAGGCAGATTACACAAAACTCTGTTATTTAGGTAGAAACTCTTTTCAATTGTATCTAATACAATTCTCGAATTTTATCAGTTGAGTGAATAACTCCTTATTCTAAATCATCTTATGGATTATTCTCAACTCTTGCTTCTAAACATATATAATCCTATTATAATTAGTTTAGTTAAGTCGAACCCAAAATTTTAGCAGTTGAATATTACATTTATCCCGTCGCACCTTATCAATATAAAACATGCACCTCGCGTTAGGCAAAACCTATATTATTCTATACTAGTCTTGATGAGTGCTAAATTTTGGAAAGAAATTAACTTAATATTTAATTGAATGGATTTTAATTAAATTTGATCTCACTGGTTTGTGTATCTCATACACTCACATGATTGTGTATCTTATACACACGCATATAAACATACATTTCACGCATCACATACATAAAATAAAAGTTGATAATACGATTGTGACCACCTAAAATGCAAGAATTAAATAAACTACTTTATTACAATTCTCTGACCCACGAGCAAGCTTCTCAAGCATCTCCATCGACGTCATCGTTTGGCGTTGTCTTCTCTTCAATTCTTGAACTCACACAATTATAATATTACATAAATAAAATAAATAATCAAATGACACAACACGCAGGTCGTATTTAATTACAATAAACCACGAAACACGGGTCGTATAAAAAAATTAACAAATGTCAAAATCTAAGGTCATAACCGTATACCAATTTATTTAATAATAAATAATTAAATAAATAATAATAATAGATTGTCAATTTCTAAATATTGACGCATCAACAATTGATGTTTTTTGCGAACCCTAAAGGCACAACTCTTGCACCTCACAAACCGTAATGCATAATCGTTCATACCATCAAAACGTAATGATCGATTATTCAATATGATTGATCAAAATATCATTGCTTCACCATACAAATGTTGAATTCCGAAGCAGAATGCACATTGATCTTTCAAATGTATAACAATCATTACACTAATTAATGGACGAAATAAAATAGTGTATCAAATACACTAACTTCGCATTAGAAATATTTATATTGTATATAAATTTATCAATTATGTATGTATCAATTATGGATGAACAGAGTATCGCTGTTTCACCATACTAATGTTGGATTTTGAAGCATAGTCAACAACGAATATCCAAATTATACAAAACATGATGTTAATATTTAATATTAAATAATAAACACTTTATTATTATTTATAATAATAAACTATTTTATTATTAATTAATTATAATAATAAACTCTATTATTATTATTATTATTATTATTATTATTATTATTATTAAAACCAAAACAATAATGGTTCAGCGTAGATAACTCACCATATCTTGTAGACTTATTTATTATTTTCCTGTAACGCTAAAAGGTTAACAATTAACCATTAAAGTGTAGTAGGATACATACATACATACATGATACACTAAAGTAGCATTTCATTTTACTATAATAAAACCTGAAATAATTTTCTGGATAATAATTTAGGTACTACGGTAACTCAACCATTGAGATGAATGACTAAAAATTAACAAATTAATCAAATACATGTACATCGCATTACACACTATAATTTTAAAATAAGAAATAGTTTTAAAAATTGAATCCAAATCAATTATATCAATTATATGATTAAACACATTTTAATCAAACAAATGCATATATATCACTATAATCATATCATCTTATAATTATTATAATGCATAAATTATAATCAAATTAATGATTTAATTAAAACCAGACTCTGGTACCACTGTTGGAATCTAAGAGGAGTTTTTCAAAAAAATTGATCATCTTAGCGGAACAATCCTGATGAATGAATATTGATTAAACCATTAAGCACATATTATACGCAAAATAGGGATTCTAAATTATCTCTTGAAACGTTCTTTAACTTTGTCCACGAACGTGAAAAATATCATTGTCTCTCCGAAGTCTACGCGAGTACAAAGTGGAGCACGGTGCTAGCAGTCTCTTGTTCTAAGAAAATTGACAAGGGAGATAACTCCTCTATTTATAAAGAGCTACTAAAACGTTAATGCTATTATTTTGAGTTTTTCCAAAGTATAAACTCAACCATATTTAATTAAACTATTTTAATTAAATAAATTATTATTATATTTAACTAAACACTTTTAAATAAATAAAATAAATATCAATTAAATTAAATCATATTTAATTTAATTAACTGCCAATTATTATTTATTTAATTAAATCAAATTAAATCAAATAAATTTAATATGTGCTGATGTATTAAATAATTTAAATAATATTAACACAAAATTAAATTAAATCATATTTAATTTAATCGTCCATTCCACTATCAACATTCTAAGCGTGTCATCCTATAGGTTCCCGTAACGTTGACAATAATATTAAATTACCTATTTAATATTATAAATAGTGAGCAGTATCTAGCAACACATCGCTGCTACCCAAGTGACGATAATGTTGTGTGATCTGACATCTTTTTGTGATAATGATCATGTGTACAATTACTCTTTTGCCCTTATATTTATATTGAACACAAGGCATAGAATGGGTCACCCTTATGTAGTCCAATATTTTACTCCTTGATCCCCAAGCATACTTAATAATAACAAATAAGTCCAATATCTCATATTGACTTATTTGAGCACGACCATACATTTTACAATCATACTTTATCAAGGGCCTCATAGATATTACTCCCGTATATGTAGGAAGGACAAATCTCATCTAGGTCACTCATGTCCCTCAACATGATTTGTGAAGTACCCATCAACCATCTTTATGGTCGTCCTGTTAAGGACAACGTTTGATTGGTAATAAAGTACTCGACTCCACATCTAGGGTCCATAGTGTTTTCAGGTCGAAGGGTGGTATACACCATTATCACTATGAGAATAACTTATGACACTTACATAACAAACTATGTAGTATTCTCGTAGTGGGTAAATCCAGTATAAATATTACTCCTAATATTTATACCTACGTGAAAACTTGATATCTCATATCTATGACTTGTGAGATACAGTCATCAGTCGACTCACATAATTGTCTCTATGCATTACTGTTGTCCTATTTGACAGTAAAACTTAACTATGAATACTTTAAGAATAACGTCCTTACGTTTAGTGAAATCTCACGATTAAGTCACATTTAATGTATCATTAAACAGACTAATTATTCCAAGGACTTAGTTATGTCATATAGAAATAACGCAATAAATACAATGCCTGATAAGTGTGTGTGTGTGTGTGTGTGTATATATATATATATATATATATATATATATATATATATATATATATATATATATATATATATATATATATATATATATATATAGACACACTTATCAGGCATTGTATTTATTGTATATATATATATATATATATATATATATATACACACACACACACATACACACTTATCAGGCATTGTATTTATTGTATATATATATATATATATATATATATATATATATATATATATATATATATATATATAAGCAATATAAATCAAGATCAAGATACAAAAACATATTAAACCAATATTGATTGGCTATTACAGCTTATTCCAACATTACATCCCCTGATCCAAGCCCTTTTGTTGGTTGCACCATGCCTTTCAACAGTGTGCCCCATTCTCTCTTCTTTGTGTTTTTGTTTTTTGTTTTTTTCATTTCTTTTTTATTTTAATTCATTTGATTTTATTTTTATTACATTTTTTTCACTTAGAAATTGATAATTAAATAGTAATAGATTTTTGTTCTATTTGTTTTTCCATATGTCTCACATCTTGAAAAATAATCAATAACAATTAACCTTTGATTTTTTTAGAATCATTAAGCATTACCATGTTCCCCATATTCAAGGTTAATTTTAAAATTAGAAGCATCTTACTTTGACTTTCTCAAGAATTTAGGTCTTTGTTTTCATCGTATATGAGGTTTTTCAATAGATTTTATCTTGATTGATTAAGTTGACCAAAGTTACTTTGATCAACTAAATCATTTAATTGTGTTTATTTTCTCTATTTAATCAAGTGATCAAAGGTCTATTGATATCTCGACAAGACTAATTTTATGTACTGGAGTTGCTTTAGATCTCAAGACTTCACATTCAAATCAATACAAGTTAGACATACATTACAAACAAACCGGATATTGGATTATGGATCAAGCACAGCAAAGGTTCCTTAACACTTAACAGTTCTGACGCGAATTATGCGTCACAGACCTTAAGCGACGGAGAGAGATTATTCTTATCCTAGTCTAGAGTACCTTTGAGTATGAGGCGTATACCCTAGTTATTCAAAGTATTCATTGTCGTTCATAGACTTTAGTGCGATTCAAGTCTAACAAACTGATAAGTCTTCTTCTACACAAATGTTATAGATATACTGAAGATTAAGACCTCAACCTCAAAGACTTCCTCTCTCTCTCTCTCTCTCTCTTCTTCTTCTTCTTCTTCTTCTCTTGAGACTAAAATCATTTTTTAAATAAACTCAAAACACTTAAGACTATGATGTGAATTGTGCGTCACGAGCCTTAAGCAATGGAGAATGATGAAAGAGATTATTCATATCCTTGTTTAGAGTACCTTTGAGTACGGGGCGAGACCCTAATTATTCAAGCATTCGCCTTCTTTCACAAACTTTAGTGCAATTCAAATCAAGACAAATTTTGTCAAAGTTAAAAACAATCTCAACTCATCAAATTCATTTTTCATCTTCGAGCATATGTTCAAAACTTTTCACAAAGAAGCATGTTACTTCCGTTCTACCGCAATACAAACAACGCTTAACAGTTAGAACGCAAACGTTAACATCGCCCAATAAAAATAACCAACAAACATCCATTTTATATCTCGAACTACGGAGTCCTGTTATTCTTATTATACTATGAGGATATATAAGCAGAAGATTGCGAGACTTTGACGAGCACATTACTTTAAAAATCTTTTGTTTTCTCTTTTGCAAGTAACCTTTAGATGACAACACTCATCCGTGTAACAATCAAAATGATTCTCGTTGAGTACAACAATATCTTTTTCTTGTATAACCGACTTAAAACCCGCTCTTGATTGCAACAACCATCATCTTCATCTTTTGGAGTTTTATCGATTTTTTTTTATATCTATACTATATATAAAGAGGATACACCATTTTGGAGTGGACTATTTTAGTTCCAAAAATACCCTTTATTTTCTTTTTTAATAAATAAAAATAAATAAAAAAAATAGTGTTGTTAATAACTTCTATTACTTTTAACTTCAAATAACTCATTACTTTTAACTTCCACTAACTTCCCTAATAACTTACATAATAACTTTCAATAACCCACTACTATTAAGTTGTGTTTATTATTTAATCTCTCTTCTATCAATGTGATTTTTTCTCTTTCAATTCATCTTACTATTATTATTATTTTATTTTTTTATGGTTCATTTTTACTTCTTTTTTTTAATTAAAGAATCGATTTATTCAACATCAACATGAAGTTTGATCTCTACGTGTAAAGAGGTAAACTATTAAATTCTCAAAAAAATTTAATATATCAATTGTTTTATTTTTTTACAATTATCTTTAATCATTGCATATAGGTTAATGAGATGTTGAACGAATACCAAATTAATTGGTTTAGAGAAGATGGTGAGGCAAAAGTAAAAAGAGTAAAAATAGATTTGAACCTTTTTGTTTTATTGTATGTGAAATGTCATTAGTGTGAGAATCCTAATATTTTTGTTGTTATTGTTTTGCAGAAGCTTCGTTCGTTGGTTATTGTGAAAATGTTCTAATATATTTGATTTGATTTTTGTGGAACCATATAAAGCTATTTGGTTTGATTTTTGTATAACTATTCCAATTTATTTAGTTTCATTTGTTTTATTTGTGTTATAAATTTAATTTTGTGGTACTATATGATTTTTTTTATTTTTGTTTAGTAAGAAAAGTGTTTACTCATTGATTTGTAGATATTTTGATTAAATCTATAGAAGGTGATGCGTTGTGCTAAAGGGAGAATGATTTTTGAGAAATTGGCAACGGTAGAATATTCCATATGCAATTAACAAGATATTTAGATATGATTACTGATCGTACCTGGAGATCAGGATCCGATGCGGCTGGTCTCGAGAGCGGACGGATGTGGTCGTTTGAAGAGAAAAAGGGGTGTACCTGGAAGGCACTCTGATGCTAAAGTAAGTATCCGAGCAAGAGTGAGCAAGTACTAATATTAGGGTTGAGAATTGAATACCTGTCCCTCTCCAATGAGAGGGTTTTTATAAGGGACCAGCTAGAATACTATTGGTTCGTTAGGTGAGGTGCGGATCGAGGGGTCCGTGAAGATAGGGAACGGTTAATACTAGCCGTTAGAGGGTCTCTTTAGGACCGGATCGCTGGTGGTCGACTGAGGACCACTTTTCATGATCATGCTCGGCGTCGAGCGAGGTAAGTGGATCAGTCTTTTTGGCCCAATAGGAAGAATTGGGTCGGGCCGGAACAGGAGCCCCCCAAGTCATTGCTTGTGCTGTAGAGCAGTGACTTAAAAGCGATATTGTGCTCGGCGGAGTGTGATGTCATGGTCGAGGATCTACGCCGTCGGTCTTCCGGGCAAACGATACGTTGCTCGGCAGAGGAATGTGAAACGAAAAGCTGGAATATCTGAATATTCGCGCCTATTAATGATTTGACGGCTAGTCTAGGGGCTAGCGTATAGGGGTCACGCGCGCGCGCACGTGTCTTCTTTCCTATAAATAGGATTCTCAGGGCCCATTTTGACCCTTTCGTTTCATCTTCTCTCTCAAGACTCTGCCCGTTCAGCCGCCGTTGTTTCAGCCGTCGACCACCGTCATTTCTTGCCGACCACCCTTTGCAGAAGCTTACTCTCTTCCAAAATGTCTTCTCAAGCTCAAGGTACCGTTTCTTTCCTCTCTTTTAAGTGTATATAGCGTAGGTTTTGTAGAATGCATGCGGTTTAGGGCGATTCTACCGGTAGTTTTAGGATTTAGGATTAGTAAACCTTAAAGTTCTTGCCACCGTAGCTGGTCGGCTGTGAACCCTAACTTTAGGGTCGACGGAAATCTTGGTCGACTTAGACTAGATTTTTGGATAGATTTGTCACCTATACTGTTGGGCGTCAGCTGTTGCCTCGAGCAATGGTTAGCCAGGGCTACAGCTCGGAACATAGTTTCTGAGCTGAGGCGCGCCCTTTCACTTGTTGAGCGGTGGAAGGGTGGATTTGATATTCTTAATCGAATTCACTGATGCCTTTCCTCTGCTTTTCAGGTGAAAACTCGCTCGGGAATCCGCTGGACGTGCTTTCTGAGGATATGTCCTCGGGGAATACGGAATCGTCTGCGTCCATACCTTCAGACTCAGGAAGCTCTTCGGATAGTTCAGATACAAGTACCACGGGGCAGTCGACAGAATCGCCTCGGTATCCTGCTCAGTTGAGGGTCTCGCCCGAAGAGTGGGTGATGGAAGATTTGTTGGACAAAGTGTCTTCCTTCTCGAGACCTCGATCGGAGCCGCTGCCAGTTGTTGGGGATCCCGCTGACTGGGTTGTGACTTTCCCGGGAGACGACGACCGTATTTTCTCAGACTTTCGCGGTCGGGCGTTCTCCATGTATGAATACGCTACATCGGTTCTGGGGGTGACGTTGCCCTTTAGCGACTTCGTGAGTGCTGTGCTCGGACATCTCTGCATAGCTCCTTCTCAGCTGCACCCCAACTCATACGCATTCCTAAGGGCGTTCGAGATGACGTGCGCTTTTCTGGGCGTTGGGGCCACACTTCATCTCTTCTTTCGCCTCTTTTCTTTACAGCGCCAAGTCGGGCGAGGAACCGACCGGAAGGGGTTCGTGTCTTTCAAGCAGCGGACCAAGATCTTCAAGGCCCACTCAGAATCCATCCGGGCCTTCAAAACCGACTACTTCTTGATAAAGCCTGCGAGCGATGCGGCCGTGAGAGCTATGAGTTTTCTCGGGATAGATACTGATGAGAACGACGAGCCCAAGCTTGACGACCAAGGTCAGGTGATTCCGAGGAGATTATGGATGTTTCCCTTCTCTTGGAGTCATGTGCATTATGAACGACCAGTGGGGGAATTCGTTCAGGTGGGGGACACTTTAAATGACGACGATGCGGCCAGCTTTGAGGCCTTTAGAAAGTTAATAGCTTCTTTTACCCTGACCCCTCTATTGGACGGAGAAGGGAAGGTTATGGTCGATCAAGATGGGGGAGAAGCTTTGGAGCGTCCCCTGATTAGTGTTACTGAACTGATGGCCTGTGGTAACGGGCAGGAAGTATCTGACTTTTTTGGTATCCGTTCGCTTACGCTCGTTAAGTTTTCGTTTTAACTTTGTTGCTCGTAACTAATTTTGATTTTATTTTTCTTTTCAGGTTCCCTGACAAATCCTCTGGACAAGATCCACGAGCGTTTGGTCCAGCAGCAGCGGAAACGGTCGAGGGTCGTGCAGACCAGGCTGACTGAAGCAAGCGGTTCAGGCTCGGGTCCTTTGGTCCAGGGTTCTCCGGGGGCCTCTACTGGCTCTTTGATGAAGAAGCATAAAGCGACGGCTACTGTGGACCTGACGGCCGGTGCTCCCCCAAAGCCAAAACATGGGATACCCCCATGTTTTGTTGTTCGTAACTTTTTTGAGGGGAACAGTATGGAGGTGGATCGGGCGGACTCTCTGTTCCTGGAGGGGATGGACCGTCCTGCTCGGCGGCTTTCTTTGGCTCAGGACGCGAGTGCGGTTATGCGGGTCCTGACCATGGCTTGGATGACGGCCGAGGGGTCCCCTATGCTGGAGCGGGAAAATAGCAAACTCAAAGAGCAGTTGGCTGCTTCCGAGGCCAAGCTGACAGCGGCCACAGAGGAGGTAAAAAAGGTCACCACAGAGTCAGCTGAACAAGCAACGGTCATCGCCAAATTAGAGGTCGACAAGAAGAGGTTGCTCGAGCAGAACAAGAAGCTGAAGGATGCCTTTTGCCCCAAGGAGGACAAGGACGAGGATACCAAACATTTGGTGACGAGGGCTCAGTTTCTCGCTCGGATCGACCAAGATATGAAAGATCTGAACGCGTCAACTGAGTTCAGCTTCCTGAATGCGGTGGACCAAGTGAAAGCTCTCCACCCTGACCTAGCCTTGGATGTTGATCGCATGAATTATCTCTACAAGGTGGTGGATGGCCAGATTGTAGTCCCTGCTGACTTGGTGGTGGCCGACTCTCAGCCAGGAACGACTGCTCAGCCTGACCAACCAGAGGAGCAGCCGGACCAGGAGGAAGCTCGTGCAGAGGAAAACCGCCTGGTGGGTGAAGATAATTAATTGATGGCCTACGTGCCTTGTAATTTATAGTGTATTCAGTTTTTTGGGGGGCGTGGCCCCCTTTATTTGTAACTCCGAACAAGTCGGCCCTTTGGTGCCGCATTTCTTTTAAATGTGAAGTGTTCGATCCTAGTGGTCGGTTATATATATTGTTTGCTCGTAATAATGCGTCCGTCGGAGGACATAGTTTATTTTTTATTTTTACTAAGTGTTTGACGCTCGTATTTGCATTAATTAGAAGCAATTGGATAGATACGGGGGAGTATGGATGATCTGTTGGTTAGGGGGACCAATCAGTATTGGAGGGTTTTACTCTTGATCGGTGCTCGAGCCAAGATAATGGCCCGGGATCCGTGGCGTGAACGTCCCATCGCGAGCTGGGGTTCTACCTGGTCGTGGTACTTAGGCGACGTCGGACTCGTTTGAGTATCCGTTCGTGCAACAAGTTTCTCTTTTGCTCGAAAAGAGGTCTTGCTCGATCTGTTATATTTGGGCTGACGTGCTCGTACCTAGGCACGTAGTTTTTCGTTAGTCTCTCTTTCTCTTCGCTTGTGAGTTGAGTAAGGTGACTAACTTAACTATAGTATTGTTTGAGTTTCTCGGCGTTCCAAGGTCGAGCGAGCTCTTCCCCGTGTAGATTTTCTAAGTAATAAGCACCGTTCTCGGTTTTTGCTCGAACGCGATATGGGCCTTCCCAATTGGGCGTTAATTTTCCCTCGCGGGGATCCCTGTGGTTTCTTCTAAGGACAAGGCTGCCTACTTCGAACGTTCGCCTGACGACCTTGGAATCATACCGAGCGGCTATCTTTTGTTTGAGAATAGTTTCTCGAAGAGCGGCTTCCGATCGAATTTCTTCGACCATGTCGAGCTCGTCTCTTAAAGCTTCAGCATTGATATCTTGTTCCATAGGGAATTCCGTGCGTCTCGATCGGACATGCATTTCTATTGGAATTACCGCTTCGGTCCCATATGCTAATCGAAATGGGGATTCTCCGGTCGTTGAGTGGGGAGTGGTCCTATATGCCCATAGTACGCTGTGTAACTCCTCGACCCAGTGTTTTTTATGCTCGTCCAACCTTCGTTTCAGACCTCTCAGGATTACCCTGTTTGCGGCCTCTGCTTGCCCGTTAGTTTGAGGGTGCTCGACTGAAGCGAAGTGTTGTTTTGTCCCCATTGACGCAACGAATTCTTTGAAATGTTTATCCGTGAATTGAGTCCCGTTGTCGGTCACAATGGCGAGGGGCACTCCAAATCGGGCGAGGATGTTTCTTTTGAAGAATCGAAGTATATTGAGTGCAGTGATTTTGGCCAGGGCCTCAGCTTCTATCCATTTGGTGAAATAGTCGACGCCTACAATTAAGTATTTGTTCTGACCAGACCCAACGACGAATGGTCCTAAAATGTCCATTCCCCACCATGCGAACGGCCAGGGTGATGATAACGATTTTAGCTCGGATGGAGGTGCTACGTGCACGTCTCCGTGTCGTTGGCATTTGTCGCATCTTCTTACATGCTCCTTTGCATCGTGCTGGAGGGTGGGCCAGTAGTATCCTGCCCTCAGAATTTTTCGAGCTAACGAACGTCCGCCAGGATGCTGCGCATTGATTCCCTCGTGGACTTCCCTTAGTACGTGTGGAATGTTTTCCTCCTCTACGCATCTGAGGAGGGGTATAGAGAATCCTCGACGATACATACGTCCGCCTACTAAAGAGTATGAGCATGCCCTTCGTCGTATAGTACTAGCCTCTTTTGGGTCGGTTGGTAACTCTCCTTTGGTTAGATAGTTGAACACTGGGGTCATCCAGCAACCCGTGTCGCCCACGACGTTAATGTGTACGCAGGCTGATGAGTGCCCGATACTTGGTCGGGGGAGCAGTTTTTGTATGACGGACTTGTTGCTTCCTTTCCTTTTAGTGCTCGCCAGTTTGGACAGGATATCTGCGCGGGCGTTGTTTTCCCGTGGAACGTGTTTGACTTCCACACTCTTAAACCGTTTTATTTCGTCTTTTACGAGGGCTAGATATTCGACCATGCTGTTACTTCTGGCCTGGAAATCCCCTCGGACTTGGCTTGCAACCAATTGGGAATCCGTGCAAATTGTGATCTCTTCTGCTTCTAGGTCGGTTGTGAGCCGTATGCCTTCCAGGAAGGCTTCATATTCTGCTTGGTTGTTAGAAGTGGGGAAAGATAAAGTCAAGGACATTTCGATGACGTTCCCTTCTTTGTTCTCCAAAATGATACCGGCTCCGCTGCCCGTCGGGCCAGATGCGCCGTCCACGAAAATAACCCACTTGGACGAAGCTTTCGGGTCTTGCCCGGTGAAGGCAAGTTCGGCCACGAAGTCGGCCAATGCTTGAGCTTTGAGGGCCTGTCTTCCTTCAAATTTAATGTCGAACTCAGATAGTTCTAGTGACCATTTTAACATTCGGCCGGCCATGTCTGGTCGACCGAGCAACTGTCTTATGGGTTGATCGGTCCTTACGATGATTGTGTGAGCCAGGAAGTAATGGCGTAGTCTTCTAGCTGCGAGAAGGAGGGCCAATGCGACCTTTTCTATCTGAAGGTACCGAATTTCTGGGCCGTGGAGTGCTTTGCTCGTGAAATACACGGGTTTTTGCCCTTCGGGTCGTTCGCGCACAAGGGCCGCGCTTATTGCTTCGTTCGCGACCGCGAGGTAGAGATACAGAGTCTCCCCCTCTTCCGGTCTGGATAAGACCGGAGGTTCACTTAATGATTTTTTCAAGTGGGATAATGCTAACTCGCATTCTGCCGTCCACTCGAAAGTTGTTTCCTTACGGAGGAGCTTGTAAAAGGGGAGAGCGTGTTGAGCTGATTTTGCTACGAATCGAGCAAGGGAGGTAATGACCCCGTTTAGTGATTGTATGGACTTCTTGGACGTGGGAGTTGGGAACTCCGTGAACGCTCGACACCTGTCGGGATTTGCCTCAATGCCCCGTTCAGTCAAATAGAATCCGAGGAATTTTCCCGCTCGGACACCAAAGGTGCATTTCTCAGGGTTGAAGCGCATTTTGCACTTTCGTGCCTGGTCGAACACTTTTCGCAAATGGGACGCGTGGTCCATTTCTCGTTGAGACTTGACGATCATGTCGTCCATGTATACTTCGAGCATGTCTCCAATTTCGGTTCGGAAAACTTTATTCATCATGTGTTGGTACGTCGCTCCTGCGTTTTTTAGACCGAAGGGCATAACGTTGTAAAAGTAATTGCCCGACTCGGTCATGAAGGACGTGTATTTTTTGTCAGACACGGCCATGGGTATTTGATTGTACCCCGAATATGCGTCCATGAAGGATAATAATTTGTATCCGGACGAATTGTCGACCAACTTGTCGATGTTAGGTAAAGGGTATGCATCTTTCGGGCACGCCCGATTGAGATCGGTATAATCAACGCACATCCTCCATTTTCCACTAGATTTTTTCACAAGTACAACATTTGAGAGCCAGGTCGTATACCTGGCCTCGGTTACAAATTTAGCTTCTAGGAGGTCTTTAATAGCAGATTCGGCAGCTTCAGTCTTCTCGCTCGACTGCTTTCTCCTGCGTTGAGCGACCACTTTATGTGTTGGGTCGATAGAGAGGTGATGACAAGCTGTTTCGGGGTCGAGTCCTGGCATTTCTGCGGCGCTCCATGCAAACAAGTCTGCGTTCCCTTTGAGGCAAGCTTCCAACTGTCGCTTCACTAATTCGGGCATGTGTGCGCCGATCTTGACGCACCGGGCAGGGTCTTCTCCCAAGGGAATTAGCTCGAAATCTCCGTCCGGTATTGGTCGGGCTAAGGCCTCTGCTGGTCTCTGGACGCTCTCGCTACTATCTGAAAACCTGCAGTCTAGGTCGATCGAATCGACTTGTGGGAAAGCCTTGGGCACATCTGGTGAATCCAATGTTGGGGGACTTGGTTGGTACGATATCGAGCTGAGACCTTTTGATGCTGCCGCGAAACATCTGCGGGCAGCGTCGACATCTCCGTGCAATGTGGCGACTCTGCCTAAAGTAGTATAGTACTTCATCTTCAGGTGGACGGTAGATGGCACGGCTATCAACTCGGCTAAAGTTGGTCGTCCTAATATGCATTGGTATAGCGACGGGCAATCCCCGAAGGTGACAAACAGGTCAACATAACCCCACGGTCGGGATACTGCTCCGTTGAAACCTTGCAGGTCTGATCCGACGTATGGAGTCAGATGTGTTTCGTTCAGTTGGAGTGTTGAAAACAATTGGGAGTACATGATGTCGCATGAACTACCTTGGTCCACCAATATCCTCCTTACATCGAAGTTCTCCATGCGCGCTCGGATGAGTAAAGGAATGCTAGCGTTGGGTGCTCCCCCCAGGAGCTCTTCTCGATAGAATGCGAGGGGTATGGAACCCTCCCTTGGTGGATCTAAAGTGGCGTTTTGCGCGGGCCCTTTGGCGATCAACTGGTCGAATTTTCTCTTCACGGAACCGACCGTGATTTTATTGAAGCCTCCCCCTGATATGACCATCGCCGAAGGGAAAGCTTCCCACGGACTGTGGGAGGAGAGGTATCCCGCACCCTTGGCGTGGTCTGGTAAAAAGAAATCTTCCGGGCGATAAATGCTCAGGGCGACTTGCATGTTAGCGTCTGCAGGGATGGGCACGGCTTCCTCGATTTTCTGGGTCTCTTGTGTATCCTGTCGAGGATTGTCTCTGGACTTTGTGAATTGTTTCAGGTGCCCGTCTTTGATGAGGATTTCGATCGCGTCCTTGAGGTGGATGCAATCCTCTGTGTTATGCCCATGACTCTTGTGGAATCTGCAGTATTTCGTTTTATCTGTGTCGGGCTTGCTAGGTTGTTGCCTCGGAAAACGTACTCCCGCCTGTTTGAATTCTGAATTGGCGCATTCAGACAAAATCTTCTCCCTGGAGGCTAGGAGGGGCGTGTATTCGTGGAAACGACCGGTAGGTCCCCGGTGCTCCCGCGGTTCACGGGAGCGCTCATCCTTTCTTTTGTCTCCTCCCTGACGAGATGTCGAGGATTCATCAACTCGGTGTGGTTTGGCGTCTTCACGGCGTCGAGCGTCTCTTACTGAACTGGCCGTTTGCTTTTCTTTATATTGGATGTAAGCTTGGGCTTTTAGCAAGAACGCGTCGAGGGTGGCCGGGGTTTCAATGCCGACCGCCCGATGGAAATCGGTCGAGGGACGTAGCCCTCGTTCCAGCAGGTACTTTTTCATGTCGTCGGTCGTGGACACTTGGACTGCCTCTTTATTGAACCTTTCGATGTAAGTTCGTAAAGGCTGGTCCCTCCCTTGGATTATTGCTTCGAGCGAAGCCTCTGTCTTAGGGTGTCGTCTTGATGCAATAAAGTGTCTAGAGAACGTGCGCCCAAGTTGTTTCCATGATGTGATGGATTCAGCCTCAAGGCTTTTGTACCACGTCATTGCCCCTTCCCTCAGCGTCGTGGGAAAGAGTCGACATTTAATTGCTCCCCGAACACCCCGATAGTCGAGCAAAGCATCGATGTTCTCGATGTGTTCGTCTGGATCGGTAGTCCCGTCGTACGAGCCTAAGGGAGGAGGTTTCTCCAAGCCTCTTGGGAGCTTGGCTGCCATAATTTCACGTGACAGGGGACCCCGAGCGTCCTCGTCGTCACTGGAAATAAGCGATGATCTGTGATCGTATTTCTTTGTTCTTCGAGGGGAGGTGGATCTTGATCTGCTCCTTCTTGATTTTCTTTTAGGAGAGGGTCGTGGAGACGACTGACGAAAGCGTTTGTTGCCTGTTGATTCGTCGGTGTTTCCTCTCCTCTTCTTTTTCGCGGGAGACGGAGTGTGCTCCCTGTGGGGTCTCTTTGGAGAATGAGGTCGACGAGAATTATCTTCAAGTCGAGCGATCTTTTCACCATGAGTGAGGAGTAACAAATTCGTTTGATTTAGGATTTCGGCCAGCGCGGCGAAATCTGACCCTGAAGGAGTCGAAGGAAAAAGAGTTTCCGGGCGACTCTCCAAGGGTTGGTCACGATCGGGTGAAGGTGATGTCGCATTTCCTTCTGGTCGGTCGTACATAGTTTCATCGTGTAGGGGAGGCTGGACGTTGCTCTCACGTTGTGTGAGAATCATACCATCATTCGATCGATTCTCCTGGTTGTCCCGAGCAGCCATGGATCTTGTTAAAACTTTGGTTCTTTGAGGATCTTGAAAGAAGAACGGGGAAATCTTAAATTCCCACAGACGGCGCCACCTGATCGTACCTGGAGATCAGGATCCGATGCGGCTGGTCTCGAGAGCGGACGGATGTGGTCGTTTGAAGAGAAAAAGGGGTGTACCTGCAAGGCACTCCGATGCTAAAGTAAGTATCCGAGCAAGAGTGAGCAAGTACTAATATTAGGGTTGAGAATTGAATACCTGCCCCTCTCCAATGAGAGGGTTTTTATAAGGGACCAGCTAGAATACTATTGGTTCGTTAGGTGAGGTGCGGATCGAGGGGTCCGTGAAGATAGGAAACGGTTAATACTAGCCGTTAGAGGGTCTCTTTAGGACCGGATCGCTGGTGGTCGACTGAGGACCACTTTTCATGATCATGCTCGGCGTCGAGCGAGGTAAGTGGATCAGTCTTTTTGGCCCAATAGGAAGAATTGGGCCGGGCCGGAACAATTACGATATTATGAAGATGCTTTGGAATTACAAGATTTTATATTTTGATTTTAATTATAATTTATTTCTTAAATGTTACAAAATTCATTATATGATATGATATGATATACTTGCATTTGTCTTGAAGACTTTTAGAGTCGAGACTCTAACTTTGATCTAGCATTTTAAGATTCACTACAATTGATAATTTGTGATGGAGGAGTGAAGTTTCAATGAATATCATGTAGGATAACACACGATGTCAAAAAACACAATTGCACAATCATGTGATAGATAATCCTTATCTTTTTCTATGTTATTTTTTTTATCAAATAAAATAAAACTCATATTATAGGTAGATTTAATGTAAATTTATTATTTTTCTGTACATGGACTTAATTAAATTGTTTATCTAACCTTATTTTGTAGGATATTTGGAAATGAATGCACACCTTATAGATACAAAAGTGTTGGAACATAAGAAAATGGAATAAATGTTCTTTTAAAAGAGTTACATAATACATTTTTAGAGGTATTGTTTTTTACTCTACAAAAGTTGAATTTTGGTTCATTTATTCAGCTCATGGATAATTTGTTTACTTTCTTAAATTTGGATAGGGGTTTCAATTTAAAGTTTATTTTTTGTTGAAAATCCTTGAAAAGTATTCATTACATTTTTTCTATTTACTAAGAGCTTTTACTTTTGAAGAAAAAAAAGAGGAATATGCTTGGTTGGGTTTAAAGCTAACGCCTGCTAAACCAATTAATTCTAAGGACAATAATGCATTAAGTTGTGTGTGGTTCAGGATAACAAATTCAGAGTGATTGCTTCATTGTAAGTTGTTATTAAGAAATTGCAATAGGTTATCTATAACAATCTATGAAAGATATAAATAATTTTGGGCTGATTGTTTTTCTTACCTATTTTGTCCTTTTAAATATAGTTTATTTATTTTTGTAAAAATAAAATGCTAATAAAAAGTGCAGTTATTTTAGAGAATTATCTTAACGACTAATAGGAATCTATAACTGCTACAGGGGTTGTTTTTTCAATTTATTTTATAAATCTCTCAAAATATAATTGTTTTAATACAAATTGGTGACAAGTAAATAAAAATTGTGTATTTACTACATGTAATATATGTAGAAATTAGATAAAAACATGTTCATACGATGATATTTTATAATTTATGGCGAATAAGAGGTAAACAAAAAAAATCTTCAGTTCTTTACTCTCTTTTGAGTACCAATTTGTAACTCTCTTCATGATGTGTTTCTAATTCATATTTAAAACACATATGTCTTTCTTTACCATTTAAAAACATTCATTAAAAGCTGAAAGACAATGATTAATATAAGACTACTTTGCTTCTTCTTCTTTTTATGTTTATTTTTTTAAATATCATTTATTAACATTGGAATAAATTAATACAAAAAAAAAAGTTTTTCCCATTTAAGATTATATTTGTTTCTATTGTAAAAGTGTAATACTATTTAAATGTAAGAGAAAAAATTCAAACTGATTATCCATGAGGTATTTGTATTTTTTTTATCTTCTATATTTTGGCAGTAAAATCAATGATATTATTAACCATGAACTATTTGTTTCTATCAAAAGGGTGAATTCTTGGGCGGTTTGTTTAAATATGTTTATGAATGAATTGCTGTTTTTTTAGTTGCACTTTTACTTTTTTCTATACATGTACTTTGTCTATGACAATGTTTCTTTGTAGTAATCGAGCCAATTATTTTAACAATTATTTACAAAGACAAGGAGAGTGTAAATAGTTTGAGAGTATAAAGATAAAATTTAGTTTTTTAAATGTATATTTTTTTTTACCGTAATACCTCTTTCTAACCTCTAAATTATTCCACTCATATTATTGATTTAATTGGAAAAAATTGATTGAATAATGGTATGTCACGATATAATCCTTGATATTCATAAGAAAAATTAATTTGCAAATATTACGTATTACAATTTTTTTTATAAGTATCTAAACAAATATACTAGACTTCATCATATAAATAATTTATATTAAAATCAAACTTATAAGAATTACACTGTTCATATTAAAATATGTGTACCTTAAAAAAGTCACGCTAATATAGAATAAATAAAGTTTGGTGATAATACTCATAAATAAATTGAAAAAGTTAGGAAGATGTTTGAAAGCACCTTTCATATAGAAACCAATGTGGCGGTTTCGTTTACTTTGCCAGCAATAAGATTTTCAGGAAAGGAACGGACAGCGCCAATGGAAGATCACTTCTAAGTCCGTAAAAGTATGAATCAATACGCCAGAAACATCCACCAACGAATCACCAATGCCAAATCAAACCTCGCATACGCCACTAACTTCACTCTAAATCAAACCAACCCTGCAAAAGATGCTACCAACTTTGTCACACGGTGTAATGTCAAGATTTCAGAAAATGGTCGAAACGGCAATGTTAAAGCAGCAGAAACAATATTCCACAGAATGTCCCATAAAAACACTGTCACTTGGACAGCCATGCTCACTGTTTATGCCCAAAACGGTCAAATCGCAAACGCCCGCAAATTGTTCGACGAAATGCCTGAACGAACAACAGCTTCTTACAATGCTATGGTCTCTGCTTACATTCGTAATGATTGTAATGTCACTAAAGCTTATGAGATTTTTACCACGATTCGCGACAGAAATGCGGTGTCATATGCTGCCATGATAACGGGTTTTGTTAAGGCAAGAAAGTTCAATTTGGCTGAAAAACTCTACCTTGAAGCTCCACGTGAGTTTCGTGACCCGGTTTGTTCCAATGCTTTGATAAATGGGTATTTGAAAATGGGTGAAACAACGGAAGCTTTGAGGGTTTTTGAGAATGTTAGGGAGAGTGAGAGGGACGTGGTTTCTTGGAGTACCATGGTTGGTGGTTTGTGTAGAGATGGGAAGGTTGGTTATGCTAGGATATTGTTTGATAGAATGCCGGAGAGAAATGTGGTTTCTTGGAGTGCAATGATTGATGGGTATATGGAGAAAGGTTTGTTTGAAAATGGGTTTTGTTTGTTTTTGGATATGAGAAGGGAAGGTGTTGTGGAGGTTAATTCAACTACCATGACTATAATGATTAAAGGTTGTGGAAATTCTGGCGGGTTGAAAGAGGGAATGCAGATTCATGGGTTGGTTTCAAGGTTGGGATTTGAGTTTGATAGTGTTTTGAGTAATTCTATTATTACTATGTATTCCTTGTTTGGTTGCACTGACATGTCAAAGAAAGTGTTTTGTTCTATCGCTAATAAAGAGTTGGTTGCATGGAATTCTTTGATTTCTGGATATGTTTATAACAATGAAGTGGATGCAGCTTATGGGTTTTTTGAGAGGATGCCAAAGAAGGATTTGATTTCTTGGACATCCATGATAAGGGGGTTTGCAAAGGATGGAAGAATTGGAAAGGCCGTTGAACTGTTTAATATGTTGAAAGAGAAAGATGATTTTGTATGGACGGTTATTATATCTGGTTTTGTGAGTAACGAGGATTACGAGGAGGCTTTGCGTTGGTATGTTCGCATGAATCAGGAAGGGTGCAGGCCAAATCCTGTAACTATTAGCAGTGTTTTTGCTTCTTCGGCTGCCTTGGTGGCACTGAATGAAGGGCTTCAGATTCATTCCCATGTTCTGAAGATGAACCTGGAACATGATCTTTCCATAAAAAATTCGCTTATATCATTCTATGCCAAGTGTGGAAACGTAAACGATGCCTACAAGATCTTCATAGACGTCGATGAACCAAATGTTGTCTCTTATAACTCAGTCATCAATGGCTTTGCACAAAATGGCTTTGGCAAAGCAGCTCTCAATATGTATAAAATAATGCAGAGTGAAGGCCTTGAACCCAACTATGTTACTTTCCTTGCAGTTCTTTCAGCATGTACTCATGCAGGACTGATTGAAGAGGGATGGAATTTATTTAACACCATGAAATCTCGTTACCGAATTGACCCAGAAGCTGATCATTACGCTTGCATGGTTGATCTACTTGGGCGTGCTGGTTTGCTTGATGAAGCTTTTGATTTAATCCATTCAATGTCGTTAAAGCCTCATTCTGGTGTTTGGGGGGCTCTTCTTGCTGCAAGCAAGGCTCACCTACGCCTTGACCTTGCTCAGCTTGCAGCTAAACGTATTACTGAGCTGGAGCCTGCAAATGCGACACCTTACGTGGTATTATCCAACATGTATTCTGCTTCTGGACAAAAGATTGAGGGTGACTTAGTAAGAAAGACCAAGAATTTAAAAGGAATAAAAAAAAGTCCAGGTTGTAGTTGGATTACTATTAAAGATAAGGTTCATCTGTTTCTTGCAGGGGATCAATCACACATGAATATTGAAGAGATAAAAGCAATAATATTGACTATAGATAAAGGGATGCAATGGTGTTGGTTCTGACTTGAACTTTAACTACACTAATTATTAGTACTAACCCTGTAACTGCTATTAGTGTCTAGTAGATATCAGGCATTAAAAATATCTGTATATTCCATATGATAAGTTAACATACTGATATGTGACATGGTGGAAAAACAGACTAAGATGGGAATGATGTGCTAAAATAGGTTAATTTTACCAAAGGAGTATGCTAAAATAAGTTCTTTGTAAGTTTATTTCTTAGAAATTAGTGGTGAAAGTCGCACTCATCGAGTGCAAGGAAGTGAGAAATTGCAGGTTTGACTCTTGTCTCAATATATCAAATGTCATTTTGTGCACTCTTTTACTGTCTCGTGTATAATAATTATTCACCTATTGTATTTTGTGTTCACACTTTTTTTATCAACAAGAAATAAACAGAAGCAAAAAGAGACAAAAACTAAGCTATAGAAAAAGCAAGTATAAATGGTCATATAATTTGTGTGGCATGAATGGATCTCACTAATGTGTAACAAGCGATGATAGAGAAAGAGCAACCTCTCACTAGAATTTAGACTATTTTCTTTCAATGGAGTGGAGCACGGTAAAGAGGCGAGGTCAGAAAGAAATTCCAAGAGGGAGATGGGATGCTTTTCCAAGGTACAGACTCAACCACATTGATAGGGAGGAAAATGAACAATCTTTCTACATTTCAGAGTTTTCAGACAGCATTGGAGCAGAAGATCTGTTCAATCTCTTCTCTGAGTATGGAAAAATGCTAGAAGTAGTGATACCTCAAAAAAGAAACAAATATGGAAGACGTTTTGGTTTCGCGAGATTTGGAGGTGTTAAAGATGCAAGGAACTTGGCTGTGAAACTGAACAATATACTCATAGAGGGTCATAAAATCTTTGCTAACATTCCAAGGTTCGGGAGACCAGAGTTTCAGGGGGGGTGCTAGAAGGTCTTTTGAGGAAAGGAGAAAAGTTCTCCCCAATAACAACTTGGCAAGGAAGGGATAGGAAGGAAGAAGTACGATTAATAGAGGAACGACGAGAGACGCAAGATCCTTTGCATATGTCGTTTCAGATAGGTTTGAAGAAGCAAAAGGTACCACGAAGAAATCTGCTTTAATCTACGATTCTGAGGTGAATATACTTAACAAGTTCAAGAAGGCGTATGTAGGAGTGATGCTCGTTCTGGGAATGTCTAATAACATTCAGAATAGCCTTCAGCTTGAAGGTTATTTTACCATCAAAGTCACTCCGTTAGGAGCAAATCTTTGTTTGCTAGAAGAAAGTGATTGAGGGGAAATTCAAGGTATTATCGATGAAGCGGAAAACTGGTGCGTCAATGGTTTTCAGATATCAGATTATGGAAGGAAAATGACGTTGATAAAGAGAGAATGACATGGCTAAGATATTACGACATTCCTTGTCATGCCTGGTGTTTTTCCTTCTTCGAGTCAATTGCGAAAATAGTGGGCGATTACATCTGCGTGGACGACAATACCATTAAAGGAGAGTGTATGGATGTTGCACGAATCTTGGTTAGAACAAGATGTGATTTGGTTCTCAATGAAACTTTCCTAGCAGATATATATGGGGTTCCTTTCAGCATTAAAATGGTTGAAGACAACCATGGTCCTCTGAGAATAGCGTTAAACAAATCTGCCAACGATGCAGTTATCCATGATTCTTCTTCTTCTGTTTTCGAGAGCACATGGGGGAAGTTCAGGGAAGGAGAGGACGACGCTTGGTCGCAGGAGGAGGAGGGAGATGAAAAAAGGGAGTTTATTCCTTCTAGTTCTTTCACAACTAATCTAATTGGGAAATAACCAGTGGGGGTTTCCAATGAGGCCATTCTTGAGACAAGTCGCGTTGTAGCAGGGTCTGAGAAAGTTGGTAGTGAGGTAGACATTACATTGTTGGACTTTGACAAGGCTATTGTAGCAGCAAAAAGTGCACCCACTGATTGTCCTTTGGTTCATGTTGAGTCTTCTAGGACCTTTAACCTTTTGTCATGTCAGAATGATAAAGTTATTGATTCAGCAAGGGTTCAGTCCGCTGATAGGGCAAAAAATTGACTTTTTATCCCTCAAGCCTAGGAAGAATAAAACTAAAGTTAAAAAGTTAGTGGACATTGGTGGGCCTAAGGGACCCAAGAAATTCAAAAACAAGAAAGGCAATGTGGAAAGGGCTTTTATCTCGGTGTCGACTGGTTCTGAGGATCCCATAGAAAATCTTTCTCTCTCTTCGTTCCATGTGCTCAAGGAAAGAGATAATGTTGTCATGAAAGCTCTTGCCATCCCGACGGCTTCGGATCCCATTTCTACGAGAGTTATTCTTTGTTGCGACTCTTTGTCTGAATCTGATTTCCACAGGTGCAACAACAATTTTGTGGAGCAGATGGAGTCAAATGTGGGGAGAAAAGTGTGGAAAGTGATTTCGAAATTAGGTGTGAAGGCCAAAGAAGATTTCAAGGATTACTCTGTTGCGGTAGCAGAGATGGAGGCAGTTGACAGAGGTTTATCAGTAGGTCAGAAGGCTTCATCAAAGAGTTTAAGATGATAGTGGGATCTCTAAATATTAGAGGGGTGGAAATCTTTCCAAAAGAAAAAGAATTGGGAGTTTGATCAAGTCTGGTAAGGCTGACTTATTTTTCATTCAGGAATCCAAGATCCAGGTGGTTGATCTTTCAATCATCAGGAGTTTGTGGAGCATTAGCAATGTTGATTGGTCTTTTTCCAAAGCCAATGGTTATTCTGGAGGTCTTACTTATTTATGGAATTCCAACACTGTCTGTCCAATTTTCTCGTTTAGAGGTGATGGTTTTTTGGGGATGAAGATTCATTGGAAGAAGGCTTTTTATTATGTGGTCAACATCTATTCAGGTTGTTCTTCAGAGGCCAAAAGTATGCTATGGAAGAATTTGGAGTTGTTCAAGTCTAAATGGAAGGATGGAATGTGGATCCTTGGAGGAGATTTCAACGCAACTACTGCAGCTTCTGAAAGGAAATGGGCATCCAATTCATCTAGATTGATGGAAAACACAAATTTTTCAAATTTTATTGATAGGATGGATCTATTTGATTTACCTGTGTCGTGTAATAGATTCACCTGGTTCTGTAGTAATGCTAGAGCCATGAGCAGGCTCGACAGATTTTTTGTGGACTCGTCGTTCGTGCATAAATGGGGTATGATAAGGAAACTTATTGGGAAGAGAGACATCAACGATCACTGTCCTATATGGATGAAGATTGTAGACATGAATTGGGTCTTAAGCCTTTCATATCTAATGATTGTTGGCTTGATCATCCTTCCTTTATTCCATTCGTTTCTGACTATTGGCGAAAGTACAAGGTCGAAGGTAGAAGCGACTTTATTCTGAAAGAAAAGATGAGGCATTTAAGGGGGGGTCTGAAGGTTTGGAGTAAGAAAATTTTTGGGTGGCATGATTTGAAGGTGGAGGAAGGAGTCTTTGCCATTAATGAAGCTGATGCAGCCTTAACCTTTGCAGATGGGGATGACATTGATTCTTTGGTTTCTTCTCATGCTGAGGCTATTGGAGCAGTATGGTGGCATCTAAAAATTAAGGACAATCTGATTTTCCAGAAATCTCGCATCAAATGGAATAAGGACGGCGATGTTAATTCTAAGTTCTTCCATCAATTTATTAAAGGCAGGCAGTAAAGCAACTTCATTAGTTCGGCTAGACACCAGAAGGCATTACGGATTTCGTTCACGGGGTGAAGAAGGTTGTGCGTGATTTCTTCCTCAATAAGTTTGTTGAACCCAATATTTCTAGACCTGTGTTGGATGACATTCAGCTCAAGAGTCTGTCTTCTGCTCAAGATGATAGCTTAGAGCTTCCTTACAATGAGGACGAAATTTTAGAAGCTCTTCGTAACTGCGAAGGCTCTAAAAGCCCTGGGCCTGACGATTTAAACTTTATCAAAAGATGTTGGCATATTCTTAAGGAGGATATTTTCACTTTTGTCAAGAAGTTTCACTCTTTTGGCTATCTCCCAAAGGCCTTCTCCTCTTTTTTCCTTGTCCTGATTCCGAAGGTGTTGCACCCTCTCGTGTTGTCCGATTTTCGTCCCATTTGTTTGGTTGGTAGCATCTATAAGATTGTGGCCAAGATCTTGGCTAACAGACTCAAGAAGGTGATTGGGGATTTGGTTTCCCACAATCAATTTGTGTTTGTCCCGGGTAGGCAACTCATGGATGGTGTTGTGATTACCAATGAAATCCTGGACCTTGCAACAAAAGATGGAAGAAAGTGCTTGTTCTTCAAAGTAGACTTTGAAAAGGCCTACAAATGAGTTAATTGGTATTTTCTTAAGTTTGTGATGCTTAAGATGGGTTTTGGAGCTTCTTGGATGAAATGGATGAAAGCATGCGTTTTCATAGGACATTTATCGATCTTAGTCAATGGAAGCCCTACGGATGATTTCGAAGTAGAAAGAGGCTTAATGCAAGGAGACCTGATTTCGCCTTTCCTTTATGTATTGGTTACGGAAGCTCTAATGAAGTTGATTTCCAAAGCTTCAGCTATTGGAGAATTCAGGGGATTCAAGGTTTTTTGAAGAAACTTCGGTAGAAGTTATCCAATTCGCACACGACACGCTTCTGGTGGGAGAAGGAGGATGGAGGAATATCTGGAGTATCAAAGCCATTTTGAGAGGGTTCAAACTGGTTTCGGGTCTGCGTGTAAACTACGGAAAAAGCATATTTTTAGAGATTAATCTTTCCCCCCACTTTGTTTTTACTGCAGCTTTTTCCCTAGGTTGCAAAGTTGAAGCTGCTCCTTTCAATTTCTTAGGCATTATCATTGGTATGAATCCGAGAAAGGCGAGTTCTTGGAATCACATTGTTTCGAAGTTCAAGAAGAAGTTGGAAGCTTGGCATTATATTAATCTCAATATGGCGGGCAGAATTGTTCTGATTAATTCCATTCTCACTAGCCTCCCTGTTTTCACTTTTTCGTTCTATAAAGCTCCTTGTGTAGTTTGGGACAAGATTGACAGGGTTAGAAGATCCTTCCTCTGGGGTTCAAAGGATGACAAGAGGAACATTTGATGGTTAAACTGCAAATCAGTTTGTCGTAGTAAAGAGCAAGGTGGTATAGGTATTAAAAGCATTAAGGAATTTAATCTAGCTTTGATTTTGAAATGGAAGTGGCAGATAGTTTCTGATAATGGAGGATTTTGGAAGAAGATTTTACAAGAGCGTTGTCGCTCCCGGGATTTTCATCCTAGTACAAACGCGAAAGTGGCGCGGAAAAGATAAAGTCGCCATCCAGACATTTTTATCCCGAAGGAACGGGAAAGGTAATGTTGCACAAACCTGAGGAGGAAGGAAAGGACAAGGTCATGCGAACCAAAAATCTGGGTTCGGGAGTCAGTTACGATCTGGGAAGGTATTAGCACCCCAGATCGTCCGCCGTACCCGACGGAATCCACACTTGTTTGTTTGTTTCAAAGGGTGAGAAATAAAGTGCTGCTGAATAGAAACTGCTACTGGAATGGAACTGGAGATAAGAAAGGAACTGGAAGAGAACAAAAAGAAAGAATGGGGAAATGTAGGGAAAATAAAGAATGTGCTCGAATGGGCCCTACCCCGTTGCCTACGTACCTCATCGGGAAAATGAGGATCAGAGTCGACGTAGTTCGCCTAAATAAGGCGGGAACTTTGTTTGTATTTTTTAGGATGACGTTGTCATAGCTCTAGCTCAGGTGTTACCGACTCTGACTCGAGGGTGTTTACTGTATCGTTGTTTGAACTGTCGAGGCAGGTCGCATTCTTCCGCAAAGATTAGGAGATGAGAAGAGAAGACGCGATGTCTTTGTTGGTTGTCTTTTATGAGAAGTGTTTTGAGTTTATTGTTTGTGAAGATAGTCTCATGATTAGACTTGTACATCATGCTAGACAAGCCCACACTATTCCAAGATGGAATGAATATGAGTGCCCCATGGAATAAGGCTATGCACAAGAGACTATTTCAATCCTTTATTAAATGTCATTTAGATTTTGTTTGAAGATGAGAGAAGAAGACTCAAATCGGAAAGGACAAAAACTAAGGGGGACTAAGACCAACCCTAAGTTATATATTATAGTGGTGGTCCTAATGGTTTATGAGGTTTTTTCTATTCCTAAGGAAGAAAAGGAAAAGAAAGAAGAAAAAGGATGCAACTTACTTCCTAAGGAAGATAAGTTGATCCTAACAAAGGGGAATCCTACCAACAACGAATATGGAAGGAAAAAGTGAATTAAATGCATAAAGGAAATGCATAAAAAATAAAAGGATAAGGTGTAAGGAAACATACATTTCTCTCTCTACAATAAAAAGATTAGTGTTGCATTTTATTAAAAATAATAAAGCAAACTCACACCAATTAAATCCTAATAACTCTATCTTAATTCTAGAAGAACAAAAAAAATGCTAAAACAAAGATTCAACACCTACTACAACCCCTAACTACACAAACAGCTATGAAAACAATGCACAACACAAGACAACTTTCTATAGCCAGCATACAACATGAAAAGATAGGTGTAGAAAGTTACATACAGCATGAATAACATAACAAACAACATGTATTTTACAGCACCTATATGCAAAGTCAGCTGTGAAATGTAAAATGCAGATTTGATTATTTTTATTTTTTAATGCACAAACTCAATGAAAAATGTACAAATTAATCATGAACATGCATTTGAACATAGATCCCCATACATTGTTGAATGAACATGATCAGTTTTTAGGGATTATGCAAGGATGCACCATATGATTTATTATGCAACAAATATGCAAAATATGGCACATGAACATGGCATATGAACATAATGAGCATTGATCATGAATATGCAACATGATAGATCAACAAGAATGCCAAGCTCAATGCAAAATTCAGAATTGAATTGATGTGAATGATATGATCAAACATGCAACCAAAAGCAACCAAAGGCACATACATACATGGTTATGTGAAATGCAACATATATTGATACAATAAAATGCAAATGAGTTAACGAATTGTGCGAATGATGCAAAAACAGAATGCAACATGATTATTTACATGACAAAAAGTGTGTGGACATAGCAACAAAGTGAAAGAAGTCAAATTATACACAAATGAACACATAAACGCATAATATGCAACATGAACGGAAACGCATCGAAACGACTCGAAATGAGGGAATGAGATGTCGAAACCAACCTAGAAAATTCCCTAAAATTAGTACCTAAACATGTATGAACATTAGAGGCACAAAGAAGCAAGAACAAGCAAGCAAATAAGCTAAAATTCTGAATTTCTACAGCGTTAACCGGTTAACCAAATGGTTAACCCGTTAACGCACCCCAGACAACACTAAAAATGGCCAAAAATGCATGTGTTAACCGGTTAACCACACTGAACAGAAAGTGAAAAATGCTTTTGAAATAAGTACTTTTGGCCACAATCTTACTTCTAAACAACCCTAACCCCACCTAATCATGCTAACACGAATTTCTACTCTATTAGGGCTTATTAACACATGCTAAAACCTATAACAAGCAACAACCTAACTTCTAATCCATCAAAAACCACAAATCGCAAGCAAAACGTAACAAAAACATAATCAACCACAAATAATATGAAAAACACTTAAAGAATGCCGAAATGGCAAGATGGAGAGAATAACTTAAAGGAAAAGTGATTTTAGACCACCAACCTACAAAGCGGAGAAGTGCTTCGGTAAATGTTTCAAGAATCGGAGCTTGATCAAAGAGAAAACCAAGAAAACCGCGAACCCACAAAATAAATGCGTTCTTGACGCTTAAGCCTTTTTGCACTTTCGATAAGTCGAAATCTTCACAAAAATCAATAGCTTCTTCTTCTACAATCCATAATTCAATGGAGGTTGGAGACTAAGCTTTAAGATCTTCAAGTTTCAGTGTGAAACTTGAAGAGCTTCTTCAAAAAGCTTTGGTGAAAAGGGAAATGGAGGAAAAGTGAGAGAGAAAAAGTGATTCTAGAAATTGTGAGAATGAAAAATTGGGAACCTTTTGCATTGAAGTGATTAATGATTATATAGAGGCTAGGCTTGGATCTAGGTTTGGGAATGGAGTTAGGTTTAAGAATGAAGTTAGGTTTATAGTTAGTTAGGGTTAGGGTTGGAGAAGGAATATTCCTTGAAATATTCCATAGAATACTCTAGAAGGTTGTGGAACATGGTAGAAGCATCCAAAGGAAATGGAGTGGAATTGAAGTGGAAAAATAAGAGGGGAAAGAACGAAAGAAAATGTGGAAGGAAAGTGGAAGGAAAATGGAGGGAAAGGTGAAATCTTCCTTTTTTTTTGTTGGTTAGCTTGGAAGTGGTTTGGATTATTTTTGGTATATTATTTTTCTCTTGAACTCCAATGTTTGGCAAGCCTCGATCGACCACACACCTCATGCATATGCAAAGGATGATGATTTATTTATTTATTTATTTTTTCAAATGCGATGCAATGATATGCGGAATGATGCGGGCATGAAGCGCAAGCTGCTCGAGGTTGATAAAAATAAGAGGGCAAATTTTGGGGTGTTACAAGCGTTACGGGGCAGTGGAGAGCATAGTTCTTTCAGACGATACTTCGTCGAGCAGGAATTTCTCAATTTGGTGGAATGACGTGCTGAAAGTTGGTTCTTTGTTATCAAATGAAGGTTGTAATTTTTCTTATTTGGTTCGTATCATTCATGGTAACGACAAGGTTACTTCTTTCTGGCACGTGAATTGGACGGGTCTTGGTTTTTTGGCTTCTTTGTTTAATCATCTGTATCACTTTTACGACCACAAACTCAATTTGATCAAGGACTTGGGAATGGTGGTAGACGGTAGATGGACATGGTCTGCTTTTACTCTAGATAAATTGATCTCTTCTTCTGGTAATCTTTCGTACACCCACAGAAATTTTCCAGGAATTATCAATTCTTTCATCTTGGAAGCAAATAAGCAGGATGAGGTCCAATGGCTCATGGAAGGTCATGATCATTTTTCTGTCAAGGCCGTTTACGAGAAGCTAACGTTGAATGGAGGAGAGGAAGAACCGCTTCCTAGTTCGACTCATATTCAAGCTTTTAAAAGGCTGTGGGGTTCCAAAGTTCCGGCAAGAATAAAGGTTTTCGGGTGGAAAGTTTTTTGGAAAAGAGTTCTGACGTTGGCGGCATTGAGAATGAGGGGAGTGGTATCAGAGGGATTATGTGGTCTTTGTCAGGAGGAAAAAGACCTTTCCCATCTTCTCTTTTCTTGTTCGGTAGCTTCTAATGTTTGGCGGAACATTCGCGTTTGGATATATTAACGGGAATTCTGAATCGTTTTTCTTGGATTGGAGTGGAGGGGGACCAAACTCTTTGAAGGGTTCTACTTGGTTGGCAACCATATGGGAGTTGTGGAAGGATCGTAATAATTTCATTTTTAATTCGGTTAAAGGAAATGTTAACAATATTTGTTGGAATATAAAATTTTTGATGTCGAAGTGGAGTTGCATAGGTGAAATTCCTTACTCCAACTCATCCTTTCTAGAATTTAGTTCTAATCCTCTATAGTTGTAGTGTGGTGTTGGTTGGGAATTTTCCCTTTTCCCGTGTAAGGGTTGAATATCCTTTGTATTCATAATATATTCTATTGAACTTTCAAAAAAAATGGTCATATAATTGAGTACTGTATTATTTGCTATTAATATTGTATAAAATAAAAGAAAATTTAGAATTCTTGACTCTACCTCACAAAATGGGAAAACCAAGATGTTTCTCAATATTGGAGGTATTTTGAAACTTCAGAACGCTCTCTATAGATATGATTTAATTAGATTAATCTTTATACTGGAGCTAAATTTATGAAGATCCATAAATATTTACACATACGTGAATAGTTATGAATTAGATTTGGTCATTCTAGACACTTCATTTTATATGCTACACCATGAAACTACATAAGAATACAATTTTCTATTCATATATAGCAAGTGCAAATACAACTTATGCTATACCATGAAACTACGTAAGAATACAGTTTTATATTCCTATATTGCAAGTACAAATGCAATTTATTCAATAGAAATTAATTGGTATACAAATCAACTCAAAATATACATACATTTTTTATTCTTCTATTTTGATGTTTTTTTTCTTCACATTTAGTCCTCTATTTTAAAACTCTGTTTTTGGATCCTCAATTTTACATGATATAGGATTTTGTTGGTCTCTTCCATTTTTCCACAAGTGATCTCCTCATTAATGACGTAACGCTACTACAATAGAGTCGGATCATAATTTATTTCATTTTTAATTGAAATCAGCTGTTTTTCATTTTGTATATGAGTAATAATGTTTTATATTCCAATTTATCTTCAATAAGAGTTATAAAAAATACTAAAAACGCTCTATTAGGGTTTCTGAATATGTCTGATAATTTTCCAGTGACGCCACCGGCGCCGCCGCCCGAACTGCCAAAAGATGGGGATACCTCTGGGAACAAAGACGATATGCCAAATGATCAAAGTTTGCAGACGGTCAATAATATCTCGTACTAGAATATTGTTACAGGCGAGAGCAGCTCTAGGATGCAAGAAGAAGATAACGAAAATTATGAGAATGTTGCTGAGAAGTGGGACACTGAAATAGATGACATGCTGAATGGGATCAAGGTAAAGGAATTCCAAGTTATTGTCTAAATATGAGGAGAAACAAATTCATAGACCTTGGAGGCGTGAAGTCATTGTAAAGCTTTTGGGGAGAAGGATAGGGTACAAGGCTTTGGAGACAAGATTAAAGAAAATGTGGGTGAGGAAAGGTATTATCAACATGATAGACCTGAGTCATGACTATTATTTGGTAGCCTTCACTAATGAAGAAGACAAGAATGCGGCTTTATCCGATGGGCCTTGGTTCATATACGATCACTATATTACAGTGAAGGAATGGACGCCAGACTTTCATCCTGAGAGTGAGAATATTGTTAATGTGGCATGTTTGATCAGAATCTTAGGCCTTCCGATCGAATATTATGATCCAAAAGTGCTTCGTGTTATCGGAGATCTGGCTGAGCACACGATTAAACTGGAAGCACGTGGAAGTACAGGGTTATCGGGGAAGGCAATGGAATCAATGAAACGAGTAATCGAGGAGATGTATGAGAAGAATAAAAGTATGGAGTTTTTAGGAGATAGTCACGTCAACATGCGAATTGTAAAACCCTCAGATAATATGGAAAACTTAATGAACAATGTGAAAAACATTGTGTGTGAAAATAACGAGTACATGCAAAGTGGGGAAAAGTTGGATCAAGGATGAGAATGCTATCACAACATCACAAGCGGCAAGACCACCTCATAAAAGTAAAGAAAATATGGAGCATGAAGGAATAGATAGGATGGAAATAGAGGAGGATTTCACACCTGATGTTCTTGACATTTCTAGTGAGGAGGCTCAACAAGACCGTGATGGAGGGGAAAAGGAAGTTGTTAAGGAAACTCCTGAAGCTGGTTAAGGTGTAGGGTTGTCAGGATTTTAAGAGTGGGGTGTCTGTTTTTCTTTTTATCAGTTTTAAATGATTGATAACATAAATATTATAGTGTGGAATTATAGTGGAGCAGCGGGGAAAGAATTCTCCAGATATAGTAAATATTATGTGGATACGTATAAACCTGGAATTTTTGTGTTTAGGGAGATGAGATGCGAGCCAATGAAACTCCGAATTCCATTAAGAAAACTGGGATTTCAAAACTTCATTTTGGCTGATTATATAGGTTATGCTGGAGGAATAATGGTGGCGGGTAAAGATAAGAATATGAATGCTTGGCTCATTAGTAAAGGCGAGCAACACATTCATCTGCATGTTAAGAATAATCAGGGGCAGGAGTGGATGTTCGCAGTGGTGTATGCTAGCCAAATTGAGCAAAATAGAAGGTGTTTATGGGAGATTGTGAAGAATATTGTTGATACTATTACAAACCTTGGTTAGTGGCTGGAGACTTCAATGATATAGTGTATGCTTGTGAAAAGAGAGAAGGAGGCCAAGTTTATGCTCGCAAATGCAGAATGTTTAAAGATAATATGGAGGCATGTAATCTGACTGACCTGGGAGCTAATTGTCCTAAATTTACTTGGAGAGGAGCAATTTATCAGGGAGGACAAAGGATTTATGAGAGACTTGATAGAGCTATTAGTAATGATGAGTGGTGGTTGATGTTTGAAGAGAGCCATGTTAGAGTGTTAACGAGAGTTGAATTCTATGATCACCACCCAATTATGATTTCGTTATTTAACAGGAACCATCAGAGGGTGCTTAGATCGTTTCGGTTTAAAAGTTCTTGGATGGTGGAGAACAACTATATGGATAGACTTCGAGGGTTTTGGAATTCTAAAGATGGGCTTGGAAAAAACCTTCAACGCATTGAGAAGGATGCTACATATTGGAACAAATATACAGTTAAACATGTGCAAAGGACTAAGAAAGGCTTAATGGCTAGGCTGCAAGGGATCCAACGTGAGATACAAAAAGAGCCCATAATGCATGATTGATTAAGTTGGAGAAAAAGCTTCAGCAAGACCTTAAAACTATTCTGAGACAAGAGGAACTCATGTGGTTTCAAAGATCTAGAGCTAAATGGCTTGTGGATGGGGATCAGAATACTGAGTATTACCATTTGAAAGCGGTTAGTAGGAGGAGAAGCAATAAAATTCTTATAATAAAGGATGATCATGGGAATTGGGTTGAAGATAGAGATATGTTAAAAAAGTATGTCTACAAGTTTTATAAGAAATTATTCTCCATTGGTGAAAACTGGAATAGTTGGAGACAAACTAACGTATCGTTTCCTAGAATTCAGGAGGATGACATAATGAAGCTGGATGGGAAGGTGAGTAAAGAAGAAGTAAGAAAGGCAGTTTTTTATATGAATTCGTGGAAGGCCCCTAGACCTGACGGTTTTCCGGCTGGTTTTTATCAAAAATCGTGGGAAGTGGTTGGAGATAGTGTGTGTGTGACTTTGTGATCAAGATGTGGGAGAAGCCTAGTGAGATAGCTAAAGTTAATAAAATTGATATATGCTTAATCCCCAAAATTGATAATCCTTGCTTGGTGTCTCAATTTAGACCAATATCCCTTTGCAATATTGTCTATAAAGTGCTGAGCAAAGTTGTGGTGGGGAGATTAAAGAAACATATGGATAAGCTAGCGTATCCTTTCAAGACTAGTTTTGTACCAGGGAGAGTTATCCATGAGAACATTATAATTGCAAGGGATACTATGCATACTATGGAGAAAATGAAGGGTAAGACAGGTGCATTTTCCATTAAGGTTGATTAGGCAAAAGCGTATGAAAAATTGAGCTGGGAATTTATTTGGAGAATTTTGCAGGAAATCCGTATATTCCCGAAACAATGTTGAATGTTATTATGCACTTAGTGACAAGCGTGGAAACTAATGTTAATTGGAATGGAGCAAGGAACGACTATTTTCGTCTGCAAAGAGGAATACGATAGGGTGATCCAATATCACCCTATCTGTTTGTGGGTTGTATGGACAAACTAACTCACCTTATTGAAGAAGAAATTATCAACAAACATTGGAAGGGAATCAAACTTGGTAAACATGGTATAATGGTTTCTCACCTTATGTTCACGGATGATTTGTTGATTTTTGGAGAAGCAAAAGAGTCACAAATGAAGTGTGTAATGGAGACGCTGAACAATTTTTGTAGGATGTCGGGCCAAGAAATCAGTCATGAGAAGACTAGCATTCTTTTTTCCAAGAATGTAAGTAGAAGTATGAAAAATAGGTTGGTGCAAATGTCTCAATTCAGGTGCACTCAATCGTTCGGACAATATATTGGAGTCCCGTTAAGTGGTAAGAAGCTTAGGAAACATGACTTCCAGTATATTGTGGATAAAGTGGCTGCAAAGCTAAACTGTTGGAAGAAAAATAAATTGGCTCTTGCGAGAAGAATTACACTCGCTAAAAGTGTCATTGAAGCAATGCTTATGTATTCTATGATGACAAACAAATTTCCAAAGGCTTGTATTACTGAAATCAGTAGAATTCAAAGACATTTATGTGGGGAGATACGGAAGACAGGCGGAAAATTCGTGTTGTTGCATGGGATACAGTCACAAAACCAAAACTGTTGGGAGGAGTCGGGCTGAGGGATCTGAGTATGGTGAATCAGGCATGTTTAATGAAGCTTGGCTGGAAAATATACAATAATGTTGAGGATTAGCGGTGTACAGTTTTGAGAAGAAAATATAATATTCAAAACAAGAGTGATTGCATTAGGAAAAGAGCTATTGTTTCTAATCTATGGAAGGATGTTGTTGGAACATTATCAAACTCACTGGAAACAGGAATGTAGATAGTTGGAGATGGTAAAAGCATAAACGCTTGGGAGGATAACTGGCTAGGTATTAATTTCTGCGTAAATAATTACGAAGTGAATATACCGGATGAGTTGTGTGGAGCATACGTGCATGACTTGGTGAATGAGAGCATGGGGAGTGGAATACGAACATTCTTGAACATTGGCTTCCGGCGCATTGGATTGAGAGATTAAAGGCTTGCAATCCGCTGGGGGTGGGAGATTGCGCTTACGTATTTTGTTTTGTAGGTACCAATGACAATGCATTCTCGGTGAAAGACATGGTTAATGCTATTGAAGGATACGACTTTATGAATATTGATGGTGATTGGAACAAAATCTGGAAGGCTCGTGTTCCGGAAAGATGCAAGAGTTTTATATGGATGCTTAAACATGATTGGTTATTGACAAATTACAGCAAGAGCAAGAAAGGATTAGGAAATGCAGGCTGTAATATGAATGGAGGAGTTTGCGAAACCAACTTACATGCACTTCGTCACTGTAGTAAATGCATGCAAATATGGGAGAAGTTGGTTCCTAGTGACATAATGGTTGAATTCCTCACAACAAACATGGAAGCATGAATTAGACTGAATTTGAATTGTTTCGTATTTGGTAATATCGATTGGAGAGATACATGGATCATTGCGTGTCATGCTTTGTGGACTTGGAGAAACCATGAAGAACACAATGACAACTATAAGAGGTCTTTGGATCCTATAGTGTATATATTGAAAAGAAAGGAAGAGTACAAGCAAGCCATGAGAGTGAATAGAGAGCTTGAAGATGGGAGAAATGGGAACAAATTTATTGGATGGAATCCCCCTCCAATGAATTTAGTGAAATTAAATGTTGATGGAGCAAGCAAGAATAATATGGAGGCAGTGTGTGGTGGTCTTATTAGAGATCATAAAGGAGTTTGGAAAGGTGGTTTCTCCAAGTATGTGGGCATTAGAAGTTCCGTTTTAGCGGAATTATGGGGAGTGTTTGAAAGTTTGAAACTGTCACAAAGACTACGGTATAGTAAAGTGGAAATCAATACTTACTCTTTATTAGTTGTTAAAACTATTGAGAAAGGAGAAATTGATCAAATAGACTGCAAAGCTAGTCTTCATCAGATATTGGAGATGATGGATATGATGGAGGTGGTTATCATTTCACACGTTTATAGGGATGCAAATGCTTGTGTTGATACTTTGGCAAAGCAAGGGTGCAGAGAGAAGACTTTTGTTATTTTTGACAAAGCTCCCAATTTCCTCAAGTCGATATTGGAATTGGATGCGATGGGAATTTTGATTTCGTCATTAGATTTTGAGTAGTTGTTTTTCTCTTGGGATTTATGCCCTCATTTTTAAATAAAATAAAATAAAATAATGTTTTATATTCCAATTTAATGTAAATATTATGGTAACTTTAATTTACAAAATAACAACATTTCCCTAATCCCTCATTTCTGAAGAAACGAAGAACCTTAATCCCCTTCTCTTCAATTACCATTGTTGCTCAAGTAGAATATCTCAAGCACCATTATTTCTCATTTGAATCTAAGTTTAATCAGCACATACGTCACTTGTAGCTCGCAACTCAAACGTATCTGCAGCATTTGTTTTCTAGGATTCAAAGTTTGCGAAGATGAGCAAGAGACATTTTGATAGCAATGAAGAAGTGAAGTTATGTTTAAGGTATGTTTTGTTCTCCCACTTGTTTTGATATGTCATTCGTATGTTAACTTGTGGTCTATCGTTATTTTCTATGTTAACTTGTGGTCCAAATTATTTTCTTGTTTGATTCGTATGTTGTGGTCCACCATGTTTATTTAAGAGAGTTTCTTAATCCATCTCATGCAGAATCGCAGGATCCTGCGACTCTTTCGAAAAATGCTATTAATAATATTTTAAAAAAATTAAACTCATGCACCATATCAAATGGCGCATGAGTACAAACAAAATTAAAACAAATTAAAAAAACAAACAAGCAAAATGGATTGGCGACAATGTATGTGAAATTATTTTATGAATAATAATGCAAGCCAATCCAAATGGCGAATGTGTGTAGTTAAAAAAAACTCATTAGTCATTTCAATTGGTGAATGTGTGCAATTCAAAATATAAAAAATTTACTTTTGTACTTATACGCCAATTCACATGGCGTATACTGTACCAAACATAGTTACTTTGTTAATTAGTCTGAAAATTATGTTATTGTGGAATATTGGAACAAACCCTAGTACAAATAGCATGTCGTCGAAGTCCGCTCACATGTTATTATTTAATTGGGCATGTGTTATGGATTCAATTGTTTAAGTTAGCTTGCATCCTAAGTTATCTTGTAATGAGTAATTGTTAAAAATCTCATTAGGTTAGTGTGTTAGTTTTCTTATAAATAGCATACTAGTCTCTCATATTTTGTATAAGGAAAAATAGGAAGATAAAACCCTAATATAAAAGTGAAGAGGTTATGTGTTATTCTTGTATACTTGTAATCTTGTTTTAAGAGAAAGGAAAGAATAGAAGTTTATAACCAATCTTTGTTGTTATCCTTAGCTACCATAAACCCTAACCCTTGTGGGTTTCTTGACTGATTAAGAAACTAATTATACTTTGTTTCTCAGGTATCTGATTCACAACAAATTGGTGCGGTGAGCATGGGGAATATGTATTCAACAAAGTATGAGATTGAAAAGTTCACCAGAATGAACAACTTCGGTCTGTGGCGCTTGAAGATGAAAGCCCTACTTGTTCAGCAGGGTTGCTTGGAAGTGTTGAAGGGAGAGACGACCATGAATGTTGCGTTAACGGCAGATGAAAAGACGGTCATGATTGAGAAAACACACAAAGCAATATTGTGTATCCTTGGTGATTAGGTTCTTCGACAAGTATCAAAGGAGACAACGACATCAGGATTATAGTTGAAACTTAAAGGTTTGTACATGACTAAATCTTTGGTGAATCGACTCTACTTGAAACAAGCCTTGTATTCATTCAAGATGAGTGAAGAAAAAGTGTTGGCTGAGCAGTTGGATTTGTTCAACAAGCTGATTCTTGATCTTGAAAATATTGATGTGAAGATTGATGATGAAGATCAAGCGTCGTTGTTGTTATGCGTTTTGCCCATAACATATGCTCACTTCAAAGAACCCCTCTTGTATGGAAGAGAGTCTCTGACCTTTGAAGATGTTCAATATTCCTTATACTCTAAGGACTTGAACAAATGAAAGGAGCATAAACCTTCGACGGTTGGTGAAGGTTTGGTCATTAAGGAGAAATTCTTCCAAAAGGATGGTAAGTTCGACAAGAAGAAGGGAAAAAGTCAGCATAAGTATTATAGTGCTGAAGTATCTGGTGTTCGATGTTATCATTGTAAAAAGGAGGGTCACATTTGAAAGGTGTACCCTAAACGCCTGAAAAATCATGAAGGTAAGGATAATGGCAATGCAACCATTGTTCAAGATGATTTCGACTCATTTGATGTTCTTGTGGTTTCAAGCGGCGACTCAAGAAAATAGTGGATTATGGATTCAGGTTGCACTTGGCACATGACTCCAAACAAATATTTGTTTGAAGAATTATGCGATCAAGATGGTGGATTAGTGCTGCTGGGAAACAACAAAGCTTGCAAAATTGTAGGTATTAGATCTGTGAGATTCAAGCTCCATGATGAGTCAATAAGGTAATTGACTGAAGTTAGGTGTGTACCTGACTTGAAGAGAAATTTGATTTATCTTAGTGAATTCGACAAGAAGGGATATATTTTTCAAGGAGAGAAAAGTATTCTAAGAGTCATGAAGGGGTCGAAGGAAGTCTTGAGAGGCGTGAAGAAATAAGACTTGTATATCCTTGAGGCTGAAGTTGTAAGTGGTTCGACAAATGTTGCATCCACGAAACTGTTTTTAAAGACAAAATTTATGGAAAATGAGATTGGGCCATGTCAACAAGAGAGGCCTGGTCGAATTGGGGAAACAAAACCTTCTAGGTGGTGACAAAGTCGAGAAGTTGGAGTTTTGTGAACCTTATGTATTTGGTAAATCCTGTAGGGTGAAGTTTGACAAAGGTAAACAAAGAACATATGGACCCCTTGATTACATCCATGCTGATCTTTGGGGGCCTGCAAGGAATCCTTCACACTCAGGTGCAAGGTATTTTCTATCCATAGTTGATGATTATTATAGAAAGTTATGGGTATTCATTCAGAAGACGAAGGATGAAACTTTTGAGAATTTCAAGAGTTGGAAGGTTCTGGTAGAAACTCAAACTAGTAGAAAGGTCAAAAGGTTGAGAACTGATAATGGCCTTGAATTCAACAACAAAGATTTCGACAATTACTGTGTCGAGTCGGGGATTGCAAGGCATAAGACTGTAGCATGTACTCCTCAGCAAAATAGTTTAGCTGAGAGATTCAATTGAACAATCCTTAAAAGGGTTAGATGCATGTTGGTTAGTGATGGATTGAAGAAGGTGTTTTGGGCTAAGGTTGTTTCGACAGAAACATATCTGATAAACAAATGTCCTTAGATTGTGTTAGATATGAAGACACCTGAAGAAGTTTGGTCGGGACATCCACCAGATCTCGACAAACTGAGAGTATTTGGCAGCATAACCTATGCTCATATTAGGCAAACAATGTCGAACCTAGAGCTTTAGAATGCATGTTTATGGGATACCCTGAAGGAGTCAAAGCTTATAGGATATAGTGCCTAGATCCAAGTCACAGGAGGTGTATCACCAGTCGAGATGTAGTTTTCAATGAAGTTGAGATGACTTTCAAGAAAACGGATGATGTTGACGAAGAGTTAGAACAAGGAGAAATTCCTGTTGAGGTGGAGCATAGTGATGCTGAATTGCATAACCCAGATGAAGTCGGAGAAGAGGCAGAAACTGTTGTCGAAGATGAGGAGACTGATAATGACTATATCCTGGCAAGAGACAGGTCGAGAAGAGTCATATCGAGCCATCTCAAAGACTTGGTTATGCAGATCTTATAGCTTATTCCTTAGTCTCTACAAGTGAGGTTCTAGACGAAGAACCTAGAGACTATAAGGAAGTTATGAGGAGTCGAAATAAGACTAAATGGTTTAAGGCCATGGATGATGAGATGAAATTTATTCATGATAACAATACTTGGGAACTAATCGAAAAACCTATTGGATCCAGGTTAGTCAGCTGTAAATGGATTTTTAAAGTTAAGGAAGGAATCGAATGAGTGGCGTCGAAGAGATACAAGACAAGGTTGGTTGCAAGGGGTTTCACTCAGAAAGAAGGTGTCTACTTTAATGATGTATTCTCTCCTATTGTGAAGCACAGGGCCATTCTAATGTTGCTTGCCATGGTGACACAGTTCGACCTTGAACTGGAACAGATGGATGTGAAGATTGCGTTCTTGTATGGTGATTGTGATGAAACAATCCTGATGAGGCAACCTGAAGGGTATGTCGAAGAGGGGGAAAGTATGTGTGCAAACTAAATAGATCTTTATATGGGCTAAAACAAACTCCTCGACAGTTGAATATGAGATTCGACAAGTTCATGGCACACATCAGTTTCATCAGAAGTTAGTTTGACCACTGTGTTTACTTCAAATTTCCACTTGGTAATTCATTTGTTATTTTTGTTGCTTTATGTGGATGATATTCTAATAGCAAGCAACAATGTCAAAGATGTAATGAAGGTGAAGGTTGAACTTAATAAGGAGTTCAATATGAAGGATCTGGGAGTTGCGTCCAGGATTCTTGGGATTAACATCCGGAGAGATAGAAAACAATCGAGCTTATGCTTATCTCAAGAGGCCGATCTGAAGAAGATTCTCGATAAGTTTGGTATGTCGAATTTAAAGCCTATTGTGATTCCTACAAACCCTCAATTCAAGTTGAGTATAGATCAGTGTCTCGGTACTAATGTCGAAAGAACTTATATGGATAACATTCCATATGTTAATATAGTATGCTCTTTGACGTATGATATGGTTTGTATTATACCCGACATAGCATATGCAGTAAGTCTTGTAAGCAGGTACATGTCGAATCCTGTAAAAGCTCACTAGCAAGCATTGAAGTGGATTTTAAGGTACATAAATGGGTCTCTGAACATAGTCCTAATTTATGGTGGAGTCTTAGGTGAAGATAGTAAAGCAATAATCGAAGGATATATCGACTCTGGTTATGCAGGTTGTATGGATTCCAAAAAATCTATTTCTGGATATTTTTTCACTATGTTTGACACAATAATTAGTTGGAAAGCAACACTTCAGAAGGTTGTTGTCTTATCAACCACTGAAGCGGAATATATCGCCCTAATTGAAGCTGTAAAGGAAGCATTATGGCTTGAAGGTTTTGCAAAGGAACTGAAACTTCAAGGTCGAGGTATCATTGTTAAATGTGATAGTCAAAGTACAATACACTTGTCGAAGAACTCAGTCTATCATGAGTGAACCAAGCACATTGATGTGAAGTTGTATTTCGTCAGAGAGGTAATCGAGCGTGGAGAAGTCCAAGTGTTGAAGGTTTCGACAGATCATAATGCTGCTAATATGATCACCGAGACGTTGCTCAGTTGCAAGTTTTTCCACTGTATGCAGTTGATAAAGCTGCATGAAGAAAGCTAGTTTGCTTCTTGTTGGTATAGGGTGTGTTCCAAGGTGGAGATTTGTGGAATATTGGAACAAACCCTAGTATAATAACATGTCATCGAAGTCCGATCACATGTTATTATTTAATTGGGCATTGTGTTATAATAGCTTGTACCCTAAGTTAGCTTGTAATGGGTAATTGTTAAAAAGCTCATTATGTTAGTGTGTTAGTTTTCTTATAAATAACATACTAGTCTCTCATATTTTGTATAAGGGAAAATAGACAGATGAAACCCTAATTCAAAAGTAAAGAGGTTATTTGTTATTCTTGTATACTTGTAATCTTGTTTTAAGAGAAATGAAATAATAACAGTTTATAACCAATCTTTGTGGTTATCCTTAGTTACCCTAGCCCTTGTGGGTTTCTTGATTGATCAAGAAACCAATTATACTTTGTTTCTAAGGTATCTGATTCACAACAGTTATTTTGTTTGTTATTTTTTAAAAGTAGGTTATTCTAAAAAAAATCTCAAATCCTCTACTCCACTGAAAACATAAGAGAGGGAAAAAGAAAAAGAGAGATGTGAGAAAGAGAGATAAAATAGAGATTTGAGTGAAAAATGGAAATAAGAAATGAAATTTAAGAGAGGAAAAAATCAAATTTAAAATTGAGAGAGTATATGTGTGTGTATATTTGTGTCTTGGTGGAAAATTCTTTTTAGAATTGTGAGGTAATAATAGATGTTTTCGATGTGTCAAGCAAATATATGACGAAGAGGGTTTTAATTGTTAGGTTTAACTGTTTACGAAAATAACCTTTTAGTAATGTAATTATTTAAAGTGTAATTGACAAAATCGACAATTTACTTTTGATATATAGATAGTAGAATGTTTCTTGAATTGATTCAAAAACAACCAATAAGGTTGATCCAACTCGAATTGATTTATCAACAGCCAATAAGGTTGATCCAACTCAAAATTTGATAAAGATATTAATCATTCATATTAAACTCTTCATACATATGATAAAGATATTAGTGGCAGATATTCTCGGATACTGCATCTTTAAACAAAATGAAAAGGTACATTTTAAGATCATATGGGGCAATGGCCCACATAAAAAGCTATGCATGAGTGGAATGAATATACATGATGCATCCATGAATGGATTCTTGTATGAATAAGGTATCTAATGTGCCTTTGCAATATATATTAAGAAAGAACATGGGGATTAAGAAAAAGTGAGCAATACATTTCTTGTACTCTCTATTATTGGCACAAATTTATAATTTCCCATTAAGTTATGTTGTGACTATTTGTATATTACGAGTCTGTATTCTTCTTTAGTATTATTTTTAATAATATGGTATGCTAGTGCTCTTAATAGTTGTTACATGGTATGTTCTTAATAATTGTTACAGCCAGAAGTTTTAGAATATTTGGAACAACAAGCAGCCTTAGAAACACTATTTTTAATTTATATTTACCATTTATATTTTTATTGGACGAAACTTACGTGTATTCTATCATATTTTATGTGAGATTCCTATTTAAAGTGAGTATTAAAAATAGTATTCTGGTAATATTTATATGGGGATTATTTTATGTCAAAATTAATATGGAAATACATCTATGTATAATCTACAACATGCATAATCAAACGTATTTTTAAAGAAAAATATGTTAGATCCTTTGTCTTCATCATTTCTCTTTTACTCAAACTCTCAAAACCACTCAAACTATCAATCTAAAGTCTCTCAAACTCTCTTAACTCACTTCCAAGTTTCTAACATCAACATTCAATCGATCAAATGGCTCACCATCAAATTCACATTTGATAAGTTTTTGATTTCTCTATACATCTTTTATTTCTCTTTATATTTATAAAAATTGAGCCACATGTTTGATAGGTTCTCTAATAGATAGTTTAGATAAATTATTTAACAGAGAAAAGTGTTTTATATGTAGTTTATATGAGCAATGCATTTTTAGAAAGTTGGATTTTCATGCATTTCTGTCAATTTCGTGTTTTCTGAGTTGCAGGTTAATACACAAATTTATTTATGCACTTGTCCAAAATTTGATTTTCCAGAAATATGGAAATGCATTTCCATATTTGGTATGTCTGCATTTTTTTCCTTGATTTTCATTGTGTTTCATCTAGAATTGATATTTTCTATTATGTAGTGCTTGTGTGGTTTAATTATAGGTATTATGGATGATAATAAAGAAAGATTAAGGCTCAACAGACTCTTACAACATGCATTAATTCGTAGGAAAAAAACATGACTTTCGCAATAACTTGTCGGTTCTAGTTCGCTTAATGTAGATGCATCAACTTCATGGGTTCATGCATTTATAGCTTCGTCTTCCCGAAGGAGGCGGATATCACCTCATGATGCCCCAGAAGCCCCACCGGTCTAGGTTAAGGCACCGCATGTTGATGTCATTCCTGAGGATTTTAGAGGAGGGTCATCTGACTTGTCGTTGTTGCCACTATATTCGAAGCATGTTGCCAGACATGTGTGGGATGTGGAGGTCAAATTCATATATATTTTTTCTTTGAAACACACATGGACCATGATGGTTTAAAATGCATCAACTATGGTAGAAAAATTACGAAATTGTCTCAACCTTAGAAGTAGTAGTTTCACGGTGTGATGTAGCTATTTAAGCTGCGAGATTTATGCAGGATCGTGTATTCTATTACTAACCATGGTATCTTATTTGCTTTCGTTGAAAGATGACATTCTTAAACGTCATCTTTTTATCTTCCACATGGTGAATATTCATCATACTAGACGACATCTCATTCATGATGCATCTTCTAATCAGGGGAATACTCTTAGACCACAACAAAATTACCAGAGATAAGGTACCTGAGATTATGGTGACATATCTGGGAGGCTGCACCGATGGTGTCATGATAGGTTTGGATTCTTGCAGAGCTTGTATGCACAACAGTTGATAACGACGGAGTAGGCCGCTAGTGGTGATGAATAAGTTATACAGCAAAGAGCATACACATTAATAGCATAACCATTGTACTTGGTTGGCATGTCTATTTTTGTGGATAAAAGTTCCTATTACATCGATGTGGTTTACCTCAGATACTTCGTTAACTTGGAGCATATTCATGAGTACAACTGTGGGGTCGCTTGTTTTGTCTACCTGTACTCCGAGTTAGTTGAAGATTGTATGTGGAAGATTAAATAGATGACAACTAGCTACATGTTGTTAATGATAATATATTTGCATCACTCACTATTTATGTACCATATTCATAACACTTCTGATATGTCATTACTAATCATTCATATGTGCCATTTTCAGACATGGATCCTCAAACACTTCTCACGTATATCCAACTGGTCATATGTTGATACCTACATTGAGGATCTGCCTTATGCTCGTGCATTCGTCCCTCTCAGAGGGAATAAGGAGATGAATCCCTTCAGAGTGTATCTTGACTGCACAGTAGCAGATGGTATACACTTCTAGTTAAGGTCACTGTTAGATATGTCCCTTGGACGACACAACCTTCTACTCTCGATGGTTCACTTACGGGTCACGCCTGATGTATTCACATATGCATCAGTGTGCCATGTGCCAATTCAAATATATCTAGTTTTCTCCCAGAGAGCCCCCCAAATTCTTCTCCCTCTACTATGGTCTACAAATATGTAGATGTCATGATTGATGATCACCCTAATCATCTGGTACTGGATAATACATGAGGTACCCAAGCTTCTAGCGACTTGAGTTGTTCATACAACTATGTCCAGTGGTATTTTAAAGTGTCACATCCTTATATGACATTGAATACTTCGAGAGATCCACCTAGGGCAGCTCATCGATAGATACTAGAGGTGGAACATGTTAGGGAATATCATGTTGTTGATGTGTTGCCTAGATGTCGGCGTATCGTGAATTTTGCACTAGAGAATATATATATATATATATATATATATATATATATATATATATATATATATATATATATATAGAGAGAGAGAGAGAGAGAGAGTGAGTGAGTGAGAGAGAGAGAGAGAGATAAATCTTTCTAAAAGGCTCTCTTGGAAGGGACATTGTAGATGTCATTTTTACTGAGGCACAGACGGTAGGGGTGGATAAATTTGAACCACTCGATTGAAACTGACCGACCAATTATCCTTTTTCTGCTAACAGATCGGGCTGGATCGGATGTCATATTGATTAGTTAATTAATTTGGATAATAAGGTTGCTTCAATCGAACTCAGATAATTATTTTGAACCCGTTGAAAATCAAAACCGACCAAACCTAATTAATATTTAGGGTTAAATATGTTTTTTGTCCTTATAAATATCTCAATTTTTATTTTTAGTCCCTATTAAAAAAACAATATATTTTAGTCCCTACAAATTTTATATGCATGCAATTTTAGTCCCTATTGTTTACTAAAATTTTGAAAATTATTTAATTACCCTTAAACTTTTAAATTTTTGAATAATTTTCTTCATTCATGTTTAGAATACTATAAAAAATTTCTTTACTAAATTTTAGGATTTTTTAAAATGGGAAGAAATAAATATGAATTTTTTAAATTTCAAAATATAATGATAAAAGTAATTAAAACATCGACTTAGAGATCAAATTTTGAGTTCTTTTTTTTCGAGAAACTTTTTATAATATCTAAAGATGCCTACAAAATAATCATTTAAAAATATACATTGGTTTGACAGGAGGGACTAAAACTATGTGCATGATAAATTTGTAGGGATTAAATTTTTTTTATTTTAATATGGACTAAAAATGAAAATTGAGATATTTATAGGGACTAAAAACATATTTAACCCTAATATTTATTTTGATTACTTTAAGGTTGACTCAGATATATATATATATATATATATATATATATATATATCTTCTAGAATGGGCCTGACACCAGGCATGTCGGGAACATCCCCGTCTGTCGGGCAAAACCCCAAGGCCCAACAATGGGAATATGGGAAGAACAACTCTTCCATGTGCACCACACATGTAGTCAACTGCCTCCACGATACTCTCCTAGATTCGCGGAGTAGTTGGACCAGGGGCAAGACCATTTACCAGGTCTTACTTGCTCTTACGCAAACTCTGGTAGTTCTCCCTTGGGCCTAGCTGATCCAGCCCATGAGGAAAACATTGACCTAGCATTGGAGCACACTATAAAAATTCTCTTCATTAGAGGGTTAGGTATTTTATTCTCTACCTTTTATTGTACTTGCACATTCCATAGTTTTCTCTCACTTTGACATCGGAGTACCTTGTAGGTACACCTCTTCCCCCATTTTCTCCACCGTAGAAGTTGCTCACAACTGGATGGTTCCTCTTGATCAGATCATATCAGTGGCACCGTCTGTGGGAACCTAAGTTCTCCCCATCTTTTGAAACAAAGGACCAAAACTTAACCTCATTTCCATCAACCAACCAGGATGACTAGCGAACACAGTGACAACCGTGGTCAGGGCCTCGTCGACCACGCAACTGGTGGTAACGACAACCTCCATGTCATCCATGAGTCCGACTACAGGGACGAACAACTTGTCACCCCGTCTCCTGAACCAGCTGCCAATGACTCCGCCCGACATCACATCGCAACCACCTTCGAGCTCATCCTGATACCAGTCGAAGGAGATCCGACAATAATCTCCATGGCCCGTCTCCTGAACCAGCTGGCAATGACTCCGCCCGACATCACATTGCAACCACCTTCGAGCTCATCCTGATACCAGTCGAAGGCGATCCGACAATAATCTCCATTGGCCAAAAAGTCAAAAGTTTATGTACTTGAGGCATGGGTTGGGACAGAGGTGATTTGAGGGTCTGGGTTGCCTCAGCTGGCTTCAAGGAGGGCCTTTAGATTGAAAGTTGTGAGTTGTATGGCTTGATCAAGAGTTCTCATAGATTTTGCATTTTCCAACTTTGACATTTCTTGAGAAGTAGGTCATGAAAACCCTAGGTTCTTGGCCCAATTTTGATCTTTAGAAGTTGTTTGATCATGGCATGATGTATTTGAGTGGATTAGAGGTCACATAAAGGCCTGAAATACCATTTTGCACATTTCCCTCTTTGACATGAACTTGAAAATTACAAGATTTTTCCCAACTTTGACTTGCCATATCTTGAGTTCTAGGATGAATCAAGAGGAGTTCTTGTGATTTTTGAAAATGGGAAGATCAAATCTATAACTTTCATTTTGAAGAAAATTCATTTGAAACCTTTTTGATCAAGAAAGAGGAGGTTGAAAATCTTTCCCAAAATGGAAAGTTTTCATTACAAGTCATGTCAAAAAATGGAAAATTTTGCAATGGCTCAAAATTCTTCAATCTTGTGAACTTACAAGCATTCCTAAGATCAAATCAAGATAATAGGACCTCAAATTGATGATGATGACCCTTTGGGACCCTTGTTGGTGGCCTCAGATGCCCTGATTCTGACTTTTCTTGCACAACAAGTTGCCACTTGATCAGATGACTTCCACAAAGCATTTTTGCTTCAAATTTGATACACATGCTCCTTATAACATATATAGACCAATAGACTCAATAATGGCCAATAGTTTTGAGTGTAAGGGCCTCAAACCCAAAACCCTAATTGTTGGTCATCTGTGCAGGAAACCCTAAGCCTGCCTGGGTAACTGTGCAATCCTCTGAGATTTTGTGACCTCAAAGCAAACTTGGAGGTGTAATATGATCATAGAACACTCATGGACCCTCTTGGCCTGCTTCATGGCCTCTGAGATAGCTCAAACCACTTCTAAGATTCACCTGATCACAAACCCTAACTATGCAGTTATGCAGTGAAATAACTATGCAGTATGAGATGTCATGCTTATGCAATGCCACATGAAGGATCATAAGCCAAGGTGTGAGAAAAAAAAGAGGGAAAATTTGGGGTGTTTACAAGAGTGAAGTAGAGCTCAGTGTGTTCCATGTGGTGTGTGATTTTCTAGAAGTGTTTCCGGAGGATATTAAGGATGTACCACCGGAAAGAGAAGTTCAGTTTTCTATTGATCTAGTTTCGAGTACTAGACCGATTTTTCGATGGCACCATATCGTATGTCAGCTTTAGAGTTGCTAGAGTTGAAGAAGCAATTGAATGACTTGTTGGACAAGAGGTTTGTTAGGCCAAGTGTTTCTCCTTGGGGTGCTCCAGTATTGTTGGTAAAGAAGAAGGATGGAAGTATGCGGTTATGCACTGATTATCGACAGTTGAACAAGGTGACAATTAAGAACAAGTATCCGCTTCCAAGGATCGATGATTTGATGGACCAATTGGTTAGTGCGCGTGTTTTTAGTAAGATTAATTTGAGATCAGGATATCACCAGATTCGTGTGAAAGAAGAGGATATTCAGAAGATAGCTTTTAGGACACGGTATGGTCATTACAAGTATTTTGTGATGCCATTCAGAGTTTCTAATGTGTCGGGTGTGTTTATGGAATACATGAATTGTATTTTTCATGAACAGTTGGATCGTTTTGTGGTTCTGTTCATCGACGACATTTTGATTTATTCTAAGTCTCAAGAAGAGCATGAAGAGCATTTAAGGATTGTGTTACAGATTTTGAAAGAGAAGCAATTGTATGATAAGTTGTCAAAGTGTGAGTTTTGGTTGTCGAGGGTAAGTTTTCTTGGACATGTTATTTCCGATGGTTGTATTAGTGTTGATCTATCTAAGATTAATGCAGCAATTCAATGGGAAGTTCCTAGATCGGTTACGGAGATTCGAAGCTTTTTATGCTTGACAGGTTATTATCGGAGGTTTATTGAAGGATTTTCAAAGTTGGCACTTCCATTAACGCATTGACTTGTAAGGGAAAGGATTTCATTTGGGATATTCATTGTGAGGAGAGTTTCATGGAACTTAAGAGAAGATTGACAACGGCTCCGATCTTGATTTTGCCAAATCCGACGGAACCATTTGTGGTGTTTTGTGATGCTTCATTGTTTGGGTTAAGTGGTGTTTTGATGCAAGATGGAAAATTTGTGGCTTATGCTTCAAGACAATTGAGAGTGCATGAAAAGAATTATCCTACGCATGATTTGGAATTAGCGGTCGTGGTGTTTGTTTTGAAAATTTGGAGGAATTATCTTTATGGTGCAAGATTTGAAGTTTTTAGTGATCAAAAGAGTTTGAAGTATTTATTTGATCAAAAGGAATTGAACATGAGACAAAGAAGGTGGTTAGAGCTTTTGAAGGATTATGAATTTGGTTTGAATTACCATCCGGGTAAGGCGAATGTGGTGGCCGACGCTTTAAGTCGTAAGTTGTTACATATGCCCGCATTGATGATAAAAGAATGGGAACTTTTGGAGAATTTTAGAGACTTGAGTTTGGTTTGTGAGATGACACCGAGAAGTGTGAGAATTGGTATGCTACATGTTATGAATGATTTTCTTGCAATCGTTTGTGAAAAGAAAAAGTTAGATTTGAAGTTTGTTGATTTGATGATGAATGAGAATGAGGATATCAAGGTTGATGATTTTGGAGTTTTGAGATTCCGTGGTCGTATTTGTATTCCCGATGATGAGGAGTTGAAAAAGATGATATTGGAAGAAGGACATCGAAGAAATTTAAGTATTCATCCGGGAGCGAATAAGATGTATCAATATTTGAAGAAGATCTTTTAGTGGTCCGGATTGAAGAGAGATGTAGCTCATTTTGTGTATGCGTGTTTGACTTGTCAGAAGTCTAAGGTGGAACATCAGAAGCCTAGTGGTTTGATGCAACCGTTGGATATTCTGGAATGGAAATGGGATAGTATATTGATGGATTTTGCTACGGGATTGCCGAATACGCAAAGAGGTCATAATTCTATTTGGGTGATTGTTGATAGGCTTACTAAATCTACTCACTTTGTTCCGATTGATATTAGTTATCCTTTGGAGAAGTTAGCCGAGATTTAAAGTTTTTGTGGTTGTGAAGTTGCATGGAGTTCCTAAGAGTATTGTATCGGATAGAGATCCTAGATTTACATCGAGGTTTTTGGGAAAGTTTGCAAAAGGCTTTGGGTTCTAAGCTAAGATTGAGTTCGGCTTACCATCCGCAAACGGACGGTCAAACCGATAGGGCAATTCAATTGTTGGAAGATTTTGTGAATTTTCGGGTAAAATTAGATTGGAGGGTATTTTAGACATTTACTAATTAGTGATAAGTTAGAAATTAGATAGAATTTTATTTTTGTGAGAAAATGATATTTGGTGGAAAATAGAAGAAATGAGTTAAGTGTAGAAATACTTAGTAAGAGTTATAAGAGAGAGAAATGGAAAGAAAGAGAGAATAGAAAGAAAAAGAGGAGAAAGAAAAGGAAGAGAAGAGAAAAGAGGAAAAATTGGAAAATCATCAAGATTGCTCCTAGGAATCGAAACAATCGGGTAAGGGGGATAAACATTGTTATCTTAATCTTGTATGTGATTATGTATGTGTTGGATTGTATAGGTTTTGTTTTGGTGAAGTTTAGAGAGAATGAAATGTTAGGATTTTTGATGAAGATGTGAGAAATAGTAAATTAATCGGTTAGAAGTTGTTATAATCAAAGTATGTTGTTGAATATATGTCATTGATCATGATTTTGGAGGTTTATTTGAGTTTTGGAGGGTTTTGATAGGACTGTTGCGCAGTTGAGATTTCTGAAATCGTAGTGTTCGCTCAACGAGCAACACGTCGCTCAACGATTTTTCCAGAGATTTTCTCGCTCAGCGAGCCTGGAGGTTTTTGGGAGTTTTGTGTTTTAATTCAAAACTTTAGTTTCGATTATCCGTTTTAGGCATTCTTTATATCGATTCGAAGCTAAAAACGTGTAGAAACTAATGATGCTAAGAAATGTAATTTTTAGCCGACTTTTACCCGATTTTCCCGATAAAACGTAAATAAGTTAATTATGGAAATGTGGGTTTGATGTGATGTTGTGGCCGTTTGGCAAATGAATACATTGCTTGGATTGAATGCAAATGTATGCTAATTGAATAAGATGAGTGCATGATTATGTTGTGAATAATGTATGCATTTTCAAGAATGTTGTGTGTCATTTTGCATGTGAAGCATGATGTATGCATTCTTGTGTTGCGGGATTCTTTGTGAATCTGTTGTAGCATAGTGTGCTCATGTGGAGTGTGAAAGATGACTACAACACGATCGTGTGCCCATGTGGGGTGTGAGCGATCGGATTATGTGCCCGTGTGGGGTATGAGTAATTCATAAACATTGTGTGCCCGTGTGGGGTGTGAGCAATGGGTGATTTATTCACATTGATTGTGTGCCCGTGTGGGGTGTGAGCAATCAGGTTATGTGCCCATGTGGGGTGTGAGCAATCCATAAACATTGTGTACCTATGTGGGGTGTGAGCAAGGGGTGAATATCGTATGCCTGACGGGGAGTTACTTTAGGTAACGAGCGATGGTTCCAATTAGTTCCTGAGTGAACTTGATGATGATTTAGTCGGTACCGCATTGCATTTTCATATAGTCGTGAGTCAGTCTCTATGATTTTCATTTATCATCTGAATTGTGAATTGATGAAATAAACATGAATATATATATATATATATATATATATATATATATATATATATATATATATATATATATATATATATATATATATATATATATATATATATATATATATATATATATATGTATGTATGTATGTTTATATGGAGATGAAAGTATGTATTGATGAAAACATACTTGAGTATATATGTATGTGTGGATATATATATATATATATATATATATATATATATATATATATATATATATATATATATATATATATATATATATATATATATATATATATATATATATATATATATATATATATATATATATATATATATACTTGAGTATATATGTATGTGTGGATATATATATATATATATATATATATATATATATATATATATATATATATATATATATATATATATACATTGAAGTGTATATGTGTGAATAAACATGAATGATGTATGTTTATGTGATGTGAACGAAGTGGTGAAAGTATGCATGATAAGTATGCTTGATGTTATGTATGTTGGAGATGATTTGTGGTGAGAACATGTTTTATGGGTATTTTATATGTTGAGATATATAATTATATACAATGTTATTATGATAATGTTTCTCACCCTTCTGCTGTTTTATGATGCTCTATGAGGCATTGCAGAGTAGGTTGCTGGAGGTCTTTTTGTGAAGCTTGTCTTCATTCTTTTAGTCGGTCGGCTCTGATATGTAGCACCGTGTAGCTAGGGTCGGCTTGATGCCTTTTGTGATACATTTTGTATATGTATTTTGATGTTGAATGTTTTGTGTAAACATGAAATATTTGGTGAATCAAACTTGTTGATATATTTATATAAGTTTGATGTTGTTAATGTTAGTTTCCGCTATTATTTGAATCTTTTGAATACGGGTGTAAGGATGAAATCCTTCTGTTGCAAGTTACCCCGTTTGTTGCATATCTTTGAATGAGTAGGTGTTGTATGTTTTAATTTCGCTATTGATGTGACATGCCTCTTTTATACCATGTTTAAACTATACTCTGATGAACTTTTATTATGTTCCTAGTGATTTAATTGGTTATTTGGGGTATAAGAAATGGGGTGTTACACGTACAACAAATACAATCAGATCTCCATGTCGGAGACAGATAAGCAACACACGACCTTCATGACCACGACGGGAAATTACTTCTATAATGTAATGTCCTTCGTGCTGAAGAATGTTGGAGCTACATACCAATGTGTGACGAACAAAGTCTTTCGAGCAGAGATCGAGGACATGCTCGAGGTCTACATGGACGACAATATCGTGAAATAATGGCGATGTTGAAATGCCTTGAAGCATCTGGTAGTGTTTAGGTTTTTAATATCAATTAATCATGTTGTAATGGTTTTTTATCTATTTAAATTTTTTAATCAAGATCACTGCAATATTAGGGGATAAATGAAGACATAATAACAATATATTCTTAAGCCATAATATGCATATAATACAAGAATATACAAATCATCTAAAAATATAAATAATACTAAATAGGCCCCCATGGGCTAAATGAGCAATCCTAGCTAATCTAGCAGCAATACTACCATCAGGGTCTACCAAGTGTGTGAGCTCATCAGCCAACACTACCATCATCATAAATCGTTGTGCGTCCTCATGGTGATGTGGTGGAACAAGAGGAGGAGGAGAATATGTGTCACTAATAGGCTCCTGGCCACCAAAAGGTACATCCTCTGAAGTTGCTTCCTCAGTCGCTGGTGGAGTGATGCATGGATGGGATACGCTGAGATACCACTCCAAGTAGGCATCCTCACACTGCGAGGGATACTGCACATGTGCAGATCTAGCAACAATGGTGTGAGCAGAACTGATGAAGTGAGTCATAAACCACCTATCAATACCCTCAGAGAGTGTATCCGAAACTGCTGGTGGTATGGTCTGAATGTACCCAAACTGATGCAGACATCTCTCTGGCAGGTGCCTGATAATCAAAGTCTCCCACCGCACAAACAACTTTATGCTCATCGTAGGGTGTCCATATGACATCCTCTACAGTCAACGCATCCAATATCCTTTTGTACTCAAGTATGCCTCCAGGGTGTTTATGCCTCGCTTTCCACCTCTTCGCCTGTGGCTCCCCTGGTGTATAGGGTTGGATTCTCCTATCGCATATCTGCGGAAAATGCTCATAGATCCGGCACTGAGATCACAACAAACAATAAATTAGAATTAATAATATTTAAAAAAATATAACAAAAATAAGTTAGAAAATGAATTAAGATATACCTGTAACAAACTAAGATACCCAGCTAGTTGCTTCGTATCAAATCGAGTTGCCTCTTCTAGCGCATGATACAACTGAGTCAGAGTTGCACAACCCCAAACCTAGTTGTGTGACTCCAGATCACTGAAGATGCACAAATACCGAGCATCGACATACGTACCATACTTGTCTGCAAAGAGAGTACATGCTACCACATACAACATGTATGCCCTAGCGACAACCTGATACTGACCAACAACAACGAGCTCGTCATACCTATCCCTCAATCACCACATACGAAGGTGAGCACCTCGTGTATCAGTGAACTCTTGTGCCACCACTGCTTCAGGCAAACAAAGATCACGAACTACCAGCTCATGTGCCTAGGACACACTCAATAAAGGAGCCGTCCAAAATTTATTGAGCCGTCCAAAATCTGTCGCTGATAGGGAGATGGAACAAGGAAGCGACATCATCTAAAGTCACAGATGGGAGATGAAATGACGACGTCTCCTTGTGCCACCTCTCGACGAAGGAACTAAGCAGCCTCACATCCAACATCATCAGAAAGCAGTGGCCAAAATGAAGCAAGTCAAAGTCCCTCACAATCGTCCTCACAACATCAGGGAAGAGAATACGAGGGAAAACATTCATCTTCGCGCCGTGAGACTTAACCCCTCAGTACAAGTCGCACCTGTGACACTAACCAATAAACAAATTTGTTAATACATAAACAATTTATGCATTAGTAAACAAATGCTAAAATTAAACGTAAAAACATATACCTCCCATTTCCATAGACGCAAAGCTACATGCTCACCGTACTCTATAAGCACATATCTATCAATGGGCCCACCAGGGAGTCATGACTCCATGAGTACGAATGATTCGATCGAAGGAACCGTCGCATCCGTCTGAATAGTCTCCTCTACGTCTCATGTACCAACGACCCCTCCAGTGTCATCACCCTCACCACCAACATCACCCTCCTGCACGCCCTCAGCTGATACTATATCACTCTCCTCTACGACATCCCTAACAACATCCTCCACCAGAACATCTCTCTCAATAAAATCCACTGGTTGAGACTGAATAACATGGACGTCCTCAAGTGTGACCTGTTGTGAAGAAAAACCTTTACGTCTCCTAACGGTGTGAGGTGTCTGGAAATGCCCTCGCTACTCGGTCATCCTCTTCCGGTGCGAACCGGTTGGACCACATGTCCAACTTGTTCGTGGACAGACTCAACACCTGGAGTGACTATACCCCTCCCCTACCAGTTGCAGCGAAGTCACACGTCCTACCACCGGGGTACCATCAGTACCTGTAGTCCTCACTGCAAAAAAAACACATATTAAACAAAAAATTAACCAAAAAGAAATAAACTACCGGGAATTTGAAATTCCCGGAAAAAAACAAAAAAATAACACTACCGATAATTTCAAATTACCGGTAGAAAAAACATTAAAAATGAACTACCCGAAATTTCAAATCTCAGGGAAATAATTAACGGTAATTTTGGAATTTCCAAAAAATATTACCGAATTTTTTAAAATTTTCGATAATTCTCATCAGTAATTTAGAAAAAACCGGTACAACTTACTTGTAAAATTTAAAATATCCAGTAGTGCAAACCAAAATCCCGGTATCGTCAAATTTTTTGAAAAATCCAGAAATATATGAAATGTGAATATGTTTTCTTCCAAAGTCAATTTGATTTTTTCATTATTAAACGTGGGAGTGTCATAAGGGGTAACAAGTATAAAACCATAAGATCAATAATTGAAGGCTAAAAAGCATTGAGTGTGTAATAATTAAAGAATATTAAACAATAATGGGTCACCATTTGCATTTTCACAAAGACACTGTCACTTTTCTTTCTTAGTCCCACATACATGCGTAAACAAACTCACTTTCTCTTCTTCTCACGACTCTCGTGAAAATCATGACGATTGGTTCAAAGAGAACCGGTCAGCCAGGTTGGTTCACTATCATAAAAAACCGGATCGAACCGAGTTGAAGAAGATTGAATTGAAGCACATTGATTCAACATGGTTCTCACTCACTTAGAGGGAAAGAAAACTCATAAACAAAATCAAAAGTTCAAAAAAGCAAAAGCAAAAGAAACAATTCAACTTTCCACTACCACTAACACACACTCTAAAGCGTAACAAAGCATACCTCACTAAGCAATCAATCAACAGAATGAAGAAAATTCTGCATATATACTTGGCAATCGTTTCACACTCTTCCTGGTTTCGAAGCTCGAAGAAAAAATGTCAGAGATTGTTCTCGCAGAACCGATTCATTTCGAGCAAGGAGAATCATCAAATTCTAAACAAAATTATCATGAATATGAATATGAATATGAATATGATAATACTATGGCGATTACTACCAATAGTGTTACTAGTAGCATCAATGGTGATTACGCTGAACAGCTTCAACCAGGTCCGTTTGACAGTGAAAGATTACCAACTGTTTTTGCCTCTGAAATCCAAAGGTTTCTCCGTGTTGCTAATTTGATCGAAAAGGACGAGCCTCGTGTCGCCTATCTCTGTAAGTGATTCATTGTTTTTCTTTCTAATTAGGTTTTAAATGGCGTTTGTTTCGTTTCAAATCATCCCAATTGTGCTGCAATTTTCTGTTGAAAACTATCACTACATTCATTTTAGAGGTTGTGAATTGTTATAGAAATTCGAATTTGCAGGCCGCGTTCACGCGTTCGTAATTGCACACAACTTGGACAAGAATTCAAGTGGAAGAGGTGTTAGACAATTCAAAACTTCACTTCTTCATAGACTTGAACAGGTGAACAATAATCTTGAAGAACCTTAACTTTAATATAAAAGCATATAGTAAAACTAATATGGTTAGTGTTAAGTGTGTTCAATTTTACCTGTTAAGAAACAGGTTAATGCTTTTTTTTACTTCAAATTTTAATTTTGATGATTTCTGTTTTTTTGTGAACTGTAACATACAGGATGAGAATGCAACAAAGAGGGGTGGGATTGGTGATATTCGTGAACTTAAGCGTGTTTACCATGTCTATAGGGATTATTTTACCAGAAATAACAAAGCATTTGATTTAGAACAAAGGTAATTATGCTTATTAAAGAGTCCTTTATGTAGTAATTCAATCTAATATCACATTAGATTTTGCAAAAGTTGCAATATGTAGTTTTTGCAAAATCATAGTGCATAGTCCTTAAACTCTTAAAATAGTTAATGCACAATTTTCCGTCATATCGCCTCAAATTCAAGCTAATGTTATGTTCTTATCCAAACAGTCATAGAGAAAAATTGATAAATGCAAGAATTATTGCATCTGTTCTGTTTGAGGTTCTAAAAACGGTTACAATCACACCTAGTAATCAGGTGATTTCTTCTTTTTCATATATCTTCAACATCCATTTTTCTATCAAGTTGTTGACATTTCACAATATAATCGATTCAAAAGTATGTAAAGATTACCAATTTTCCATGTATTTTGTTTTCTTAGTGTTTCTAAATTTGTTATTCAAAATAGGCACTTACGGAAGGAAATGCAATCCACAAAAAAACTGAGTTTAACATTCTTCCACTTGAACAAGGGGGAATCCAACATGCAATAATGCAGCAGCCTGAGGTTTGATATTTCTTGAATGATTCACATTTACCATTTTTATTGATATTGTATTCCAAGTGTCACAAAAGACTCAATTACAATGTGGTGGACTGATTTTACACTAAAAATGATACAGATTAAGGCTGCCATTGCAGTAATTCGCAACGTTCGAGGTTTACCAGCAGCCCAAGATTTCAAGAAACATGGAGCCTTTGTAGATTTGTTTGATTTTCTTCAGCATTGTTTTGGGTTCCAGGTCAGTTAAATTGGTCTCAAACTTTCCATTTCACTTCTTATGTACTACAATATAGTTCCCTACAAATGACACCAAAGACTAAAAGTGGTGGAATCTTAAATAGAACAGAGATAATCTAAAAAGATTAAATCTTTATGGACTAAAATCATATTAATCCCACATTACAGGGACTAAAAGTGCTATTTCCATTTTTGATTAATATTAAATAAAATGAAACTCCATATTTGTCTAGTCTTAAGGAAATGAGATGATAATTTATGGTCAACATTGCTTCATATTTACTATTTTCTATATCACGTGTCTTACACTAGGAAGCCAATGTGGCAAACCAAAGGGAACATTTGATTCTACTCCTAGCTAACATGCAGACTAGGCAAACTCACAACCAGACATCTACTTTGAAGGTGGATTTTCCGTTGAACATGCTTCTTATGGCTTTATTTTATTGCATTGTTGACTATGTAAAATAAATGATTCTTGTCTCATTAGTTAGGAGAGGGAGGTGTGGATGAATTGATGAGAAAGTTCTTCAAAAATTATACTACCTGGTGCAATTTTTTGGAAAGGAAAAGCAATATCCGGTATGTTAACTGATCTAACTCTCTCCTGTCAAAAGAAAACTGATCTAATTGTCCTAATGCTTTCATTAATTTATATTGTATTTGTTCCTTTGATAAAAAAATGAGTAGTTTATTTCTCTCTTTCGTGTGAGATAATTAGTCATTTTTCCAGTACATTTTTCACTATTTGTTTCAGAAAAAACTCAACTCTCATATTGGCTTAAGATAAGGCCTAAATAGAACTTATAAATCAAACCTTATAAGTCACTTTGGTAGGGTTAAATTAGATCCAAAAGCTAAGAGGATGTTAAATATTCCTCACACCTTCAATTTTTTCTTTTTACATTTTTATTCATTTCATGTAAACCATAATGGATTTGGTTTGAACATTTATTTCTGTTTTCTGACATTCTGTCTTGCTTACTTATCTTGCAGCTTACCTTACGTAAAACAGGAAGCACAACAATATAAAATTTTGTACATTGGCCTTTACCTGCTCATATGGGGGGAGGCAGCTAATTTGAGGTTCATGCCAGAATGTCTTTGCTATATCTTTCACCATGTAAGTTGAAACTATAACAGATTCTTTTTATCATATCCTATTAAAGAAGAAATATTAGATTCCGCAATGACAAGTGTCTTTAGCTTATTATTAGAATTGGGTTGGGCCTAACTCAACTTTCCAAACCAGCTTGTTAGGTAAGGATTACCCCACTTATAAACATATATTCAAGCCATATCTTATCCAAAGTGGAACTCTTAACACACACACACCCGCATGCCCACGACTAACACATTTTTGATAGGTTTGATACTAACTTAAAATTGGAGCATATATTGATTTGAATTGCTTAGTAATAAGAAAAACCAAACTGCAATTATATAATGTCAGATGTTGTCCTTTCCTTGTTACAACCAATTTAAGTTAGTTTTACAAAATTAAATTTTACATTTTCAGTGATAATAAGCATTGCATATGACATATTCAGATTTTCAAGTTCAAAGATTCTATTATTAAAACTTTGACTGAAAGATAAAATCTTATTTAATCCTATAACTTTTATTCTTTAACCTACATGTGAAAAATGGAGAATCCAAATTCCCTGCTATAAGAGAAGCACATATGTACACAGTAAGCAATCTCGGCCATTGTTTTTGAGACCGTACTGTTCAGATTACTCATTCACAAAATCATATTTAAACAATTTATGTAATTTATTTATATCGAATCGAACAGTCTAGATTGAAAACTGTGAGACCCATGTTGGAAATCCATTTCCAAAAATGAATAGGCTTGTCATATGCGATTACATGAATGCTTGATTGAGTCATTCATAAGCACCTATTTTCATGAATGATTGACATTTTCCAATAACCTTACCTTAAATGATTATTCTCTTATTTCTTGTAATCATTGTTATGTGTTTTCAAGATGTCATATGAATTGCATGGAGTTTTAAGTGGCGACATCAGCTTTACAACATGGGAAAAGGTCATGCCAGCATATGGAGGAGAGCCAGAATCTTTCCTTAATAATGTTGTCACACCTATATACAAAGTTATAGAAAAGGTACTATCTAATGTATCCTCTTTTTGTTTCTTTAGCTGTCTTCTTCTATATAACTAATATACGTTCAAATCAAAGGAAGTTCACAATAGCAAAGGTGGAACAACTGACCATTCTGCATGGAGAAACTATGATGATCTGAATGAATACTTCTGGTTAGTAACCTTTAGACTAATATTTTCTAGTTGTTTTCATGTGGCCTAAGAAACACTCACACATACACATACACCAAACATGACACTGGTAATAATTTTAGAAAATGAAAGTAATTAAATGTAATCACATGTGTCGGCATCAGACATTAAAACGTATAGGATAACCGATAACATACACACTTTTAATATGAAATGTCGGTGCTATCTCCTTTCCATATATATCACGAGGTCCTTGTTGTTGCTCTATATTTGTAGGTCTCCTGATTGTTTTGGAATTGGTTGGCCAATGCGTCAAGAGGACCATGATTTTTTCTTTGTAAAAACCAAAGATAAGAAGGAAGAAAAGAAGGGTAAGAAGGAGGAAAAAAAGGTTGAAGAAGATGCACAGGTGATTCAGTGATTTACAAAGGCATTGTTCTATATATTTTATATTAGTGATACTGTAAACAAAAAGCTAAAGCTAAATGTTCAAACTAACTTTCATGTGATTTCGTCATATAATGGTGCTTATTTATTTCCTTGTATAGGAAACTGTGGATGAAAATCAGGAAAAGAGAGAACGACAATGGCTAGGAAAAACAAATTTTGTAGAGATTCGTTCATTTTGGCAAATTTATAGAAGCTTTGATAGAATGTGGAATTTTTATATTCTATCCCTTCAGGTTTGCTTCAAATATAGTGATATATAACTTACAAATTTATGTTTCTTATGATGGATGATCTAGAAAATTTTGTTACTCTTGTTGATTCATAGGCCATAATAATCATTGCTTGCCATGATTTGGGATCTCCACTTCAGTTGTTTGATGCCACAGTATTTGAGGACCTCATCAGCATCTTTATTACCTCAGCAATTCTTAAACTTATTCAAGGTTTGATTGTTATAAAGATTTCTAACTGCTTAATCATTAAGAAAGAGAAGTTATGCGAAAAATTGCTTTTACTAGCGACTATGGAATTTCCTTTCTTCCTTATAGAACTAGGTTTTGATAAACAACCGCATATCCTAAAATTGTTTCAAAGCTAATCCAGTGATATTTTGTTAAGAGGTTGATTTGTCTTAGGGAAGTAAATATTTGAATTTATAGACCCTTCCATGCCATGCCTTTTCTCTAAATCATTCTCCCGTTGAAAATTCTAAAATATTTATGACTCTAACATCACTATATTTTTGAGAAATAAAAATAATTTGAGAAGCTTCTATATTGAAATCCCTAGAGCTGGAAATTAGTCGAGCTACTTAGTTGAGCTTGGTTCAACTAAACTCGTTTTGATGAAAATTTGTTCAGTTTAAAACTCGACTTGATTGGTCTAGTGTATATCCCTGTAAATCATATTTTCATTTTCTTGATCCATATTCAAAATTTCAAATAAATATACATTCCTTCTTCAGAAACCCCTTCATAAACCCAAAACATCTAGCATTTCTTTTGGACCAAATTACTTTATAAAAATAATACTATGATTTATAAATTCTGTTATAGTATTCTGCTTGATGGTAGGTTAAACTTACAACTGGGTTTTCAAATGCTTACTAATTATAGACATGTTATCAAGAAAAACATAACAGCCACATGTTAATCTATGATTCTATATTTTATGCTTTACCTCATATAAAGACAGAGTCTCCCTTCTCTTTTCTCTCATAAAAAACTACACTTAAAACAGTTCATATTTTATTTGTTACAGCAATATCAGACATTGCCTTTACATGGAAAACCAGATACACCATGGAACATTCACAAAAGGTGAAACATATGGTGAAGCTGGTATTTGCTATTATATGGAATATCATTCTTCCTGTGTGCTATGCTAATTCAAGAGGAAAATATACTTGTTATTCCACCAAGTATGGAAGTTTGGTTGAGGAATGGTGTTTTACTTCCTATATGGTTGCTTCTGCAATATACTTGACTAGTAATGCAGCTGAAGTTGTGTTATTTTTTGTGCCTGCTATGGGAAAATATATTGAAGTCTCTAATAACAAGATATGCAGAGTTTTGGCTTGGTGGATTCAGGTAAGTTCTTCAACTTATTACTATATCTTCCAATGATGTGTTAGCTTAACTCAACTGGTTTGAGGCTTAGGGTTGAATGAGTTAAACGACTGGGGTTTCGGTGAAAGAGGAAATACCAATATGACAACTAATATGCCAACATTTTTTATATATAATGTATATGGTAGACATTGTTTTTCCAATTTTTTAATTGAATAAACTTTTGAAGCAAGGACATTTCAAAGCTGTTATATATCAACTATTATTTGTTTTAGAAAAAAATAGTTCATTCATTATGATCAAGATAACAATGGTTAAACTACTGCTTCGCACATTACTCGGACATATTGATCATTGTTATTATAATCAAGGTGTAAGTGTAATCAACTTTCTAGGGATGCATATCGAAAAAGCAAGACTAGTTATGTATGAAAAATTAAAATAACTGTTGTCCAAATAATGAGGACTATAGTGGACTGAAAAAATTCAAATTAGATAAAACTAAAATCAAGTAGGACTATTTAAGATAAAATAAATTAGATCTCTCCTGATTCTCCTACAACGCGTATGAAATTGACTGTAATATGCATCCATGGCATTAAACATTGTAACTTAAGTGTCACTTGTATTTATTTTACAGCCAAGAATCTATGTTGGACGAGGGATGCAAGAAGACCAGGTTTCTGTTCTTAAGTATATCCTCTTACCTTGTTGACTTATTCTTATTGTTCACTCTAACTTAAGTGGTATTTGAATCAAAATATATATAAATATTTTGAATTTCTTCCAATGAAGGTACACAGTGTTTTGGATATTGGTGTTATCATGTAAATTTTTGTTCAGCTACAGTTTTGAGGTGAATAATAACAGAATTTCAATTACAATTTAAAGGTTGTTTAATTGGATTTTCCTGGTTAGAAACTTAATCTTAATGACCAATGCCATATATATCAATATATGCAGATAAAACCACTCATAGAACCAACTAGACAGATCATGAAAATTGGTGTAAGAAAGTATGAATGGCATGAGCTTTTTCCAAGAGGTATGCAGAATTTCTGATTGTTTTTCTAACATTATATGATGGATAAGTTAGTGTCTCTAAGAAGGGTTTGCTTATGCTGCAGTAAAAAATAATGCTGGTGCAATTGTAGCTGTATGGAGCCCTGTAGTAATGGTGAGTCTTCATCATACATTTAAAACATACATTTCTTTCATTTTATGTCTCAATATTTACATTATATTGAAGATCTAAAATTCAAATATTATTGATAAGGACAATATAAAGATTTTTCACCGTCTATTAATCATAACCGTTGGATCATTAAAAGTAGTTGACCTTTTTTTTCCGGTTTTCACCACCAGTTTAATATGGTTCGAGGATCAGCTCTGGCATAAAAGTAGTTGACTTTAAAAAGCATACCAGTAAGGGTTTCTGATTGGTTGAGGGTGTAAAAGTGTATACCGGCAGTGTGTCAAAATTAACCTAAAACAATACTCTCTTTCCATAGAAGCGTGAAAACCTGTCATATATCTTTATGTGTTAGATAAAACTCCTTGTGATGAATGGTTAACATCATTAAGTTCTATATTCATTACAGATATATTTTATGGACACACAAATTTGGTACTCTGTGTTTTGTACAATAGTTGGTGGAGTTTATGGAGTTTTGCATCACCTTGGTGAGGTAATCTATGTTTCTTTTCATTTAATATTATATTTCTATCTTCCCGAGAAATGAAATGATTCACTCACCTTTATAATTGAAAGTAGATAAGGACACAAGGAATGCTTAGAAGTAGATTTGACAACTTACCAGCAGCATTCGATGTCTGTCTGAATCCACCATCCTCCAAACGTGGTAAAAAGAGAAGAAAAGGTTTCCTCAGCAATATATTTCAAAAGGTTTGTTCTAAATTAACAATAGTAAGAAAATTTTATTTACATATATTTGTTCCTCCTGTGTTGAACACTTTTCTTTGTCACAGCTTCCAGATGAAAAAAATGCTATTGCCAAATTTGTGGTAATATGGAATCAGATTATAAGCCATCTTCGTCTTGAAGATTTAATTAGTAACAGGTAAAGTTTATTGTAACGTAATTACAAGTCTATCTGTTGTAAGTAGTGTATATTATGTAATAATGTAATACTAATGTCTGTACTTAAATTACTTTGGGTGTAATATTGAATATTTTTTTTATCGAATTTACACTAACTTTTGTTTCAATGCCTAACAATTTTTTTTTGGGCAGAGAGATGGATTTAATGATGATGCCTGTGTCTTCAGAATTGTTTTCTCGCAAGGTTCTTTGGCCTATTTTTCTCTTGGCAAACAAGGTAATGTACTTTTACTCAATTATTTTTATAGATTGTTATAGTAAACAATAATCATTATATGTGCATATTTTATTCATTAATGAACTTTTCTTGCTACACATTTCTAGTTTTCTACAGCATTGACCATTGCTAAGGATTTTGGGGGAAAGGAAGAAATTCTTGCCAAAAGAATTACAAAAGACAAGTACATGTTTTATGCTGTAAGAGAGTGCTACCAGTCACTAAAATATGTTCTTGAGATTCTTATTGTCGGTAGCCAGGAGAAAAGGTAATAAAATGGAATATTGTTTCTGGTTAAAATCTTCCCATCCCCAACAAAACTTTGGTTTTGGTACTGAAATATAGTTTTGGTCACATGTGTGTGTTTAGGATTATACGTGATATACTAAGCGAAATTGAAAAAAGTATTGAAGAAACAACACTTCTTAAGAACTTCAAAATGAAAGTTCTTCCAGCTCTACATGAAAAGGTCATTGAGTTAGCTGAACTTCTGGTAATTATCCTCTCAACCTAAACTTCTAGTAATAATGTCCATGAGCTGTCAGCTCACTCGCAAGTGCTTGACATTGTAACCTCAAGGGACGGAGTTCATATCCCATGTAGGACATATGTAAAATGGCTATTAGTGTCACCATTACTAGTTTTCCCTCCGAATTTTTAATAAAAAAAACTAAAGGTTTAAATGTTATGCTACAAATGCATATAACCAAAAACTTAATCCTAATTAATTTGTTATGAAATTTCTTAAGATTGAAGGAGATAAAGACAATCGGCACAAAGTATCAAAGGCTTTACTCGATTTGTTTGAACTGGTAACAAATGAAATGATGGATGATTCAAGGTATTGATCCTCAAGAATTAGTTGCCATTTACTGCATTACTATGCTACAGATTTTAATTTTGTTCATTTAATATGTACAGAACATTGGATACATCCCACTTTCCCGAACAAAATGAGTGTGGCTTTGTCTATTTTAGAGATGATGATCAACTATTTTCCAGTGAGGAAATTAATAGTGAATCCTTTCCATTTTCCAATGAAAGTTGTATCCATTTTCCCTTGCCAGAAGGTCCTCTGATGGAAAAGGTAGTTCTTATTTATTACTTCAATGATGCATACTTGTCATTCTCCATTTCTTAAGGACTAGTTTTAATATTCATGTGTAAATGCCGGCACATCCATACATATAGTAATGAGAAATAACATCTTGCATGTATGTGAACTCTACTTTTCTTATTATACTAACATAATCAAGCTTGTTTCATGACAGATCAAGCGATTTCATTTATTAATTACCGTCAAAGAGACAGCAATGGACATTCCGGCAAACTTAGATGCCCGTAGGCGCATATCATTCTTTGCTACTTCCCTGTTTACAGATATGCCGGATGCTCCAAAAGTGCACAGTATGATGTCATTTAGGTAACTTAATGTCACGAGCATTCCATTTAACACGGCTCACTCAATAGTTTATTTAGAGCATAGGATTCACATATATAGATTTCGTATGTTTCCATTATACTTTTACATTAATGAGAATTTCATCATTCAATGAGGGACAAAACTAAAAACAAACTTTCAGTAATAACTAACATAAAAACATTTAACTATTAAATAAGCATTCAACAAACACTATTGTATTTCTATAGTTCAGTCACAGAACTCTGATATATAGCATGATTTGATAGTGTTATTACCCCACACTACATGGAGGACATCAATTTTTCTATGAAGGAGCTTGGTTCAGAAAAAGAAGATGACTCCATCATCTTTTACATGCAAAAGATATATCCAGGTTGTTACAAATAAGAATTTGCTTATGTAATACTAAACATTCTATTTGAAGTTTGGAACTCACCTCATAGCTTATCGTATAAATTTAAATAGATGAATGGAAAAACTTTTTGGAACGAATGTGTTGTGAAAACCGGAAGAGTTTAGAAGATGAAAACAAATTAGAAGAGCTTAGATTGTGGGCATCATTCAGGGGACAAACACTAGGCAGAACAGGTTCGGTTTTTGTACAATTTTCTAAATTAGTTTCTCATGGAATTGCAGGGAATTTTTTTTTTTTATAATTGCTATCATATTTGTTACAGTTAGAGGGATGATGTACTACAGCGAAGCCTTAAGATTGCAAGCATTTCTTGACATGGCGGAAGATGAAGGTTTGTAACAAAGTACTATGTTGTTGAGTCTCAAGTCCCAGTTTAAATTAGTGCTTTTTTAGTTATTTAGTGATTTGGGTTTGGGTTGGTCTAACTCAATCCTTATAAAAGCAGCTATCAGTTCACCACTATTGGGCCACTTGGGTCATGCTCCAGTTGTCCAAGTCAGCTTTGTGAGGATGAGTTAGGCCAACATAAAAACCAAATAGTATAAGTAATACTATGTTGTGTTGAGAAATAAAGGTAATAAATTAAACAGAAATAAAAAGTTTTAATTTTGATAAAAGGTCAGTTAAATTATTTTACAGTGAACTAATTTCAAATCGTCCTATGAGTGACTTTTAAGATAGTCATGATGATAAAGCCAAACATTTTAATGCAGATATACTTGAAGGTTATGAGACGGCTGAAAGGGGTAACCGTGCATTATTTTCCCGTCTAGAAGCATTAGCAGACATGAAATACACCTATGTCATTTCCTGCCAATCCTTTGCGTTACAAAAGACTAGGAATGATCCTCGTTATAAAGATACAATTGACTTAATGATAAGGTGAGGTTTTTCCAAAGGAGAAAAATAGCCTTCTAATAGAAATGAAATATATAGCGATAATAACTCTTTCATACATGTATTTCTTGCAGATATCCGTCTCTTCGTGTTTCTTATGTTGAGGAAAAGGAGGAGATTGTGCAGGGTAAACCTCACAAAGTATATTATTCTAAACTGGTTAAAGCTGTCAATGGTTTTGAGCAGGTATCGTTTTACATCGAAAGAATTAGTCTTGGTAATATTGGCTTGTGGGGAAACTTATTTTATCTTAGAATTGTTTTTTCCCTTTTTAAGAGAAGTATATATAAGTGGATTGTGATATTTTTTTATAGGTTATATAAAGTCACTTAACTAAAACAGTAGAATCATGAGCTGTAAGCAGAAGTTATAAGCAATTTATGTTAACCACAATTACTCTCTGCATGAAGTAGTCTGCTTCATTAGAAATTAAACCTATATTGAAGCTACAGAATTAGATGTTAGAAGCCAATTTTATCACTTGAATAATGAAGTTATATGATATACTTTAATATTCTTAATATTTTTTACAGACAATATATCAAATAAAACTTCCAGGGCCACCACAGCTTGGAGAAGGGAAACCTGAAAATCAAAACAATGCAATAATATTCACTCGTGGCGAAGCTCTCCAAACAATTGATATGAACCAAGTATAAAAATTTCTCTTTACCTTTTCTTTACAAGATGAAATAAATAATATCATATTACATAAACCTTGACCACTTCTATTTTGTGCTCTGATGACTATCTTTATTTATAGGATAACTACTTGGAAGAAGCTTTAAAAATGAGAAACCTTCTCCAAGAATTTCTTAAGCGCCAGGGACGGAGGCCTCCTACAATACTTGGTTTAAGGGAACATATTTTCACAGGAAGGTTAGTCTTCTTACTCACATAAATTTAACATGACAGTTCTTCTACTTTTTTTCTCTTCCCTCATTTTTCTTTTTCTATTTTACATTCACTTTTCTTTATTTTTTGTTTTTTTGTTTTTTCACCCTACTCATTATTGTTATTTCTTTACTCGTAAACGTCGATATAGAATGAGAGATGTTTAGTACACACTAACACAGTATGCTCCATTCTTTTTCAACTTCAGTGTGTCTTCTCTGGCATGGTTCATGTCATATCAGGAAACCAGCTTTGTCACTATTGGTCAAAGGCTTTTGGCTAATCCTTTAAGGTAGTAAATGTTCATTTTGTGTGTTCAAGGGCTAATTAGAATACCTACAACAATTTTAAATGATACTTTCTACTTGTATAATACAGCATTCTTACCTATTATTTTATGCATACTGGCGTGAGTTTTTTTAGTAATGTTACGTTTAAACTTAATCAAATGCTTGCTTATTGTTTTTCTAATTGTTTAAATTGTGATTTGTTTCTAAATCAGACCACACTCACGTCTGTTTTTATAATAGCATATGGAACTAATACAGCAAATGCTAATATATATATATATATATATATATATATATATATATATATATATATATATATATATATATATATATATATATATGATTTCCTAATAGAAATCCTTATCTATGACTTAATCCTAATAATAAACATAAAGATTTGATTCTAATGTCGATGAATTCTCTCACTCAGGGTGCGGTTTCACTATGGCCATCCAGATGTATTTGACAGAGTTTTTCATATTACAAGAGGAGGAATAAGCAAAGCATCTAAAACAATTAATTTGAGTGAAGATGTTTTTGCTGGTAGGAATTAATGTCTTTAACAACATTATTTCATTTTTAACCACATGTTGATTGTCAACAATAGAGATAACTTCATGATATTTATGTATTACAGGATTTAATTGTACTCTAAGAAGGGGATGTATTTCATACCACGAATACTTGCAAGTTGGCAAAGGCCGCGATGTAAGTCTAAACTCGATTTCAAAATTTGAAGCCAAGGTTGCAAATGGAAACAGTGAGCAAACTATAAGCCGTGACATTTTTCGCCTAGGACGACAGTTCGATTTTTTCCGGATGTTATCTTGTTACTTCACTACAATTGGGTTTTACTTCAGCAGCATGGTAATTTCATTTAACAAAAATTAGTTTGCATTTTTATGATATGTTGGTACAAAATACAAATTAAGAGAAGTACCTTGTCCTTGACTTTTCATTAGATAGGTAAGTTGATGATATGAAAACTGTCACTTTTGTCCTAGCTGTTAAGATTTAGGGACTAAAATGACAGATTTTCATTTTCTTTAAGGACTAAAATAACAGATTTTATATACTTTAAGACTATTTACCATTTGTATATGGTTTAGGAACAACGTTCATGGTTTGCTCATTATTGTTTAGATGCTTTACATATGATATGATATTAATAAATCATCAGTCCCATCAGACTTAACTGATACAAATTTCTATTGAAATTGCTCCACAGATATCAGTACTAGGAATATATGTATTTCTCTATGGACAGTTATACCTGGTGCTTAGTGGCTTAGAAAGAGCACTTATCATTGAAGCAAGAATCAGGAATGTACAGTCCTTAGAAACAGCTCTTGCATCTCAATCATTTATACAACTTGGACTTCTAACAGGCTTACCAATGATGATGGAAATAGGTCTGGAGAGAGGTTTCCTCACAGCCCTTAAAGATTTTGTCCTCATGCAGTTGCAGCTGGCTGCTGTTTTCTTCACATTCTCCCTTGGAACAAAAACACATTACTATGGAAGAACAATTTTGCACGGAGGCGCAAAGTACAGACCGACTGGACGCAAAGTTGTTTTCCACGCTAGCTTCACAGAAAACTATAGATTATATTCAAGAAGTCACTTTGTTAAGGCGTTTGAGCTAATGCTGCTTTTGATTGTATATAACATGTTCAGGAAATCTTATCAAAGTAGCATGACATATGTGTTGATAACTTACGCAATTTGGTTCATGTCTTTGACTTGGTTGTGTGCGCCTTTCCTATTCAACCCTGCTGGATTCAGCTGGACAAAGGCGGTAGATGATTGGAAAGAGTGGAATAAATGGATCAGACAACAGGGTGGATTGGGAATCCATCAGGATAAAAGTTGGCATTCTTGGTGGTATGACGAACAAGCTCATCTTCGTCGAGCAAGTCTTGGTTCCAGGTTTGCCGAGATATTGCTTTCGCTCCGTTTCTTCATCTATCAGTATGGTTTGGTCTATCACCTTGACATCACTCAGCAAAGCAAAAACTTGTTGGTTTATGTCTTTTCATGGGTTGTGATTTTTGGAATTTTCATCTTGGTGAAGGTAATTTCTCTTTAATGCCTCAATGATTAAGAAAAATACAATCATAGTCACCAAATAATGTGTTATATAATAAAGGAAAGATGATTTTTGTACAACAAAATTTAGACAACTTATGCGACAACTTATTAAGTAGTTATGGCAGTTCAAAGAAATGGTTAATTATGGTCAATGGATGATTAAAAGATATATACCACCTATCAAAACTCATTAACGACCAAGGTAACTTCATTAATCACGGATTTGAATGTAGCTAACTAAAATTTTTAGATTTGGACACTTGAAAATTCTAGTTAATCGGGTCCAAATTCTTGGTTAATGAATTTTGATATCCAATATATTCACTAATCATCTTCTGAAAATGATTAACCAACTATTTGAACTGCGTTAACCACTTACAAACGTGTCAAATTTTAGTTGTTCAAATAACACAAGTGAGGAAAAAAGTATATGCTACTATACTATTGCATGTTAATCACATATGCTAAACATGTCCCATTCAGGCGGTCAACATAGGAAGGAACCAACTTAGTGCTAATCATCAACTTGGATTCAGATTTTTCAAAGCAATCCTGTTTGTGGCTGTTATTGCCGTCATCATTACTCTTTCAATCATATGCCAACTGTCAGTGTCAGACCTTTTTGTTTGCTGTATGGCATTCATGCCAACTGCATGGGGACTAATACAGGTAATTTAGCACTCCTGGTTTTAATTTTTTTGCTTGTTTATTCAGAAATGGATTCCCTCTTGGTGAAATAACACATAGTCACTGCAATTTGTCAATCAGAACCGTTAGACGAAGATCAAACGACTCATATAATGAGTTGCTTTTAATAATTGATTTGTCGAATTTTATTTACAAACAATAAGAACTTCATGAAAAGGTTCAAATTCAAGTATTGCAGTGAATATGTGATAACTACGGTTGTAATATCACATATATGCTCACTAAAGTCAGTCAATCAGAACAGTTGGATGAGGACCAGGAGGCTTATATTATAAGTTTCTTTTAATATTCGATTTACCGAGTTAAAAGTATATACAATCTGTTCATCATCAAAAGGTTTGTAGTCACTGACTGCAGTGAATATGTGATATTGCGGCCGCGGATGATATAAATCTTTGTTTTTTCCTAGACTTAACCTTAGTAATACTTTTGATGGTTTAGATTGCCCAAGCTGTAAGGCCAAAAATAGAGCATACAGGATTATGGGACTTCACACGTGCACTTGCTAGAGAGTTTGACTATGGAATGGGGATAGTACTTTTTGGACCTATAGCTATTTTGGCATGGCTACCAATTATTAAAGCTTTCCATGCACGAATCCTTTTCAATGAGGCATTCAAAAGACACTTGCAAATTCAACCGCTTCTCTCAGCAAAGAAGAAGAAGCATAGACCTTGATCTCATGCATGATTCTTGTGTACAGCAAAGAGAAATAATAAAAATAATAAATAATAATAATTCTTATACTATCTTATTATTCTATAGGGGGATTTTAGGAACTAGATTTGTGCGATGCATTAATCAGTTGCATTAGAGATTCATATAATGTGCATAATCTAAACATATGAATACAAAATGTGTATTAAACATAGATTTTAAGTTATGCATGTATAGCTAGAGCCTAGATGCAGTTGTTAGAGAATACATTCATACATAGCCATGTAACACATGGAACTATTGGTTTTAGATTCGTTGAAGAAACCAAAGGAAAAAGAATGAAATCAAGATTTGCTTCGTGCTTACCACTTACTGTTTAATTCTCAAAAATTTGATTTTAGATACTGTTGGAATAAGACAAGTCACAAGACAGAACATGTGAATTTTATTGAGTATGTTTATAAAATAAAAATTAATGCTGCAATACATGACCAACAAGAAGAAAATGATATGATGAAAATTGCAAAATAAATTTCAAAGAAAGTATTCACAAATTTGATTCGTTTGTCGATTTAGACAAATTTGATGTAAAAGATAAATAACAAATAATGTTCACTGAGAATCAAACCTTGGGAGAATCTACTTGCCACCTTTCTACTCGTTCTTTGCACCCCTAAAATTTTCATAATGGCAAAAATGTCCTTAAAATTTTAACAAATAATTTCCAAAATAAATTCCCAGTAGGTATAAAAAAATTCTCGGTAAAAGACCAAATTCCCGGTAGTTTATTTGAAATTACCGGTATACTGGTAATTTCAAATTACCGGTATTTGCCATGAAACTGGATATTTAAAAATACCGGCATACCGGAAATTTCAAAACCTTTTGAAATTCCCGGTAGGCATAATTTTAGGGTTTTTTTAGGTTTTTTTAAACGGCTGAGATTTTGCCGACAATTTTGTATGCTTGTGATTGCACCGACAGTTTGTGTGGTCTAGAATTGTTGCATACTAGTATAAATAGGGGTTAGGTCTTGTGGTTAAACATATATGAAAAAATGGCTATTCCAGCATTTTTAATTAAGACAGAAGTTTACTTCAAGAGAAGTTCTCAACCTGTCGAATTCATGCTCTCGGATGACACGACCTCCTTTGCCGACCTGACTTCGAAGTTGAAGGAATTGTTGTCTGATGGTGAGAATAGAAAGATGTTGAAGATCGAGTTTCGGGAGAATTGGGGGAATTGTAGTGTGAAATATAATATAATTGAGCTGAAGAACGATGAAGATGTCAGCAAAATGTGGAGATTATTTCGCCGTAGGCTAACAAAGAGTCCGCTGGCATTAGATGTGCAACTGACAAGATCAGTTGATGAAATAATGGTGATGCTGAAACGCCCTGAAGCATCTGATAGTGTTTAGGTTTTTAATATCGATTAATTATGTTGTAATGGTTTTTTATTTGTTTAAGTTTTTTAATCAAGATCAGTGCAATGTAAGAGAATAAATGAAGATATAATAATACTAATATATAAACCATAATATACATATAATACAACAATATACAAATCATTTAGAAATAAAAATAATACTAAATAGGCTCTCATGGGTTAAGTGTGCAATCTTAGCTAATCCAGCAGCCAAAGTACCATCAGGGTCTACCAAGTACGTGAGCTCATCAGCCAACACTGTTATCATCATAAATTGATGTGAGTCCTCATGGAGTTGTACTGGAACAGGAGGAGGAGGAGGTGCGTCACCAACAAGCTCCTGGCCACCAGAAGGTACATCCTCTGAAGGTGCTTCCTCAACCGTCGGGGAGTGATGCGTGGATGGGATTCGCTGAGAAACCACTCTAAGTAGCCATCCTCACACTGCAATGGATACTGCACAAGTGCATATCTAGCAACAATGGTGTGAGCAGAACTGATGAAGTGCATCATAAACCACATATCAATACCCTTAGAGGGTGTATCCGGAACTGCTGGTGGTATGGTCTGGATGTACCCAAACTAACTCAGACATCTCTCTGGGAGATGCCTGAAAATCAACGTCTCCCACCGCATATAACTAGAGTATAATGTTGACTCCTCGAACGGACGTACGACTTTATGTTCCACGCTAGCTTCACAGAAAACTATAGATTATATTCAAGAAGTCACTTTGTTAAGGCGTTCGAGCTAATGCTGTTTTTGATTGTATATAACATGTTCAGGAAATCTTATCAAAGTAGCATGACATATGTGTTGATAACTGTAACATGGTGGGAGAACTGACTTTCTATAAATGTTGCGGATAGCAAGAGTCGCCACCGACTTTTATTTTATCCAAGTGGAAAGGACATAAAAGAACAGGAAATACCTATTTTTAAAAGACTTGAGTTCGGGGGTAGGTTATATAAAGGGAAGGTGTTAGCACCCTTTATATCCATGGTTATTCATGGGCTCTTAGTTACTTAGCTCACTTAATTGTTTTGAAAGTGTGAAATGTGTGATTAGAAACTTTCTAAGTACTTTGTAATGATCCTCATATGGATGTATACAAAGCCTTGTTCGAAAATGTTTGTGAAAAGTATTTTTTATTTTGAAGAGTGAGCAAGTAACTATGAGGTACCTACCCTAGACTAAGTCATTCATGTTCTTATATGTCCTTTCAAGGGTAAGATTGTCCCTATTATTAAGGAATATATAGTCATTATCTTGGATTTGTTAAGGGACGGGCGTAGGGTCATCGTATGGTCAATGAAGGAAACTTAAGGGGTGTCTTTAGCAATTCGTAGGGACCATCATCATTTATTCGAAGGGACAAGATCATTATTCCGTAGGCGACCTCGAAGGGACTTGATCTTTTAAAATCTTTAAAGGGATAATGATGACTTCTTTTGAAGGGATTTTGCTTAAACACCCATATATTCGAGGGACTTGACCGTTTATTTTAAGGCAACCAAGAGGAATACCCTAGGAAGTGCAGATGGTGATCATAGATCGACTTACGTGTGTGAGTGATTTATTTCATATATTTATCTTATTTAATTAAATTATCTAAGTCTGTATTAATATTCAATTAGTTCTCACTCCCTAAATTACTAACCACGCAGTTAAATATTTACAAAGAAAATAAAGATGGAAAAATAAATCTCTAAGCTATTACAAAGCTTTGGGATAGATACAATATAATCGGATGAAAATAAAACAAGAATATAGATATAATAAAGCAATAATAATAATGGAAAGAATAATAAAGCAATAGTAACAAGATTAAAGCAAAATAAATAATAAACAAGATTAGAAGTTATTAGAATTAGTAAGAAAAAGAAATTAGATTTAGAAAAAAAAGAATAAACAATTAAAGATTATTAGGAAAATACAACTTTAATTAATTTTAATTATTTACATTAATTAATTTATAAAAATAACTAATTATGTACAACATTAGAATTTTTAATAAAATTATTAATTAAGTTTCTTTTTATTATTTACAAAATATATAAAAAATATTATTATAAGTAAGTAATAAAAAAAATAAAGTTATAAAAATAATTAGTATTTATTTATAAAATATGATTATTACTATTATTATTATAAGAAAAAGTTTATTGATTAATTAGTCTTTTTTTTAATGATCTAAGTTTATATTGATTTTCATTCAGTTCTTGGTACGCCCTAAATTACTAACCATGCAGGGAATAATAAAAAAAAATAAAGGTAGAAATTTAAAGACAGAAAATAAAAATTCCTACACTATTACATGGCTTCGGGACAATTACATAATTAGGCGGAAAATAACACTAAATTATTACATCAAGGAGACAATTATATAATTATAGGGCGAAAAATAAAAACTAAATTATTACAAATATGAAACAGTTACATAATATGAAAAACAGTAAATGAATAACATAAAAATGAGTTAGAGTTAGAGTGAAAATTAGAGTTCAAGGTTTATAGAGAAAAATATTAAGATTAAAAAAAAATGGGTTAGTGAAAAAAGTTAAGGTTGAAGACGTTAAAATTCATAAAGAAAATATATAATCAGTTTTAGAGAAGCAATTAAGGTTTATATAAAAAATTTAAGGTTTAGGAAAAAAACAGGATTAAAAGTTTAATAAAAAAAAATTATGGTTTAGAGAAAATAACACGGTTAAAGTTTATAAGAAATTTGTAAGGTTTACACGAAAAATTAAGGTTTATAAAAATGAAAAAATTTTAGGGTTTAGAGAAAGTTTAAGAGTTCGAGGCAAGAAATCAGGATAGTTAGTTATCTAAAATGTGCAGATATAAATTTATCAAGAATAAAACAAAAGATTAAAAAATAATGTTGCTAACGCAAAATTGCGATCATCGCAACTAGACCAGATCAACACAAATGTCACGCCTCATGCACATAAATATGCGAACAGCATATCGACACGATTCAATCCAAACAAAGTAATTAAAAAAATAAGAATTGACAATATCAAAGCAAAACTATAAAAATAAAACTATATATATATATATATATATATATATATATATATATATATATATATATATATATATATATATATATATATATATATATATATATATATATAAGAAGAAGAAAAAAAGTATGGTTAGGCACTTCACGTAGAAAGAAGAATAAAACATGTAACATGTAGTTCATGTAGTACACAAGAAGAAAAAAAGAGAGTATATATTAACAAAACAAAAGAAGAAAATATTTTGGCACATGTATGATCCGCCTTTTATGACCTCTTGCATCCATAAATCTTTGAACATGCTCTCTTGCCAATTGTGCCATGTCATTTATTTGAAATAAATTGGCACAAGGAAAAATATGAAGGGAAAATGTCTGGACGAAATTGGGGTGTGACAATGAAACACCATGAAGTCCACTTGAGGCCTTGGAAATCCCAATTTCTTTAAAGAAAGCAAAACCATAATTGGAGGACCCTTGTGATCATTTTTTGAATTTCCTTGAACTTTTGATATTCCCATGAGTGTGAGAAGACCTTTTGAATCAATTTGTCTCAAATATGTGAGGGCAAATTTTGGGGTACAACAATAACTTACGCAATTTGGTTCATGTCTTGGACTTGGTTGTGTGCGTCTTTCCTATTCAATCCTGCTGGATTCAGTTGGACAAAGGCGGTAGATGATTGTAAATAGTGGAATAAATGGATCACACAACAGGGTGGATTGGGAATCTATTAGGATAAAAGTTGGCATTCTTGGTGGTATGACGAACAAGCTCATCTTCGTCGAGCAAGTCTTGGTTCCAGGTTTGCCGAGATATTGCTTTCGCTTCGTTTCTTCATCTATCAGTATGGTTTGGTCTATCACCTTGATATTACTCAGCAAAGCAAAAACTTGTTGGTTTATGTCTTGAGAGACCGATGGAGGTTGCAACACACCACTGGTACAAGAGGCTGAAATCTTCTTATGCAATCGCAAAGACTTGCAATGCACCCACTATGAACAAGGAGGATATTCAGACTATAAGAATAGGTTCCAAATGATGCACATTTAGTCAGATATGATGCATATTCAACACTATATTGGATTGCTCATAATGGAGCAACATGTCACACATGTTATGGCTATGTCATGCATGTTTTGGTTTGTCAAACAATATGGTTTCAAACAGTCTGGGTAAGCATTTCTCGTGACAACATAATTATAACTGCTTTGTACACATTGATTTCATGCATGGTGGCTCTTAAAAGAAGGTTCCTATGGCCATGGATCATTCGTGAGAATATTACCCTAAATAGAAAATTTCTTGCTAGCTAACAATACCCCGAGAGGATCTACCTATATGAGGTTTTCATGTACATCCAACGAGACAAGTATGACAAGCAGGCTAACACTACGCAACCATCAACTCTAAGGTTTTAGACACGGTTCCTATAGTCCTGCATCCTTCTCGGAAATATTTCCCTCAATAGAAAATTATTTGCTAGATGAAAAATACCCATAAGAGAATCTCTTATGAGTGAGGTTTTCATACCAACCCAACGAGACAAGTACATTAAGCATGTCAACATTATGCAACCATTGATCCTAATATCCATGGGTTTAATATTCTAACAAGGTTCTTAGAGTCACAAACCCTTCTTAAGAATATTGTCGTCAATAGCAAATTACTTGCTAGTCAACAATATTTTTAAAAGGGTCTATTCTAAGTGAGGTTTTCATGTCAATCGAATGAGGTATATACGTCAAGCAAGCCAACACTACGAAACCATCACCTTATATTGTGTTTTTTCTCTTGAGACTCGGGTGTAGAGTCTTTCTCACAATCTATTTAAGCAGTCAGAATATCCCGATCACAGTGCATGTGGACCATACAACAGATATATGATAACAACAATAATGACAAATAAGAGATAAATTAAATAAGGTAAAAAAAGAAAATAAACAAAGCCAACATTCATCGCAAAGTTAATTAAACTAGGCTCGACTCTCTAGACAGTTTCCCCAACAAAGTTGCCATATGTCGTGGCGCAAATAATATCACGGGCGTTTGCACGCTCGAAATATTAACAAAGCCGCCATCGGAGTTTATTTATTCCAAAAGGAAATGGAAAATATCGATTAAACCCTTAAAAAAAGAAAATGGTTGTTGCAACCAAATTCGGGTTCGGGTGTTGGTTATGCGAGGGAAATGTATTAACACCTCTCATATTTGTTGTACTCAAAGGGAGCCATTTAGTCAGATTTGCAAAAGAGTGTTAATTTAATGTTATTTTTTTCTAATTTTTGAAAGGAAAAAGAAAATGACTAAGAATAAGTTTTTTATTAAGGTTTTTGACGAGACGTTGAATCTCGCTCCTATGTATTCCTAGGTGCGATGAGAAACTCAAGACTACATAGTTCTGGATAGCAAATGCTCAAGGATTATGATGAATAATTACGTCTAACTAATCATTTTTCATCAACTAAAGAGATACATTAAATTTGATTATTTATTGTATTTTAAACGAAAGACAAGTACTCTATTGGGAGGCTAATCACGACCATTATCTAAATACTTAGTTGATGATTGATACTCTTAATATTAATTGATTTAAAATTTTATTTTATTTTAGATAAAATAATCTTAGAAAGATATTATGACTGATACTCTTAATATCTATAATATAAGAAAATAAGGTATTCTAGTTAAGACAACATTATCCTTTCTTAATATATCATTAATTTTCAATAATATGAGATTATTAAGAACAATTATCATTCAAGATGCAATGAGAGAGCTTCTATAATAAATTTTGCTGAGGTGTTAACACTATATTTTTTATAACACCTATATTAAAATGTTTAGTAAAAATTTAATTTAACACAACCACTTAAGCTATACGTGTTCCCCATAATATTATGCCTTGAGAAACCAACTATATGTCTTGGGAAACCATAAATTTTCTGAGCATAACATCCAACTTTTAACCAATACAAAACCTCTGCTGATGGGTTTGCTCTCCACGACTCTTTCTGCCGCCTGAACTCCTTCTTCTTTCCCACCCATGGCAGCGTCGGTGGTAATCCATTGGCTTTGCCTTGACCATCTCAACGCAACTACTTCCCCTCCAATTCAAATTCTCTTTCTCTCAAAAAGAAATCATTCGCCGACGTGGTAAACAACGTATGTGATATTCCCATTAGTCAGCTTCCCCCTTCAGTGGTAAAAGGGGATCACATCTCCATCACTATCCCAGAGGAGGAATACATAGCGGGTCTCAATTCTTGTAAGCATAATCTCCATGGTAGAATATTATGGCCAAAAAGAGTGCTTCCGCTTAAAGTGGACGCCATGAAGAATCTCTCAAGCATCTGGAGCTCTCTTGGTAAATGTAAATGGGGTCTCATATCCTTGGGGAGAGGTTATTTTGAATTCTCCTTCTCCAGTATTGAAGATTTGCAGAGGGTTCGTTCAACCTGCTCTTGGAACCTCAATCCGGGAATTCTAAAGCTTTTCGCATGGACAAAGAACTTCAAACCCTACACTCATCAACAATCCACGGCCCAGGTATGTATTAGAATCTATGGTATTTCGCAAGAATATTGGAGGCCAAAAATTCTGTTTGCCATTGCTAGTGCAATAGGGAGTACAATTTGTATGGACGACACCACCACAAAATCTATGTTTGAACGATCTTTAGGGCACTTTGCAAGACTATTAGTTGACATAGATTTGGCTAGCAAAATCAGGAACAATATATTGGTAGAGAGGAAAGATTTTGCTTTCTTTGTAGATGTCACCTATGAAAATTTGCCTGAGTTTTGTGATCATTGTAAGATTATAGGCCACAATGTAGGAAATTGCAGGAGGTTAGCACAGAGATCTGAATTGCCTAAACCTAGTGATAAGAATAAAAAAGTCTATATTCCTAAAGGAACTGTTGTAGATGTTGGGAGTGTTATTGGCATAGGTCATGTTGTGCCCATCCCCTGTAGTTACACTAGTTGAGACACGGGCTGATGGAAATCAGACACTTGCTGATAGAGATGAGAATGTGATTCTCTCCCCAACTGTGGCTGAAAGAACTTCTAACCAAGAGAATGTAGAATTTGGTCCTGTTTTACCAAGTAATCTTCTAGCTCTTCATGTACCATCCAACATACAAACCAATTCAGCTAGCCTTGTGGAAGTAGACTCTAGTTCCAGTGGGTCAGAATTTGTAGATACCACCCAAATGGATACTCAACTGGAGCCTTTCTCTAACCAAGAATTGCAACATAACATTTTCTTAGGCAATCCTGGGCCAATATGGCTGAAGAAGCTGATAATCCAGTGGAAGATGTAAACAATTTTCAAATGGTAGTTTCAAAGCAAACTAAGAAGAAGTCCAAAAGTATTCTTAAAGGCTTGAAGGGTGGACCAAGCACCAGATCTCGAGCAGGCTATTCTTCTCAAGCAAAATGAAGGAACTTTATTGGAATGTTAGAGGTCTAGCTAATCAGCCCACCAGATTAGCCCTCAGAAACCTCATTCAAAAGCATAAACCAGATTTTTGTTTTCTTGCTGAACCATGGATGACTTTAGATCAATTTCCTCCTAGATTCTTCTCAAACCTCAACCTGGATTTTTTTTGCAGAAAATCATAGGCCAAGGATGATTTCAAATCTATGGTGTCTTTGTTCTACAAGTCTAGATCCTCAACTCATTTACAAAGATGAACAACATGTTTCTTTTATTGTACAGGATGGTGACTCTAAATTTGGAATGGCTGTAATTTATGCTTCTAACAATTACATCAAGAGGAGAGATCTTTGGTCCACACTTTCTTCTTTTCCAAGAGTACAAAAGGTTCCTTGGAGTTTCATTGGTGATTTCAACACAATACTTGGGGCTCATGAACATAGTGGTACTTCTAGCCCTCATAGAACACCTATTACAGATTTTCAAGATTGGACTGATAGCAATTCCTTCATTCATTTGCCTACTAGAGGTTCAAAATTTACTTGGCAAAATGGAAGAAGTGGTCCACAGCTCATTGAAAGAAGACTGGACAGAGTAATTTGTGATCACAAATGGATTAATTTCTGCAGTTCATCATCAGTCTCAACACTCATTAGGCACAAGTCAGATCAACATCCTATCCTTTTGATCCTTGATTACAGTTTAGTAAATAAAGTATCAACTTTCAAATTCTTGCCAATGTGGGCAAAGCACCCTGACTGCACCAATGTTGTAAAGAAATGTTGGAAAACAAAGATATATGGATGCCCAATGTTCATCTTGTCTCAAAAGTTAAGGCTTCTCAAATCTTTACTCAAAACTTGGAACAAGGAAACCTTTGGCAATGTGCATGTTTTGCTGAATCAAGCTACCTCCAATTTAGAAGACATTCAAGCATAGATAACCTATGAGGGTCATACTGACACTCTATTAGAAAAGAAAAAGATGCTCAATTAGAGTTAGAAACAACACTGAATATGGAAGACTTATTTTGGAAAGGGAGAGCAAAAGTCAATTGGCATACTCATGGTGACAGAAACACAACCTATTTTCATAGAATGGCCAAAGTCAGAAATAGTACCAAGCTCATTTCTTCCATCATGCATGAGGGGGAAATCATCACTGATCCAAATACAATCTCATCTATATTTTTAGAATACTTCACTGAACTGTTCAACACCAGTAATGCTTCTTTGGAAAATGGGCTAGTAGAGGAGGTAATTCCAACTTTGGTTTCAGACATTACAAACAACATTCTAACTTCAGTTCCAAGTCATGCAGAGATAGAAAAAGCAGTTTTTTCACTGAACAATGAAAACTCCCCTGGACCTGATGGTTTTGGAGGAAATTTCTACCAAGAATATTGGGATATAATTAAGGAAGATGCATTCAATGCTACAATTCAATTTTTCAACACTGGCTGGCTACTTCCCAACTGGAATGCAAACTCAATCATTTTGATCCCTAAAAGCCCTGATGCAAACAAGGTGGACCAATACAGACCAATTTCCTTAGCAAACTTCAAATTCAAAATTCTCTCCAAAATTCTGGCTGAAAGACATGTTCCACTAATGCCTACTCTAATTTCACCAGAACAAAGAGGGTTCATTAAAAGGTAGGACCATAGCTGACTGTATATGCCTCACATCTGAAGCCATTAATATTTTTCCTACTAAATCCATTGGTGGAAACATAGTTGTTAAGATTGATTTCAGGAAAGCCTTTGATACTTTAGACTGTGATTTTTTGCTCTTAGTCCTCCATAAATTTGGCTTCTCAAATAAATTTTGTTCATGGATTAATACCATTCTCCAATCTGCAAAACTCTCTGTTTCAATTAATGGGGCTCAAGCAGGATATTTTGGTTGTAAGAGAGGAGTCAGACAAGGGGACCCTCTCTCGCCTCTTCTCTTTTGCATTGCAGAAGATGTTCTCAGTAGAGCTATTTCCAAATTAGTGGAGGATGGAAAGCTGGATCTCATTAAGGGTTTTAAAAATCACAAAGTTCCATCACATGTGTTCTATGTTGATGACATAATGCTTTTGTGTAAAGCCAAAACATCCAATATGGAAGCTTTAAAAGGAAGCTTTAAGAGGTACATTCAATTTTCAGGACAATATGTCAAACCTTATAATTCAACTATTTATGGAGGATCAATATCTCAACAAAGATTATCTGCAATCACACAAAGTCTTGGCTTCTTAGAAGGGCATCTCCCAATGAAATACCTTGGTGTTCCAATATTCATAGGCAAACCCAAAGCTTTACACTTCCAAGACATTGTGGATAGAATCAAGACCAAATTATCAAAATGGAAAGCAAATCTCCTCACCATGGCAGGTAGAGTACAACTCATCAAAAGTGTAGTACATAGCATGCTTATATATAGTATGATGATATATTCTTGGCCAGTTAGTCTAATCAAAGATCTAGAAAAGTGTTTTAGAAATTTTGTTTGGTCTGGTGACATAAACAAAAGTAAATTTATCATTATGGCCTGGCATAAAGTGTGTAGTCCTGTTATGGAGGGTGGTCTGGGAATCAGAAAGTTGTCCAGTATTAATGAAGCTGCTAATTTGAAACTTTGCTGGGAAATGTTCAACTCCATGAACCAATGGGCCATTCTTCTTAGACATAGAGCCCTTATAAAGAACAAGCATATTCAGTATCACATTAGGTCATCAATCTGGTCTGAGTTTAAGAGTAGTTTCAATTTAATGTTGGAAAATACTAGTTGTCTCCTAGGTAATGATGAAAGAATCAACTTCTGGATTGATACATGGTGTGGTGATCCACTGGTACACCAACTTCAAATCCACTGGTACACCAACTTCAAATTCCATCTTTTGCTCACAACAAACTCACATCTACAGTATCTGATTTTATCACAAACAACAATTGGTCTTTGTCCTCTGGTATTTCCTCTTGGTATCCTGGTTTAGAGAATTTAATTTCACAAATTCCAATCCCAATTGCACCTACATTGGATCAACTCCTCTGGGATCACTCAGTTAATGGTATCCTATCTCTCAAGGAAGCTCATAAATTTGTATCTACGCCTGGTCATAAATTAGACTGGGCACATTATGTATGGAGTCAACACATACATCCTGCAAAATCTATGACAGCTTGGAAGCTAATGCATTTCAAAATTCCTACTGATGAAGTTATATCTTCTACATGCTGGAAGATGTTTCCTTCAAAGTGTGAACTTTGTGGTACACATGCAGAAACTACATCTCACTTGTTCTTTCAATGTAGTTTTGCTCTTTCCCTCTGGAACTGGTTGTTTAGTATCACAGGCCATAGCACCACTCTTAATTCTCTGCAGGTCTGGGCATTAATTGACAATTCTTGGTCTAAACACTACAGGGTAGTCATACAATCGGCAATTATTAACATCCTTTGCGTAATTTGGTTATGTAGAAATGAAAAGAAGTTCAACAGCAAGAAAATACCTAGATTGACTGCAATCAGCACAATTCAGTCAAATGTGCTCCTAACTGGAAACAATTTTAAACATTCATCCCTCTGTCGTATGAGAGATTTCTTGGTTCTCAAAAAGTTCAAGATTTGCATTCCTCCTTCGAAAGATGCAAGAATTATTGAAATCATTTGGAGGCCTCCCTTAGATCATTGGATAAAATGCAACACAAATGGAGTGCACATTGCTTCTCCTATTCGGGCTGCTTGTGGCGGGATTTTCAGAAATCATTTGGAGAAATTAATCGGTTGTTTTGCTCTAAATCTTGGTAAGGCTACAACTTTGATGGCAGAATTTGAAGGAGTCATGAAAGCAATTGAGATTGCAGTGGATCACAGTTGGAATTGTCTTTGGGTGGAAACGGATTCACTTACGGTCTATCAAGCTATGTCAAATCCATACTTGGTGCCTTCGGTCCTAAGAAACAGGTGGTCCAACTCTATTACAAAAACACTTAGTATGTCGTTTCTTTTGTCGCACATATATAGAGAATGCAACACGTGTACAGACACTTTAACTTCATTAGGTCTCACCATTCACAACTTTGCTTGATGGAATGAAGCTCCGGTGTCTGTTATCAATGATTTGCTTAGTCCCCGCCTTTTGTATCTTGGTTTTTCTTTTATTAATTTAATTCGCTGCTTTATTAAAAATAAAATAAAAAATTCCCAATACCCTTTCTCTTCCTTCACATTTGAATTTCTTCTTTCCAAATATCTTCTTTGTGTAATGTTTTCCGACTATCCTCTATCTTCCATGCATTTTCATTTCATCTTTCCAAACTTCATCTTCTTCTTACAAGAATGGCAGGGTTGGGGCACCACGTCACCAGTCCCTGCTATGGTTACCCAAATCGCCGAGGATTTGAAGCTTTTAGAAAAAGATTTCGATTCTCAGATGAAGTTTGGCCGTGCCGGTGGAAAGTTACAGGTGAGTTCTTTGTTTCTGTTTCAGTAATGTTGGTGTTGATGCTCTTTTTTTGTGTGATGTTAGTGATTTTGTTGATTTTCATGGGAGTTTTGGACAGCAAGAAGTTAAGAAACACCGTGCAACTTATAGTGCACATGCTTTAGAGTTGAGAAAATCATTATGGTTTTCAACAGTTAATTAGAAGAAGATGGAGGATCAGAATGATGATACTAATGAAGAAGGGTTGAATAGGAATAATAGTAACAGTAATATTAATAGCATTTCTTCAAGTTCACGATGGAATAACAAAAGAACAAATAAGTGTTTTGGAGAATCGAAATACAACAGATAACCGCTAGGCTTAGAGCGTATGGTCACATCAAAGGAAAGAATGTCTTCTACTGGTTTCAGAATCACAAAGACTGAAGCAGAAGCAAGAAATTATTGCTTATTTCAATCGTTTTCTTCATAGACCTCAACCCATTTTTCATTCACCAATTTGTCCAAATCGTAAGTTCTTTTCTTTTATCTTTACTTTCTGTTTTTGTTACATAAGTGATTTTTGAGTTTTGATCAAAAAAGTACTTTTTATCTGGTTTCAGCTATCTACACACCCTAATGCGTACCACAGCAACACAGTCATGAGTTCAGCTATTACACTCAAACTCCAAAAGTGCTTCTACCTGCGGTAGGTTATAGGAGGAACCAAGGTGATAAAGTTATGTCAAATGTGTGTATTAATCCAATGGTATATGAAAAGAACATGAAACCTAGAATCTTGGAATATGAAACGTTGGATCTGTTTCCTGTGCATCCAACTGGCATATTGGAAGGGAAGAAAACTGACCAGGTGTCTTCTATTGTTTCAGTTTCTGCTGATAGTTCTACTGATACAAATTCTGGTTCTCCTCATCATGTTATCAATCAACAAAATCAACCATGGTTTGACTTTTTAAATAATTCTGCAGGACAAGGTTCTTAGGTTAGTTTGGATAAAATGGATGATAAGAGCTTCAAATTTTTCGGAGATCACGACAATGATGTCATAGCTAAATCTAGCGGGAGAAGCTCCTGATAAGGTCCGTTCAACAAAGATTGTTCTTAATTGTTAACGTTAGCACTAGAACCAACTAATAGGATTATCCTTTTTATAATTTTCTGTCAAAATATGTTGGTTGACTCAAATATATTAAAGATTGTTGATACAGTTCTCAGTTCCAGTTTGGCTCTCTTTCACAGGATGCTACCAATTACTATTGGTTCTTTCATTTTCAAAGTTTACTTTTAAATTCATCATCTCACACTCTCATATGGCTCAGGAGATTGTAATATACTGTGACAACATGGTGAGTGATTAGTTGCAACATTCTGGTTCTTCCAAGACAGTATTTTAAGTTGCACATGTCTATCGTTGTTGTGTTGTTGAGTTTAATGTGTATCATGGTAAAAAAATATTGTTCTGTAGGTATGTGTTAAATTCTCAGACAGTTGCTCCTCTACTTCTTTCTATGCTTGACGTGATACATTAATAAATAATTTTTATAATTTTTTGTAACTAAATGCATTTCTTTATTTTTACTAATTTATATTTCAACTATTACTTTCAGGAGATTCTTAGTTCTTCTGAAACAGGTTGCATGATTCAGGCTTTCGATTCGATTTGATTCAGGAGATTCATAGTTCTTCAACAACAATTTTAACATGAGCAGTAACATCAACAACTTCAACATACTCAACAAACGAGGGATGCGCAATCGCACGAGCTTTCAAATGTTGGAATGTCATTGCACGAGTATTTTAAGTCTCCAGAGGCCATTCAGGTATTTGCCTCTTAATGTGTTTGTGCCCCTTATATTGGTTACTGTTGTTGTTGACACGATGGTTCTTTAGAAATCAATTCAAATTAATGCTGATTTTACTATTGTTGGTGTTGTTACCTAGGTTGGACAGTCATCCAAGGAGATTCAATTGGAAATGATCCAGTCTCCACATGGTACTTATTACATAATGTACTGCGTGCTGAATTTTCTTCTTTTAATATTATTTTCATAATGTGGACATGTTTGGATTGTTGGTATATGGAGGAGATTTTAGTAAATGAATGTTATCTTGGATTTCCAATGGTGGGAATTTCTTACATGTCATTGTAATTAGTACATCTAAACCGTTTGATAGAAATAAAACGGTTCACATAGTGATTTTAACAAATCGAGAACTTAGTCTTTATTGCCTGATTTTGATCAACGACTAAGATCATTAACTGCAGTGATTAATGAAGGTAGAAAGACCATTTCGGTCATTAAGTGCTTACTATCAGATATGCAACATGTTGCTAAATGCATGTTTTGTGTCATGAATTTTGCTCAAATGTGTTTCTTGTGTTAGTTTGAATAGCAATAATGTCCGAATAGCACTCAAAAGTTGATAAGAAACCAGTTCATAGTGTTTTAGTTTCATAGGCTCAAATCATATCTTTGTAATGATGATATGCCTTTTGGTCGTCCTATAGTTTTGCATCGTATTGATATTTATTGTTTCTGGTTTTTCCCCGACCCTATATTTTAATTTTATATCAGGGAATCCAAACATCTCAAACTCACCTGCAATTGTAGCTAATTTCACATTTGTGCCTCGTGATTCTAATACGGGAAAGACTGTCCCAATCAACCAAATCACACCTAAAACCATGAAAGAAATATTGCTACGGGAAGAAGCAGAAATGGAAGAGAAAATAAACATGGAAAAAGTGGAGACAGTGTCAGGCTCAGCGCACTATTAGCAGAAGGGCGTATCTTCTCTGATATGCCAGCATTGGCAGACAGAAACAACGTCCCGATGAAGGATACTTACGTACAAAACTTTTGTATCTGTCAGCCATAATAAAGAAACATCCGTGGTTGTATTTTTTTGGGTTTTTTGATTAGAAGAGCTTTTGAACTTCCGTTGAAATTTTTTGATTAAAAGAGCTTTTGAACTTCCGTTGAAGTTTTCAACGGCTTATGCGTTTTCCGGTGCAACACCTCATTTCTTGGAAGTTAATCATGTTGATTTTTTAAAAATTGTAAGTAATCAATAAGAAAACTGTTTATTACAATATATAATGAAGTGAGTTTTGTGCTTATAGGATTGTTGGTGTTAAAAATCAGCAGTACCTTCTATTGTTATTTTCCAACTTGTTTTCCAACTGTGAAGCTCTCATCTAAAGAAACAGACAATCATGATAACCTCATTCATGTGATTTTCTTTTAGAAAAACTCTTTAGGAGAAAAGAACATCTACATTGGTGTTTAAGCATGGCATTGAACTTAAAATAACTTGTTTGATTGAAAAATTTATTTAAAGGTGGTCATGCTAGCATTATGAAGTACAAATATACTGAACACAATTCTGAGTATATTTATCGTTACAAAAATTAAATATTTGTTTTTTACTTTTCTCTATTACAAATTTTTACTGATGCAAGTCCATTGAAAAGCATATCAAAATCAGATTATAATATGGATCTGAAGAAAATATTGAAGGTCTGTCAATTTTTTATTGTGACAAAAAAAACCAATGGATATTAATAAGTATACTCCTTTTAGGCCCTTAGTCCTCTTTCAATAACTTCTCAATAACTTCTCTTATGCATTATTTCTTGGTGAGCTTGGTTGGTTGTTGCAACATAGTTTCTATTTGAAATAATATTAGACTATTAGAACACAAAAAAACACCTATGAACAAAACAACACCTATATTAGTTCTTAATTTTGAAATTGAATATTTAATATCTTTTTAGTGTTTTAATAGTCAGATTTTCAATAGTGTTACCTGTTTCATTTGGCATCCTATATCACTATAATATGTCACTGCCTTGCTTTAATGAAACTAATTTTTTAAAGTTATATTCAAATTTTTAATTTTATTTTTAATTTTTTTATTTAAATGAAAATTAACATGAATTAAATTAATTAGACTATTTGAATTTTTTTTGTCATTGTTGATTAAAACTTAAAAATAAAATAACTTTTTTCTCTTGAGAAAAAAAAGTAAGTGTGTTGTATTGTGTATCATTATCAATACATTAGCAATGATTTTTTTAGACCGGGTTGAATTGGATTGAATAAAAATAACTACAAGGCATAATAATTTTATTTTTAGTTGGAAATTGATAGCATATATTACCAAGAAAAACAAAAAACAAAATTGATAGCATAAATAATACAAAATGAAAAACAATGATATTCAAAATGTGTTTTTGTTCTAATATTTTTCAATTAAACATGGCTTAATCCACACTGAATATCAATGTCGCAACTTTAGCGTTTCTGATTTGTCTTAATCCACACTGAATATATTTTCAAACTTACAATTTTAGGCCGGTGTCACCGACCCTCTTGAATATCCTTTAGCCCTTGATGCTTTGGTGGGTATGAAACTGGCGTTCAAAGTCAAGTGGCAACCTTCATGGACAAATGCATCTGTTGTTTCCATATTTAGAGATGAAAATGCCGTGAAACAGATTGAATCATCCTTTACACCAGTTCCGGTAACAATTTCACATTTCTTATTTCACATTATCGTTTCCAACATATTTATGAATAACATTACGCTTATCTTGCCTTGCCCAACAGTCTGTTTCGTCTACTCCCATGGTTTCTTCGCACGATCAACAGGTTCATACATCAGCTCCTTTCTAATGATACTCATATACTTTTTGATCTTTTGGTTTCAAACATTTTTTCTATCATACTGACGAATTTTAACTTTGGAATTGCAGATTGTAGAAAGTGTTTCTGAGGCTGTTCCAATAGAACAGTGGGATTTAGTCGCGGTATGCTACCATGTTATATGCTCAACAACATAGAACTGTTGGTTATTTGGTTTCTAATGTGGTGAAATTTCCGCTGATGTGGTTTTTCATTTTGAAGGAACTAGACGTTACCTCTTGTTTTCACCCCGAATCCATTACACCAAGTTCAAGTTCAAAAAGGATGGCGGCCACTGATTCAGATGCTGCTGCAACTTCGAATGCTGACGATGATTTTCAGCTTTCAGACACCAAACTCAACAAAATTATCAAAGTCGAGAAGTAATGTTTCCCGTTGATTCTTCATTTCAACAAGGATAGAATTCAGCCACCTCTAATGAAATTAATTCAGAACTTTTTGTGTGAACAACATTAATGATAACATGTGTAATATTAATTTAGGCCTTTTATCTTTTGCAATTAAACATGGCGATTTCATTTCACTGGATTTTATAATGTATTCGCTGTTTTTCATTTTGTCCATATCAAACCTTCAATATAATTGCATTACTGTTCGAACTGGATTCAATATAAAATATCTACTGCACAAGTGCAACATCTTTTACCTTCCTGTAAATTTTTGTTGATACAAACATGATTTTTTACACAACTTGCATCTTTTTAAATTCCCACATTTGTTAAACACAACTTTGCAAGTTACAACAGCAATACAAATTCCTAACAACAGATCAAACTACGACCGGTTGTTGATACAAACATGATTTTTTACACAACTTGCATCTTTTTAAATTCCCACATTAGTCAATCACAACTTTGCAAGTTACAACAGAAATACAAATTCCTAACAACAGATCAAACTATGACCGATTGAGCCAAATCTCAAACAGATTACTTCCTACAATTATGCACCTTCTTTGACAATTAATACATTATATACTATTTACTATCTACTACATCACTTCATTCATCAATGCCTTCACTTTTAAAAGATTACCTTCTATCAGCCTACTTATACACATCACACTATGACTGATTGCTACAGCCACAACATTTTTTACAGTTTCCCATACCTTTTTCTAATTGTACTTTTTCCCTATTTTGATCAGACTCCCGCCATTAGCCTTTTTGAATTTCTTCCCTTGCACAACTTATTTTACTTCTCTGGCACTTTCCCAACAAGCATGTTCAACACCTAAGAGCTCCATCAGATCCTACAACTAATTTTCCTGTTGCCATACATCCCTGCATATAATTAACACCTTAACACCAATTCTTTTTTATACAACCATGAGCATCAAACCCTCTATCACATCCTCATCAACTCTTCTTTATTTCACATAAACCATCATACCACACTTACTCTCTGGCTTATCACTCTCTGCCTTACATCTCCATTGCATTTTACCCAATGGATTCAAACTTTACCAACCCTGCTAATTCTGCAGCTGCTTCAGTGAGACGTAAAAGGAAGGCCTACCTCAACGCCAAAAGATCGAACCATCTTCCTCATTATAACAAGGAGAATCATTTTCCTCCAACCACACATTCAGTTGTATGTACTCCTGGATCATCGCGTCGTGATACATTCATTTCTCCACTGACTATAGACTTAACAAATGCACAAAATTGTTCAAGATCCTCTAATCGTCATCACCTCGACAAAGACAGGTTTAAAAGGAGTAGGTTGGCACTAACATCTCATGGCAATCTCTACAACCAATTCAACGTCGTTGCATAACTGAATGACACCTGTTTAATTCACCCTCCAACAACTCCAATGTCGACTCCTGTTGCCTCCCCCGGTGCCATTCGGGAAGGTCCGATTCCAAACATTATTGCGGGTTCACCATCTGAAACCGACAACTCCTTAAATTCAAGGGACGACGACAACTTTGAAGACAATTGTGAACATGAAGGACATAATGAGCCTCTTCTGTTGGGAAACTCTTTTGATCAAGGTATCCACCATTTCACCTTCTTATCGTGCCTACTTCTTACAATTACGTACAATATGGTTTAATGATACCATATGAAATTTAGCATTCTTCTTAAAATAATTTGGATTGCAATACATCTTCACACATATCACTTTAATTATAGCTATTAATTGCAGATTATTATGATATTGGAGACCCGTTCTGGGAATGCCAACATTGTCATACGGCTATGTGGTATCAGGAGCGAAGGGCTAAGGGAAGGCACACAACTGTACCTAAGTTTGGACTGTGTTGCAAGGGAGGAAAAATTGAACTCCCGTTGCTTAAGGCTCCACCGCCTCAATTGCATAAATTACTATTTGATAAAAATTGCCGGTATGCAAAGAATTTTCAGAGCAACCTACAAACTTATAATGCTATGTTCTCTTTCACTTCTCCTGGCATGAAATTCGATACAACTAACACAATCAGAGGTCAAGGACCCCCCACACTGCGACTGCATGGCCAAACTTGCCACCGGATGGGAACCCTGCTTCCAGCTTCGGGACAACGTCCTAAATACGCACAACTCTATATCCACGATACAGATAACGAAATTGACAACAGGATTGGGTGTTTTAGGTATTGTACATAATCTTTTGCTTCATTTGTGACTGGTACAACGCCATATTAACAATTTCCTTTCATTCTAGTGACAATAACAGCATTGACAGTTCAATTGTCAAAACTCTCAAATGTTGTTTGGATGAATTTAATCCTCATGCAAGGGCGTTCCGGATGGCAAGGGACATGTTGAGTGATAGTTCTTTCCAAGATTTGAAACTAAAACTTATTTCTGATAGATCCACGGATGGTCGCATCTACAACACTCCAACTATCTCGGAAGTTGCGGCTCTAATTGTAGGCGATGTTGATTCGGACTCTAAGAGAGACATCATACTTCACCTGAGCGAAGGTGGATTACAAAGGATTGACGAATTCCACCCAGCTTACATGGCATTGCAGTATCCTTTGATTTTCCCTTATGGTGAAGATGGCTATCGGCCTACCATACTGCACAGGTATAGGCATCAACAGATTGTCACAAGGGAAAATCGACAGACCATAAAGGATTGGCTTTGCTTCTGTTTGCATGAACGGACTGAAGAGGCAAAAACACTCTTGCATTCAAGATGATTGTTCCAACAATTTTTGGTTGACGGTTATGCAATGATGGAATCCGAACGTCTGAATTGGCTGCGGAAAAACCAATCAAAACTTAGAGTCGGCAAGTATAGGCAAGTTCGTGATGCACATACCAATGTTGGGGATAACCAGCATAATAAAACCGGCCGAAGAGTTGTTATGTCGTCTTCTTTTGTAGGGGGAAACGTTACATGGATCAACTATACTTCGACGGTATGGCTATTTCGAGTGCACTGGGCTTTCCAGACTTATTTATTACTTTTACATGCAATCCCACTTGGCCTGAGATTACACGACACCTTTCGAAGGATAACTTAAAGCCTTACGACAGGCCTGATATTGTTTTCAAAGTATTTAAAATTAAGTTTGATGAACTCATGTCAGACCTCACAAAACGCCAAGTACTTGGTAAAGTTGTAGGATGTAAGTCATATACAATTGCTTCTATCTTTTTTATCTTCTGTATACATGATATACATATTAACGTGTCTTTCATGCCTTCTGTAGACATTTATACCATCAAATTTCAAAAGAGGGGCTTGCCACACGCACACATTCTGTTGTTCTTACATCCACTTAGTAAGTATCCTACGCCTCAGGACATTGACAACATTATTTCAGCGGAAATTCCTGATCCTATCAAGCATCCAAGGTTGTACCAGTTAGTTAAATCACACATGATCCACGGGCCGTGCGGTTTCGCTAGGCTTACTTCCCCGTGCATGAAAAATAGAAGATGCTCTAAGTTTTTTCCAAAAAAATTCATCAACTGCACGATGGTCGATGCCGACAGCTTTCCGCTTTACCGAAGAAGATCTCAATCTCATACAGTTGTGAAATCCGAAATTACATTGGATAATAGGTACGTGGTCCCCTACAACACACGGTTATTGCTTAAATATGAAGCACACATCAACATGGAGTGGTGTAATCAAAGTACTTCCATCAAGTACATGTTCAAGTACATCCATAAAGGATATGACAGGATCACCGCGTCAATAGTTCCTGCATCAAATTCATTTCCACAAGCCCGTGATGCAGTTGATGAAATTAAAGAATACTTGGACTGTAGATATGTTTCTCCGAGTGAGGCTACATGGAGGATTTTCTCTTACAAACAACATGGGAGAAGTCCTGCGGTTGAACGAATGTTTTACAACCTTATAGGTGAGGAACCTATTTACTATACCGATCACGCCACAATGGAAAACGTTTTGGAAAAGGCAAGCATCACCGACTCTATGTTCACCTCCTGGTTTGTTGCAAATAATATTTATGTAGAAGCACAAAATATCACTTATTCTTCATTCGTCTCCAAATTTGTTTACGTCAAAGGTAAAAGATGTTGGAAGCCACGTCAAAAGGGCTTCACAATAGGTCGGTTAATATGGGTTCCCCTCACCACGGGCGAACTCTATTACCTAAGGATGATGCTCACAATTGTCAAGGGACCAAAGACTTATGAGGATATTCGTAAGGTTGGCGAAATACAGTATGATTCATTTAGGGATGCATGCTACGCCATGGGGTTCCTTGACGACGATAAGGAATACATAGGAGCCATTAAGGATGCAAGTCATTGGGGATCAGGCCATTTTCTCAGAAAATTATTTGTCATCATGCTTCTCTTAGGAACAATCAACAGACCTCTACATGTTTAGAATGAGACATGGTTATTATTATCGGATGGGCTTTTACACCATCAGAGACAGCTTGCAAATAACCAAGGTTGTATGATCTGTATCATTCTTTATGCTTTATTTTCATACCCTGTTTGTATTGTATGCATAATACCCTTACTCATTTTGCAGATCTCCAACTGCAGGTAACTGACCTGCAGAATTTTACACTCATTGAAATTGAAGCATTACTACAGGCTAACCGCAGTAGCCTCACGGAATTCAAGCCCTTTCCAACACCTAACGGTTATATTCTCCAGCAGCTTGGTAACAGACTTATATATGAAGAGAGGAGTTAGGACACGACTGTTATGAAAGAAGAATTCAACAAGCTTTTTGATTCACTGACAGGTTTTTCCTTTCCCATGCTATATGCATGTTCCAACTGGAAATCCCACAGTCTTCTTGATCTCTTTTTCTTATTTGGTTTCTTAATAGGAGAACAACACCAGATTTTCAACAAAATAATTAGGGTCGTCAATAATCAAACAGGAGGGGTCTTCTTCCTTCATGGTTTTGGAGGAATAGGGAAAACTTATATGTGGAGAACGCTCGCAGCTCATTTGCGATCGAAATATGAAATTCTTTTGACAGTTGCAACGAGTGGTATTGCTTCTCTTTTGTTGCCTGGTGGTAGAACGGCACATTCCAAATTTAAAATACCGGTCCCAACTTTGGAGAATTCTACATGTAGAATTGATTATGGTGATGAACATGCCCAATTACTCCAACAAACAAAGTTGATTATTTGGGATGAGGCACCTATGGCAAGCAAATTCACTTTCGAAGCACTGGATAAGACTCTAAGGGATGTCATGAGTAGACACGGTAATTCAGATGTCATTTTCGGAGGTAAGGTCATTGTTTTCGGAGGAGACTTTAGACAAATCTTACATGTTACTCCCAGGGGCACCAGATCCGTCATTGTTCAATCTGCAATCAACGCTTCATACATTTGGGATTCGTGTGAGGTTCTGACCTTAATGCAGAATATGCGGCTCAGGGTCGGACGTGACATCCAGGAATCTCTTGAAATTGCTGAATTCTCTAATTGGCTATTGCAGTTGGGCGAGGGGAGGATTTCTGAACCTAACGATGGATATGTCGAAATAGAAATTCCTTCTGATATTCTTCTTATGCATTACACTGACCCCATTGTCGCAATCGTCGAGAGCACCTATCATGCTTTCCTGGATAATTACAAATCTTATGACTACTTGAAAAGTAGAGCCATTCTGGCTTCCACCATTCAGGTTGTTGACCAAATCAACAACCATGTCCTAGACTTAATGTCAGGTCTGTTTCCAATCACCCTTTCACCCGCCCTTAATATAACATGACCTCAATAAACTTTACCAGACTTCTAATTAATGCTTTCTTATTATTTTCATCTATGTGTAGATGAAGGAAGAGATTACTATAGCTCCAACTCTGTGGACCGCTCGGAAATACACGATAATACCATTATGAATGTCTTAAGCCCTGAATTTCTCAGCACCCTTCGTACTTCTGGACTGCCCGGACATCACATCAAATTAAAAATCGGAACTCCAATAATGCTTATGCGAAACATCGACCAGGCTGAGGGTCTATGCAACGGGACTAGACTTATTGTTACCAGAATGGAAAACCATGTTATTGAAGCGGAAATTATGGGTGGAAAGGGACATGGAAAATTTATATACATCCCACGCATGGATATGTCGCCGTCCCAATCGCCCTGGCCTTTCAAACTCAGTAGAAGACAATTCCCGATCATCGTTTCTTATGCCATGAGAATCAACAAATCTTAAGGTCAATCTTTGGATTGGGTTGGACTTTACTTACCTAAGGATCTCTTCAGTCATGGCCAACTTTATGTTGCAATATCACGAGTCACTACCAAAAGGGGAATCAAAATACTCATTCATGACGACAACAACAAACCCAAATCAACTACGACAAATGTCGTCTACAGAGAGGTTTTCAACAATGTATAGACATGACCGTACTTATGTTTTCGGTATTACTCAACCGCCTGCTTTCCTACCCACTACTTTCGCATCAACACATAGCATACATTAGTTTTCGTTCTACACGTTAAAATCATGTAGTGTGTGCCTTGCTTTATAATCGGCATACACTTTTATTATGACAACAGATTATGATACCGCCGAAAAATATCTTCGTGAACCCTGCTGAAGCAATTGTAAAATCCGTCTTTCGTCTTTTTTTGTGTATGACCCTTATACAAACTTCGATACCTGCTGCATCTATGATGGTACACCAGTGTAGCCAGCTTTCAGCACTTTCGGGGATCTATGTCATGATTCTGTACAACTTTTGAATTGTACATTACAAATATCTGTTGTATTTTATGCAGTTTTGTGATATTTTAACTATTATTAGCTTCTGTTATGCCTCCATTGTAATCTTTATTTGACCATTATGTTTTTCCTTACTAATTATTACAGTTAGACTTCTGCTTTTATAACCAAAAATGTATAACTCTTCCATACACAAACGAGGCTTATCTTTCATTAACACTAACATTAACCATTGTCCAACTACTGTTACATCCATTCCTCCAATTACATTTCCGCCCTAATTTACTGATACAGCTTTGCAGTCTTACCATCCTATATTTCAAGCCTTCGCATTGTGTGTTAATAATGCAGATATTCGGTTAAATTTGCCAAACACACTGGCCTTACTTTTACTAACACTTATACATCTTTATACAAAAAATTTGTTCATACTGATAACAACAATGATTGCCATTAACATTTTCACCAATGTTTTTGGATGAACTTCAACAACATGATAACAATAATGCACTGCTTCTCATTTAAACATGAAACATTGTCTTTACATTGACACAGCCAGATTTTACCAGTGCTCTTTACATCTTTCTTAACACCCAAACCCTACTATACATGCTAAACCAAAATACCCTTACTATTACACATAAACTACACCCCCTGGGACCCTGCAACTGGACCGACAAAGTCGCGTTCTTTTTCTTCACAACTAAGGTAATTCTGTCTCTCGGTTGACCTATGCTAAACCTAAACACCCCTTCTCATTTCTAAACTATTAGATAGACACTTCAGCCCCTACAACCATGCAACAAAATCAACTAACTCATGTTATTTTTCCGCACACTGACGGTTACTCGGTCACCAGGTTTAGCTATTCTGAACTTCAGAATGTCGCCCATCCAAAGCTGACGGTACTTGGCGAATTCATGCCACCCGCGGTACATGTATTTTTCTATCTTCATGATCTTTCCATTGGGCCTCGCACATTTGATCTTCACAGCATAGAGGAATCCGTAGTCTCCATCCTCCAAGATGATGTCCTTCTGATTCAATCCAAGAAACCTCTCGTTCACGAACTTCGGAAAATGCTGCAACCATATTATATATAACATTATTCACTGGGTATAAACATATAATGCATGCAAACGATTTTTGGTTTTCGAGTTACAACTCACCATCACATTGTTCGTCACTTTGTAGCCAAAGCTCATCTCCTTTTCCCATTCAGCGTGATCGGGAATCAGTTCTTCCGTTCCAACTGTTTCTTCCTCGGTACCATCACCAACGTCTGAGCCACCAGATTCTGATCCTTCTCCTCGAACATGCTCCATTTCCGTATCGCCTACCCCATCCTCTTCACCGCTTTCGTTTTTTTTCCATATTCTGATCCCTGCTTTGCCATGACATCACCATTACATAAAATAACATATATCCTGATCTTTCTATTATTCAAGGTGGTCTTTTGAAAAACTTACCCTTCCATTCGGAATGAATCACCATCGGTGTAGCTGAAGATTTGTACCGGAGCAGTAGAAAACCTCACGTTCTTAGGCGCGGGAATCCCACTATCAACTGTTTTCCTGCACACCGTTAGTGAAACACAAATTTCTGTTAATACACATTTCTTAACGACAAATCAAAATGGGTATGTAAAAATCATACTACCTTCCTGCAGCCATATCTTCCTCCACTGCCAGCTCCACAACCTGCGTGTCACTCTTCGAATCCTTTCCTTTCACACTGTCTCTCTTTTCTTGGAGAACTTCTTGGATCAAGTTATCAATGACAGCTTGGGTATCATCCATACTTCCCACAATTTCACTGCTCGACCTACACAGTTTATGAAACTAAATTTTGTGAAACAATTAATGCACAAAAATTATACACATATAATATGGTTCACCCTCTTACCCGGACTCATTCATCTGCTTTTTCCCCACTCTCATTTTATGCAAATCGCAGGTTGTACTGAATGCGGACAACTATGCTTCTGCTACCTTTCTTACCTCTTATATAGATTTTCCTTAATATATCACATATTCAATGATGTTACCATTCTGTAACCTCTATAGCCCATGCTTCATAATAAATTTTCCTTTATTGTGTGCAAGTTACCAATGCCTAATGTAACCACTCCCATCATTTAATCCTTTCACTTATTTTTTCCTTCTAAACAGTTCAACTCCCACTATGACAACATCACTTTATATTATTCAACCAATTATATTTTTTCCTTTTTTCCATATACCTATGTACACGTCCATTGAGAAGGTTGTTTGATATTATTATTACTTTTTCTTTCCATTTAGATTTTTTATCATTAGTACTCATGTCATTTGTACTCACAGACACCCTTTTAATACCTCATTTATTAAACAACCTTTATTTTATTGCTTTTTATTACGGGGTTAACTTTTACACAATGTCTTATAAATGAGTCACATTAATACCCACTGGAATTTTTCTCTGTCGGGACATTACGTGGACTTGCCTTTTTACATTACCGTAATTTCTGTCTTCCCCAAATTAAAGTTTCTCCCCATTGTGATGTCGTTTCTGCTACTGCTTCCCACCATTTTGCGCACCAAAACCTTCATTCCATTAACAACCACCTTCAATCTACCTCATTGTCTGCTCCAATCCGTCTTCCACAATGGATAATACAAGTTATGATTCAAGGTAACACATAGCTTTCTCTTTCCAGCTGACTCTGTGAATTAACACTTTGTTGGCTTCTCGTACTTTTGCTTTTTACCTTCAACCGTATCAGTCTTCAATTTTGGCCGCACTTTATGACCATATTTCTTCGTGTACATATGGTAGTTCTAAACAACTGCTTCCTTTGTTATTGTAAAAGCTTATATATTTGTCATCTTTAAGCCTTGGACATTTTACATTAACAATACTTTGTTTGTTATTACATGTATGTGTACGATTTTGCAATCCTCAGTATCATGCATCCATATAATTACATGTTTGTATACGATTTTCCAGACCTCTCATTCAAGATTCCAAATCATCACTGCGCAAAAACATTCATCACGTGCAGTGGTTAACTACGACAATGTTGAGATCACCATCTCAGTGGCAAATAATGTTATGGCATAAACCCTTACATCAAAACGGTTTATTAGTGGTGTGACTTCGTTTTCTGATTTAGCCGTATAGGCGGTGTCTAAGGAACTGCTGCCTTTCTGTTACACTAAGTACTAATCCCTCATGTTTATTGGTCGCGTTTGGTTACATTTTGCTGCTTTCAAACGTCTTACACGGGCCGATCGACTCGCATTCATTGTGTCAGACCCCCAGGCTGACACCATCAGTGTCAATATGTTGAATCGTTAGTAATAGTACCTGTGATGTAATTGACTCTTTATTATTTTGTTGTCGAATGCAACGATATTTTAAACAACTTTCATTTTGTCCTTCTATGTTTCATACTATTGATCAAGACAATGCTAATCAAATTCTGGATACACTATTTCTGATTTCTTTAATGTCATCTTCAACTACATTTATTTGTTTTGTAATTATCTTCTATATCTAACCGACAATGTTAACAACCCCATCTTTTGACATATTATTCATATCTCTCATTCACCATATATTATACTTTCTGTTGCAATGTTTTCCTGTATAGTTAATTTTACAGTTGTCTCATATTAAAATGAGGTTTCCATGCTCCACTTAAACAGGAAGCTCCTTGGAATTTTACACACAACAAGCTTGCAGCTACAGGGTTCTGCATAAACTATAATTATAACTACTGCAACAACTTCTTTTGCAAGACACGACAAATGGTATGTTTAATCCAACTAAACAACTGTCTGACCTTATAACTCACCTCTACTTTCCCATTCTAAAGTTTTTATTTACCGTTTCCGGCTCTGATCATTGTTCATGTATTTCATGGTCCACGTTACCATCACACCACCCTCAAAGCAAATTTTTACAAATTATATAGGACTATATTTGCCGTTGTAATATTTCGGCACTTCTCTAAGGGTTTCCAAAAATTTTTAACAGCATGCCTCCTTTCGAAGGTTTTGTTATTTTCGTCGCCCATTTACGGTCTGCCGTTGACACTGAATATTACTCATTCTCAACTCACCGGTGGTGGTGTTGTGCTCCCCGAATGTGGGATTACTAAACCATACATTCTCATCTGTATTTTTTCGCCACATCGGTGGTTTCACACCACCCGGTTTATGTCATATTCCTGCTTCAGTTCTATTCAAGGCCACTACTCATTCAAATATGTTATATTTACTCACACGTTGGCCTATTAAATTTAATCTTCAGTTTTATTTAACATTGGTCTATGTTTTTATTTTAAATACTTTAAATTATACTGATGCTTCTAAAGTTTAATACTGTATTATTTATTATTATTTGTCTTTTAAAATTCTTTATTGCTCTATCTAAGGTTTTATGTATTTCACGACATCATTACTTACAGCAGCGTGCCTGTCAATTCACTTCAATGGCCTCAGGATTCAAAGAATTTTAATCACTGTCTATTCATTTTCCTTTCTTTTCTTAAACACATTTATGTTGCAGTCTTTCTGCAATAAATTGGAAGTTGGAAGGTTTTCGGCACTTTTTCTTTTCCCACCATTATTAACTTATGTTTTCCTTTCAATGCAATAAAGTATTCCATCTTTTTAATGCCATGGAGAACATCAACAAACTCATTTCCATCTTATATATACCACATTGCATAACATCTTTTGCATTATCTATTTTACTCAGCAAATCAAGTACTACAATGGCCTCTAACGATCTTCCCACCGTCGTCGACGAGGTTCCCCAGCCACATTCACCAGTGCAGGCTCTGCAGCATCATGTCACCGCTGTCGATCAACCTCCGCTGGAAAACCCTCTCCCAATTCCGATGGTCATCCATCAGGTTTCGCAGGTGGTGATCGAACCTCTTATTCCTCAACCTCCTGAGGATCAACGACAACAGATACAACAGCAGACAACTATTCACTATCACCTTTTTTGTTTCGTTCATATACTGCAGTCCATGTTTCTATTATCTGATTCTACAATTTCTTCTTTTTTTTCAGCAAGTCGTTGAACATGTTCTTTCATCTTCTGAGCAGCGGAAGATACGCACACACCATCTAAACGAAAGAGAAATCAATTCTCCTGCGACAGTGACGTTGAAGAGGAGGACTATTCTATATTTGGTTCAAGTGACGATGACGAACAAGATTGGTCGTGGACCAACTTCATATCGGCACGTCGGTTTAAATTTGATAATTAGGTTTCATGTTTCTGTTGTAATTCTATTATCTCATGTCTTAGTTACCTATCTATTCTAAGACTTTTGCATTGCTACTATTTTTTTGTTGCTTGACCATTGAAAACTATTTCTTTTATTTTTTTCGCCAACATCTCTATCTCTGTTTTTTTTTTTTCCTAATATTCCTCAATAATTTTTTCTTCCGATAATTCGTGTTACCGACCTGTACGGGTTTCCCACTAGTTGATAACATAAATAATACAAAATGAAAAACAATGATATTCAAAATGTGTTTTTGTTCTAATATTTTTCAATTTATAAAAATACTAAAATAAAATAAATAAACTTCAAGATTTAAAAATTAAAAGAACCGTTGTATAATAAATTAGGACAAAATAAATGATTAAAAAGTATTTATTGCATATTATAATACATTTAAATATAATATTTTATATAATTGATACAAGGAAAAGAAAATATATAAAAAGTGAGATATAATTAATATTACTAATTAAAATTTATACAATTAAAATAATATGTTGAAGAATTAAATGCGAGAGAAATTAAAAATTATTTGTAATAAAAATTTATGACATATAAAAATAGAAATAATAAAGTACGAAAAATAATTTTAATCAAAAATATTAAAGAATTGTTTTTAATTTAAATTTATAAGTTAATAATATTAAATGAAATTAAGTATTCTTTTATCTCCTATATACAACAATTTTTGTTGTTAATTCTCTATAATTTTCTTTAAAATATTGATAATTTAATTATTTTATATTTAACCTTTATGAACATCATTTGGAAAAGAAAGAAAAAAATCAGGTACGTATATTGGTTTCATGAATTCTTCCATTGTTTGAACAAACATGTTTTCCAGAACCCGTTCTCTCCTTCCTTCTCTATCTTCTCCATCATCATCACTCTTGTCACTCTTTTCATCTTCTTCACACCCCCCTAACACAAACATCAAAGACAGCATCATTGTATCCAGATTCCACCACAAAGACTGGCTCACCTCTAAACAAGCTACAACCTTAATCAACTCCTTAACCGACCCTTCCACCGCCTTAACTCTCTTCCACCTCTACTCATCCCGCAAAGACTACAACCCAACCCAACCCTTCTGCATTTCCCTCATCTCCAAACTAGCCCAATCCCGTCAATTCTCCTCAATCGACACCCTTCTCAAATCCCTCCAACCTCACCAACGTCACCGTTTCACCCAAGATTTCTTCTTCTATCTCATCAAACTCTACGCTCATCAAGCCCACAGAATCGATAAAGCGGTTGAAACTCTCTTCATGATGCCCAATTTCGGTTCGTGGCCAACTTCAAAAACATTCAACTTCGTTCTTAATCTCTTGGTCAATAACCAACTACACGACGCCGTTTTTAATCTTTATTCTTCCGCTTCGAAATTAGGATTTGAAATCGACGCTTGTTGTCTTAATATTATGATTAAAGGGTTGTGCAAACAGGGAGAGATTAAAGCTGCATTTAAGGTGTTCGACGAATTTCCTAAACTGGGGATTCAACGGAATGAGAGGACTTTTTGTACGTTAATGCATGGGTTATGCGAGAAAGGGGATGTGGATGAGGCTTTTGAGCTGTTGGAGATGATGAGAAAGGAAAAGATTTGTGTTGATGTTATGGTTTTCAATGTTTTGATTTGTGGGTTGAGGAAAAAAGGGAGAGTGGATGAAGCTAAAGAGGTTTTGGAAGATGTGATGATGAGGAATGGGTGTTTCCCTAATGAGAGTTCTTATCAACATGTTTTGTATGGGTTGATTGATTTGAAGAGATTTGGGGAGGCTAAAGGGGTTGTTGAGAAGATGGTTTTGAACGGGTTTCTTCCTAGTTTTGATTCGTTTAAAGGTTTGGTTTTGGGGTTTTGTAAAGAGGGATTAGTTGAGGAAGTTGATTGGGGTGTGAAGGGTATGGTTGGGATGGGTTTTGTTCCTAGAATGGGGATGTGGAGACAGATTGTTAAATGTGTTGTTGTTTATAGAGATCTTGGTGGTTCGTTTGATAGGATTTTGGATGTTGATTATGATTGAAAAATACATTGTTGGTGGTGGTGTTTTTCTTTAAGGTAGTGTTACTTGAAATTTAAAATTTGTTATTCAACTATATAATATCTTAACTATTATACAGTTAATGCAAGAAGAAACTTGTGTTTTGATGACACAAGTTAACATTTGTCTTTTATATGTTTTACGGATACGGTGTTCAATTGGTATTTTGTATTTTGTATATTATTCAAAAAGTTGGATCATTTTCATTTTTTAAAAAGGTAGTTGCCATTTACTGCATTACTATGCTACAGATTTTAATTTTGTTCATTTAATATGTACAGAACATTGGATACATCCCACTTTCCCGAACAAAATGAGTGTGGCTTTGTCTATTTTAGAGATGATGATCAACTATTTTCCAGTGAGGAAATTAATAGTGAATCCTTTCCATTTTCCAATGAAAGTTGTATCCATTTTCCTTTGCCAGAAGGTCCTCTGATGGAAAAGGTAGTTCTTATTTATTACTTCAATGATGCATACTTGTCATTCTCCATTTCTTAAGGACTAGTTTTAATATTCACGTGTAAATGCCGGCACATCCATACATATAGTAATGAGAAATAGCATCTTGCATGTATGTGAACTCTACTTTTCTTATTATACTAACATAATCAAGCTTGTTTCATGACAGATCAAGCGATTTCATTTATTAATTACCGTCAAAGAGACAGCAATGGACATGCCGGCAAATTTAGATGCCCGTAGGCGCATATCATTCTTCGCTACTTCTCTGTTTACAGATATGCCGGATGCTCCAAAAGTGCACAGTATGATGTCATTTAGGTAACTTAATGTCCCGAGCATTCCATTTAACACGGCTCACTCAATGGTTTATTTAGAGCATAGGATTCACATATATAGCTTTCGTATGTTTCCATTATACTTTTACATTAATGAGAATTTCATCATTCAATGAGGGACACATCAAACTAAAAACAAACTTTCAGTAATAACTAACATAAAAACATTTAACTATTAAATAAGCATTCAACAAACACTATTGTATTTCTATAGTTCAGTCACAGAACTCTGATATATAGCATGATTTGATAGTGTTATTACCCCACACTACATGGAGGACATCAATTTTTCTACGAAGGAGCTTGGTTCAGAAAAAGAAGATGACTACATCATCTTTTACATGCAAAAGATATGTCAACTGTCAGTGTCAGACCTTTTTGTTTGCTGTATGGCATTCATGCCAACTGCATGGGGACTAATGCAGTGAATATGTGATATTGCGGCCGCGGATGATATAAATCTTTGTTTTTTCCTAGACTTAACCTTAGTAATACTTTTGATGGTTTAGATTGCCCAAGCTGTAAGGCCAAAAATAGAGCATACAGGATTATGGGACTTCACGCGTGCACTTGCTAGAGAGTTTGACTATGGAATGGGGATAGTACTTTTTGGACCTATAGCTATTTTGGCATGGCTACCAATTATTAAAGCCTTCCATGCACGAATCCTTTTCAATGAGGCATTCAAAAGACACTTGCAAATTCAACCGCATCTCTCAGCAAAGAAGAAGAAGCATAGACCTTGATCTCATGCTTTTTTTTTTTTTTACAACAAAGGGAAATAATAAAAGTAATAATATTAAATAATAATTCTTATAATATCATAATATTCTATAGGAAGATTTTAGGAACTAGATATGTATGATGCACAAATCAGTTGCATTAGAGGTTCATATAACGTGTATGTATAATCTTAAACATATGAAAACAAAATGTGTATTAAACAGATTGTAAAGTAAGCATGTGTAGCAAGTGTTAAAGGAAATAAATCACCATTTAATGTAATTGATCACCATTTAATGTAATTGGCAGTTTTCATTTATAAATATAGATTATATTATCATCATTATTAGATCCCTTAGAAAGCTTATTGTGATTTCTGATTGAGCATTGTTCTATGCTATGTCTATCCTCCATCTGTTTCAAATTTTCGTTTGAGGTTTTTTCAAAAAAATTAAAGAATATAATAATATTGTCATATGATATTACACTTTTATTAAATTAATCTTAAAAACATGTCAGAAATAGTGTATAGAATAATAATTAAATGATACAACCGAAAAAAAACAACGATCATTGAAAAGTGAAAATGACATAAATAAATTTTATTTGGTAAAACAAGATTCATTTTAAAAAGGATGGAGTATATAACAAGCATTTTGTACAAAGATTATTCACTACAATATAAATTACTTTTGTATATGCTTGTTTATAGTAACGAGGGTATTTAGCCAATTTAAACACTTTCACAAGAAAACAAAACCAGGTGGATGAAAATCCAAAGCAACCAAAAGAGAAAAGCATACGACAACTTAGAAAAGGGCTGGAAACATCATTTACCCTTTGATCATGCATCATTCTGACACACTAATCATCATAATAGTTAACAAACCTTTGAATGTACGTAACTACGGTGAATGAAGTTGTTCAATGCGCCTCAGCCTCAATGCCAAGCTTAATCGACGTAACTGTGAAAGCACCGTTGGTGGCCGACCCGAGACTCCCTTTGTGGCAGCGTTGCAATAATATGGTTTTAACATTGATCATTCACTCCATTGAACTTGACATAGCACACAATGTAATATTCTCTGATACGGAAGAGAAAGTTTGGAGTGACCTATGGGACATATTCTCTCAAGGAGACAACTCTAGAATCTACCAAATTCTCTCAAGGAGACTATAAGAATGGGTTCCAAATGAGAAACAAGGGACATGGAAAGAATGTGAAACTTAGAAACAAGAAAGCATCAATCCATAATGTTCAGGTGAAGAGAGAACCAGAAAATGATGGCCCAACCCTTACAACCAAGGAATTACGACATGTTATGGTTATGCTTCGCAACAAAAATTGTAATGAACACTATATTGGATTGCTCATAATGGAGCAACATGTCACACGTGTTATGGCTATGTCATGCATGTTTTGGTTTGTCAAACAATATGGTTTCAAACAGTTCGGGTAAGCATTTCTCGTGACAACACAATTATAACTGCTTCCTACACATTGATTTCATGCACGGTGGCTCTTAAAAGAAGGTTCCTATGGCCATGGATCATTCGAGAGAATATTGCCCTCAATAGCAAATTTCTTGCTAGCTAACAATACCCCGAGAGGATCTACCTATATGAGGTTTTCATGTCCATCCAACGAGACAAGTACGTCAAGCAGGCTTATGCAACCATCAACTCTAAGGTTCTAGACAAGGTTCCTGTAGTCCTGGATCCTTCTCGGAAATATTACCATCAATAGCAAATTATTTGCTTGATGAAAAATACCCCTAAGAGAATCTCTTATGAGTGAGGCTTTCATATCAACCCAGACAAGTACATTAAGCATGTCAACATTATGCGACCATTGATCCTAATAGCCATGGGTTTAATATTCTAACAAGGTTCTTAGAGTCACAAACCCTTCCTAAGAATATTGTCGTCAATAGCAAATTACTTGCTAGCCAATAATATTTCTAAGAGGATCTATTCTAAGTGGGGTTTTCATGTCAACCGAATAAGACAGATACGTCAAGCAGACCAACACTACGAAACCATCACCTTATATTATGTTTTTTCTCTTAGACTCGGGTGTAGAGTCTTTCTCACAATCTATTCAAGCAGTCATAATATCTCGATCACAATGCATGGGGACCATACAACAGATATATAACAACAATAATAATAACAAATAAGAGATAAAATAACATAAGGTAAAAAAAATACATTGTTGGTGGTGTTTTCCTTTAAGGTAGTGTTACTTGAAATTTAAAAGCAACAACAACAATTCCCACCATCTCTTGCTTTTACTCCAACAATTGAGGAAGGATCAGCAGAGCTTCAAGACTGACAAAATGATGAAGCAGTAATTTCAGGTATAGCAAATACAAGTACTCCCCTTAATCATAGTCTTTGGAGACTATGTAATATTTCATTTGTATTCTTATGCACACATTGGTTATATAAAAACTAAATGTTTCAAATGAACCAGCAGATGTGGGACTAGTAGGGGAATAAATTCTAAAGTATTTCTTTGCTCAATGAGATTCAATCTATCTTCTCTATGCCTTCTTCTGCATGACAGCAACATCCTGCAAATAATAATCACAATAACTATCTTCTTAACTTAACTATTTAAAAAAGAAGTTTCAGAAATTCCTTGCAAAGAGCACTATATATCTCAGGCAAACCGGCAATGCTGGCTTTAATACTGTCATCTATAATACTACATTCTCAAAACTATTTTTGCGTGAAAACACAAGTCCAATCTACTTGGTTAAAAATGGAAGCATAAATAACATCTAAAATACAATCTACTTGGTTATAACAACTAAAATTGTATCATGTAGTATAAACTACTTTCTTAGCAACATATACTCTAACCATGTTTTGGATCAGTAACATAAGGGCAGTTAAATTAAAAGTCTATATTATAGAGATAAAGTGGAACAATTGGCTTCAATGGCAATATATCAACATAATTAGAAAGTCATTCCATGTTATGCTAAACTAAAATGTAATCCCTTGTTGAATTAGTGAAACTTGAGCAGAGACTTAGAAGACCTTCATTTAATAATTAATATAAAATGTAAAGAAAAGGGTGGTTGTATAATGTTTTACTCTCTCCTTTTGGCTTCATATACCAACCTAATATTTGATTACTCGGTAAGAAAAAAGGGGTCACATGTGGATACACATCACAAACACAAAGAAGGTAAAATATGCATCCTTTTACACTAAAATTGAATAGAAGCATAATTATCCATCATTGTGTTTACAAAAATAATTCATCTTGTTAAAAGAAAGTATTCCACAACCAGCTTTTCCTTTTATCATTTACTTACCTATTTCTTGTTTGACTTTTAACTTGGCAAGTTAAAGCCAGTTTGTAGAAAATCATTTGTAACATCCCCACACGACAAAGTCAAGGAGACACCATTAATTAGTTTCTACAAAAGGAGCACTATAGAGGAATAGTGATGAGTAAATGTATGATGTAACATTCTTCTAACCCCACAGAATAAAATACAATAATACTTAAATAATTTATAGTACATTTTGGAAATGTTGCTTTCTTCGTAAAACACCAATCCTAACCACCTGCTCCGTAACACGGGTTTTCAAAACATTTAAAATATTCACTTTTTTAATAAATCAATAATCAAATTAAACTTTATAGCGGAAATCGTACTTCAAAATTACTTCATTAATTTCATCAAAATATCAAAACCTTTGGTCATTGTCAACAAATCATCATCAATTAAAAATTCAGCATCCATTAACTCATAAAAATCACTCTAACAAACATATATTATTCACATAAGCGTTCCCCCGCCCGATGTTACATATACCAGAGCAAGACACCATATAACTCTACAGAAATAAGTCAAACAACTCCAAGCTAAACTTCACACATCGAGAAACTACTCCTGAATATCTACAGGATGGCATAATAGACCATCACCAAAGGCAGGTAGGGTGAGTAATCACAAATCAATATAAACAATATAGATAAAAGATATTACGAGGAACATTCATCATATAGCAACACATCCTAAGTTCTCACCCAACACATCATATAACTCATCAAATCATCTAATCCACACAAATGCAATTATGTTATGCCACCAAGAATGAGATGCAACGTCATAGGAATGCATGTGGTACCAAATCATCATCACGGATGGACATTGGGCCATCAACCCTCCATGAGGGAGCACATCATAAACATCATATCACTTCAATCCTCGCAATGGGGTTGAATCTACCAACAGACCAAAGTCTCCTCACAATTATGCCATGAATGCAAGATGCAACACCACCATAATCTCATCAAAATCTCATCAACTAGTGCATCCTCATTCATCATCATCACCATCATCATTCATACAACTAACATGCTTCACATATTCATGTCATCATGCCTCACATCATTATAGTCATCATGTTCTCGACAAAATACACATAATTCATCATATATGTATCAATACATCATTGTCATCATATAAGTATCAGTACATCATTATCATTGCATAACAATCATAAACATCATATTATAGCATCTCAACTTCATTCCAATACTAAATCATCATGTTTGTCACATAGCATGTATAAACATTAAAACATACACCTCATATATTTATTTCATCATAACATCGTTTAGTAACATCATTTACATGACCTTCATATCATAGGTAATCAACACATAATCATCATATAAGTTTCATCATATAATTAACATCATAACACAACGACACCCTATCATTATACTCTAGATCAACATAAGCATCGTATAATCTTCAACACATAATCAACATCACAAAGGCATTATCACATAACTATCATCCAATCAACAACATAAATTCATCATTACCTATTCATCGAACACCACTAAAAACAAGCTTATCACATCACCTACACCTCTATGTCACTCTAACTAACTCCTAAACATCTTCTTTACCATCACTGGTCATATGACATCACCATTCTTCCATTTAGAACAAGATTCGTCATTTATAACAACACGTCTTTAGTTCGATATACAATTAATCACCTTCCAACATCAATTAATATCATTTAAATTATTTCTAGCAACATGAGACTATTTTTAAATTAAAGTACATTGTCTTAGCTTCGCACAACTTCGAACGGTACACAAATCGAACACTCGAAGCTCAAGATATGAATTTTCGAAGTTTTGGAATAAAACTGACAGGAGTCGCTCGCTAGGACCTCGCTTAGCGAGCTACTCACTGTCTGCGAACTTGCCAGAGGTTCCTGCGATGACAACACTTTTCCCCTTCGATTCTACACCCTTAAACTGCATTTTTACCTCTATAACCCCCATTTGAATCATTAAAACCCCTATCTAACACGTTTACATCAATCACATCAAACATCACAAAACAAATCATTAAAATTCATCAATTCTACATCTTTAATCCTAGGTTTTCCCTTAAAAATCTCAAAATCCCCAATAACATCTAACTTTATATCATACACATTGAAATGCAATACTACCCATACCTTTGAATGAAGTTTTCTACAATCTTCTCTCAAATTCTCCGGAGATTCGTCAAGCCCTAGCCTCATTTTCTTCTTTCTTCAGAGCTTTCTCTTCTATCTCCCAAACACAATCGTGAAAACTGATCGTAGCACAAAACCCTCAACTTCCTTTTTGTCAATCTTACCTCTAGGACCCCTAATATGATCTTCTCATATTATCCTCATTTACTCCACATATTATTATCAACATATCCTCATTGTCTCTTTTTATTTTAAATAATAATAATAGTCCAAATAATATTAGTCTACTACTATTATTACTAAATAATTCCATATAATCATTTATTTCATCAAATCCCACAACACACAACATAAACTCATCATACATCATATAACTCACCAAAATTCACTGATAAACCTCGAATATTTATAATAAATCAATTAAATAAATATTCTAATTATTTTTGGGTGTTACATATGATATACATTCATATTATATGGCCATGTACGTTGCACTTGCACAAACGGTATTGTGAAAGAATCTTCGTTTGATGACATTTGATTCAGAAGTCATTGATTTCCTTGGTTTTTGAATTCATTGATTTAGGCTTATCTTCTGAGAATTTGACTATATATATGAGCTACTACTTAATGGCATTTGAAAAATATGTCAGCTTGTAGTCTACACATGTGTCTAGCTTGCAAATGTATAGTTTTTGGCATCTAATTGAGTTGATCAAAAGCAGATGATATTCATGGGTTTGTGAAGGTCCCACATTGAAATATTTATAAAAAAATTAGAGTGTTTATATAGTTTGTTTACATAATAAGAAATAAAACATATATATTGGGCTACAACTAATAAGAACATGGGTGGGTCTTAGGCCCATTTATTGTATATGTTAGATTTATAAAAATTAATTTAATTAGATATTTTTTAAAAATTAATTAAAATTAATACTGACAAGTCATCCAACTCAGCATTCAGTCTACTCACCGTGCCACATAAGCTCAATTATACCACATAAGCAACGTTTTTAGTGAAAATCTAACTTTTCTAACGGCTAGGACAAACGTGCACCTATTTAATAAAGTAAGGGACCAATTTGGAATTTTTAAAAGAAAGATGACCGAATTGGACCCAGACTTATAGTTAGAAGACCAAAAAGGGTATTAAGCCTAATGTTTTTTACATTCCTACTTTCAAATTTAGTCTTATTTTTATTGCCAGACTTTGTCACACATCTCAATATAGTGTAACTTTCTTACACAATTCCCATTACATACAGGATGTGTTTACCAAGCAAATGACTGGCCAAGTCACCCAACATAGCAACCTTTACATATTGTATAAGACCCATAAATCTACTGGCAATTGTAATGTTGTTACTTCTTATGATTACACTAGCTTAGATATTTCCATATGGCACCATAGATTGGGTCATCCCTCTAATGAGGTGTTACATAATATGTCTAAATCTTTTCCTATTATCAAATTCAATAAATGTTCTACTTGTCATACTTGTCATTTAGCAAAACAGTTCGAACTTCATTTTTCTATTAGTTCTTCTATCTCTAATAAATGATTTGACTTAGTACATATGGATATTTGGGGACCCATCTATATCCCTTCCATGGATGGATTTAAATATTTCCTAACTATAGTGGACGGTTTTTCTAGACACACATGGGTTTTCCTTATGCACAACAAATCTAAACAAGGCAACATATCTAGAATTTTGTCAAAATCACTTTGCTTGTAACATAAAGATTCTTTGGAGTGATAATGGTCCTGGATTTCTTATTCAGTTTTACTATACTACTTATGGTATTATTCATCAAAAGAGTTGTGTGGAAATACCACAACAAAACTCTGTTGTGGAGAGAAAACATAGACACTTATTACAAGTGACTAGATCTCCCATTTTTCAAGCTAATTTAGCTAAAATATTTTGGTCATTTGCTCCATGTCATGCTACTTTTCTGATTAACAGATTATGCACCCCTACCTTAGGAAATGATACTCCTTATAAAAAGTTATTTAACATTCCTCCGAACTTCAATAATCTCAAAACCTTTGGTTGTCTTGCATATGCCTCCACTCTTAATAGGAATATAGACAAATTAGACCCAATGGCTTCCAAATGTGAGTTTTTAGGCTACTTAATGGGTATTAAAGGTTATCTTCTTTTGGACCTTCACACTAGATTCATCTTCACTTCTAGAAATTCCATCTTCCATGAACACACCTTTCCATACACATTTCATCCTCCTATTGCCTCTGGTCACATTATCCCATAAGACCTATCCGACACACCTTTCTTATTTGGCATCCCTAATCCTTTTCATTATTTAACACCTACTACTCCTGATACTGAACCCAAACAGAATGCTCCACCCACAATTTTTCCTTCTCCCACCACCCCTCATTCACCCATATTTGCTCACTAACCAATAAATAACTCATTTTCATCTGATTCTGACCATGATCAAAACCATACCAATTAGACAATCCACAAGACTTAAGTCTGCCCCCACATATTTAAAAGATTATGTTTATACTGCAACTAATTCATTACATCCTTATGTTATTTCAAATTTTGTTTCTTATGTTAATCTTTCACCTGCACAACATTCCTTTATTAATGTATTAATTCTTCGAGTGACCCTACTTCATATAAGGTTGCCTCCATTCACCTCATTGGGTCCAAGCTATGAATGCTGAGCTCAATGCTTTAACTGCTAACAACACTTGGCTGCTCAATTTGGGCCTCACTCCACAACTTGTCTCTCAAATTTCCTAATCTTTTCACCTGCACCAATTTTTCTTTCTAGCCTGCGGTTCAATTTCCTATGAAAATGCTTCAAGGTTTGCGTGTTCCAGAGTAACATCTTCATCGGAGGCTTTGTTGCTGGAAAAAAAACGAGGGCATCTCTTTTCAAAAGTGAAAATGTTGGTAGTGGTTCTTCCGATGATGATAATAAACATTGATTTAAGAATGCAGACATACTTTTAGATTGACCTAAGGATATTTGTGGTAATTGTTGTGGAGTAACGAATGAGCATACAATCTTATTTATGAAAAACAAAATATTAATAAAATATTATTATGTTCGCCCATTGGATGGCCAAGCTCGTCCAATGGATGGTCGAGCTCGTCCAACGAATGGTCGGGCTCGTCTAACAAATGGTCGAGCATCATCACACAATTATTTAAATATCGTATTACATTATATAAATTTTTTATTATTTACTAATATTAATTAAAATATTATTTAAATTACTTTATTACATTATAATATTAATTAACTTATTTTAATTTATGAAAATCATTTTTCAAATTCATAAAATCATTTTTAAACAATTTAAATTTAAAAAATAAAAAATAAAAAAAAAAAAAAAAAAACCCTTCATAGACTCCCATGCAAGCTCGCCCAATGGTAGGCCGGCCCAATGCATAAAATGTGACATTTTGATATTTTTTCAAAGATTGGCATAATGGTTTTTTTTTTCAAATGTGTGTGGCTTCTATGTAAGAAAATCCTTTTCTTTTTATGGTGAAAATATGTCCTATACTTTTATTTTTATGGTTAAAAATCACATGTCCTACTCATAATCACAATTCACCATTCAAATTTGGGTTGCAAGACGACAAAAAGACATATAATGTCTCTCTATTTGTTTCTCTTGTATATGTAAAAGCTATTTACTATCCTTTACAAACGTCTGAGCTGAAAAAGTACAACACCAACAGCATTTGTGGCATAAACGCGTTTTATGAAAACGAAACCAATCACTTCTTTACAACAAAAACTACTCTGGATGTAACCAGAGTATAACACAGCATTCAATAACAAATAACTCGAAAAACTGTACACTATATAAACGTGTCTGACAACTGTATGTCGGTGTCGTGTTTGGTATATGTCTTTAGCAAAAACTGTATAGAATGCGAACATTTACGTGATTAAACATTCTTCACTTCAGCAAAACTGCTAACAACCCTTTTATCTGCTACCATTTCCTCATTTTCACCAAACTTAACAAATTCTTCATTAGACTTTTCTGGGGAGCATGTCTTTTCCGGCTTGGTGTTGGATGGAACACTATACACCTCAGTCAAATTGGATTTGGGGGAACCACTTTTAGGAGCAATGGGTTGGGAAAAAACTGGAGTTCTTACATCAATTGGTGATCGAACTGAAGGAAATTCATCACCAGAAGACTCAGATTCATTTTCTCTTTCTGGAAGGGTTGCCACTGAATCACCTTTAGACTTCCTTGTTTTACCAGAAAGAACGTGTTTTAAGGTACGAGCCGATTTTTCTGCATTTTTGTAAGCATTCTTTGCCATTTCCTTGACATCTCTCTTTGCCGGGCTTTCAGGACCGCAACTACTCCCTTCGGGGGATCCACCTTCTACCTTAATCTTACCAGCCGGAAAGCCGGCAATATTATCATCCATAACAAACTTCACACCAACCCCTTTTGAAGCATTTACTGACCTAATGTTATCATGTGGAGATTGAATGTCCTCCACAATTGAACTTGATCTTTTATCATGTGGAGATTGAATGTCCTCCACAATTGAACTTGATCTTTCATACTTTTTCTGACTCCTACGAAATACAGAACCAATTTTGTGTAGGCCTTTCCTAACGGTTTTCATTCGATGCTTATCTTCGGGATTATCATCAGGACTGCTGCTGTCGTTGTTCAAAGATCCAGATACGGTTGGATTATTTAAGTCGCTACATATATCATTAAGCTCCCCGTGAATCTCTGTGTCAAGGCGTCGATTCTTCCCTTTTCTTGGCTCCCAGGTTTGGGAAACTTCACTTCCTGGGTGGTGGACCCAAACTCCTGTCTTCTTTTGCCCTTCAATTTCTATAGGCTCGTAGTCATCTGCTACTTTTGGAGATTTGTCAGACGAAACGGACGAGAAAGAACCTTTTTTTGTGGTCTCATTTACAAAAGAATCTATTCTTCCTTCAATGTCTATTGGTTCCTGGTTACATGTAGTATCAGCTTCCTGTACATTAAATTGAAATCACACATCAACAACAGATCAAAAACATTAGTAGCAATTTGTTGCTCTTCTTGCGGACCAGAGAACCATTTCCCTTTTCACCTTCAGTATCATATAATAACGTGTGACGGCATTGGGTGTTCATATATTGTATACTTTTTGAATGGTAAATATATATTTTTTATAATTGAAATATTGAATTAACATAAACCAATGATAATAATGTTTCCGTATGTAGACAACAATGTAATTAATTTTCAACATCGAAAATTAGTTTATAACACACGAAAGTAAAGTGAGAAGATTGTCTTTTTTTTACTATAATAGAATAGATGTTTCACTTTATTGAATAATATCCCTACGTGTGAATATAATTGAAGAGAGAATGTTACCTTTTCCTTAGCTTCAAAAACTGTTATTCTTAAATGCAATCTCCCTATTTTTACATTATTTAGTGGCAGCCACTTGTCATATTTTTGCCCATCCCTAAAATCATTGATATTCACAGAACAATCCCTGCAAAACAGAGTAACATTTGTTTTGATGAATACACAATGAATAAAGGGTACACAGTCAAACAATTTAAAGTGGTGGGGACATTTTCAGATTCTGAAGAGGTTTATGCTTCAGACTCGATCAATTTCATATATTCACAGTCCATCAATTGCAACCACATATTTAAAATCATGAACTAAATGATAGTCTTAAAATTTGGGTCAGGCCTAACTCAACACTTACAAAACTGTGTTATTAGGTGAGGACCAACCACCATTTATAAACACATTGACGTTATATCTCATCCAATTTAGAACTTGTCAACAGATAGTAAGCTTGATATAATAATAGTTGAGATGAAGTTGTTTCAAGAAACAAAATAAAACAAAGAAAATGTATATTCAAAATAAAACACATAGTAAAAGCTGCATAATACAAAATCCAATGTTAAAGAAAGGAACAAACCCAAGGATATCATCATAGAAACGGTCCTTGTCTCGAACTTCAATAACCAACACATTGTTAGAATCCCATGTTATGATGGGAATTCTAAACTCCTCTAGCCATTTGGGAGTGAGTGTTTTCCTTTGTATCTTTGTCCTGAATCTATATCCGCCCAAATGACCTTTCACATAAGGATCGGCTAGTCCTGAAATAAATTGTAAATGAGATTACTCACAAAGCAACATATAGAAGAGAAGGACAAAAATCATCATTACAGAGAAAGGGATGATAACCATTTAAATCTGATGGCTTCATGTCAGCTGCCTCAATAATTTCTACTTTTGCATAAGCAACAGGTTCCTTCTCATCCACTTTAAACCAAGGCTCTATGAAAAAATTGGATAGATGAGTATTTCATAATAAAAACTGTAAAACAAATATGTCAAGAATAGGGTATAATTATGTTTAACTAAAAGATTTGTTTAATAAAGATTTCTACAGAGGGTTATGGAAATGGAAGTGTGATTTATTCACCAACTAAGTAGTTTGTCAAAAGTCAAGAAAAAACATGACAAAAATACCTTGATCTGGTGATACAAATTTCTCAACATCAACAACCAGCATATTAGGCTGCAAATATTTTAAAAATTAAATATAAAAACTTTCTATCATCAGAAACAAATAAAATGTGAAGGCATATAAATATACAAGAACAAACACAACATATTTCACCTCAACAAGGGTCTGTTCAAAAGCAATGGACAGAAGCTTATCCTAAAAGAAAAAAGAAGAAAAAAAAGTCAAGATAAATACAAATTACTTACAGCATAATATAGGGTCTGTTTGTTTAAGCTATTAAGAAAATGGATTTTTTCTATGTATTCTAAAAAATATTTTTTATGAAAAAAAATTCAAAATAGTGAAAGTCTATTTTAAACTCAGTTTTTCTAAATTAAAAGACTAAGTTTGACTTCCAGTAAGATAAATATACATTATTGAAGATTAAAACATAGACAAAATCACAAAAAAAAATCATAAAGATATATCTCAAAAATAAAATTATGAAAAACTATTCAAAATAGCTTCAAATTTAAGTGATTTACTAGAAATTTTAACTTTTTTTTTAATTCTTTATAAGTTTTTTTAAACAAAAATATAACACTATAAATATCATTTTTTTAAAAAGGTGAAACAAATGGTAAAATATAAAATCAATTTACACTTACAAGCCAGCCAGCAATTCCCGGAAGTTCTGTCACATCAAGCCCGTGAGTAAAAATAGGTTTGACGGTCATCTGAAAATATGGAGGCTCGACAAAGCACACACGCAAGCGGCCAAGAAAAGGCCATGTCTTGAGAAACTTTACCCCCACCAAGACCTATAGAAAGAATAAACATAAATAATTCAAATTTTGAGTCATTCCTTTTTCTCTCCGGACTTTCTAAAAAGAACCACTTATCTACTCTTCTTTGTTTAATAAAAGATGATCATTTGTAAGAATCAAACTGCATGATTAATATTTTGAATTTCGCGCACAAAATTTTAGATATTTGGTTATCTTGTATCTGACCTTAAATACATCATTTTTATTGAGTAAATGAATAATCGGTAAGAGAACTTTATTATAATATGTTCAACAAATTAGTCTACTCATACCTTCCCTTCAACATGCATTCCCGTTATATGCAGCTTTGTTGACATTCCAAAGCCCAATCGTTTTCTTAGTTTCACAGCAAGTATTGCACTCATATCATCAGCTGTGAGAAAATTCATTCCTAACTCCATAACCTGCATTGATCACAGCGAAAGATAGGAATCAAACCAAAACAATCTTCACTTGCATATACTAGTGCAGAACATCGATGCATTGTCCTCGGATTTATAATATCCCATACCAAGTGGTCATCATCACTCTGGCGAAGTACTCTGATATCAGTAATCAAAGGAGGGTTTCTTCCCATATATAGGTGTTGAACAACAGCTTCTTTCTGCAAATATAATATATTGACATTAATATCTCATCATACACAACCAGAGGAATTGTTTTAAACTAAAGAGACGGGCATTAAAAGACCAAAATATAAAAGAACAAAAAGAAAAAGGAACAACATTTAAACATAAATATCAAGCACTACCAAAGATAAATAACTGAAAGGTAGAATCATACAGCAGTCCAAGGCTTGTACTTGTCTAAGAACCAAGGTATGATAGGGAGTAAAATCTTCTGAGATACAATTTGTTCCATACATACAGGCCATATGTTTTCAACAGCATGGTTCAACCACCTAACTGTTTCGGAATCAGAAAGCACCTAAAGTACAAGAAACACCATCAGCATGCAAGTTATACAAGACATTAGTTAATGAACATAACATCATCGGCAATTAGAACACCACACCCCCGATAATTCTTGAGACAGTGATAACAAAAAGAGAACCAAGCACTTTGCGATTAATTTTGAATAGCGGTTACAAGTGGCCTTATGTGGAAATATCATGAGTTCTCGTTAGATGTCGGTGCAAAATTATTTTACACCAAGATAACAAAAAAGCTGAACAATAATCCTTATATATTTAAAAGAAACTTATTAGCAAGATCCACTCAAAACAAAGCAACAGTTAAATGAATTGTTTGATTCCCATTGTTATATTCCCATAATACTCAAAAATCAACAAAATCAAAAAACCAGCAGAATGATTACCCTTCTTTGATTAGATTGTTTCCTCTCCTCAAACTGCAACTTCTTCTTTAGCCTTGTAACATAACGTTCATGAACCTTTCCAAAGAAAAACAACAAAGCAAGAAAATAGAATATTCACCACCTTTTCTTTCTCAATCATTTATTATAATAAGACAAAAAAAAAATTCCAAACTAAAAACTTCAGATCCAAACACTCAGAATAAGTCCTCTCAAATATTTGTTTCAATCAAAAAGCAATAACCAAAAAGACATATAAGAATAAAATAAAAAAATTGAAAAGCAAAAGCATGAATCCTCACCAGATAAAGATAGATCAAAGCCAGAAAATAAAAAGCAGCATGACAAGAATCGAATGAAGATAACAACCAGAGAGAAAATAAGACAATCCCAACATGATGCAAGATTGAAATCTCAGTTATATCCATAACAAAGGCAAGAAGTGAAATGAATTCAGTAGTTATTTGTTTATATAAAATTGGAAAGATCAAAGTTGAAGCCGACAACACGGAAAACCCGCGTTATTGAGGGAAACTCCAAAATATCATATCATAAATTGAAAAGGTGAGTGATTAGAGTTTAACCCTAGTTGACGAAAAAGGAAATGGATGATGAAATGGTGAAACCCTAAAAGTGGAAATGAATTGAAGTGTTGTTGAAAATGGTGTAGGAAGATGAAATAGTGGTCAAAAGAATGAGTAAATTGAATTGAATAATGGATAGGGAAAGTGGAGAGGGTAATGCTGATGAAAGAGTGTTCAAATTAGGGCCCCATTGGATGAGTTGAATGATCAATTTGGGAAATGTGAAACGGTGACGTACAGGGGAAGTAACGGGAAGAAAAATGGCGTTAACACAAACTTATAACTAAATTTTAGATTTTATCTTTACGTTTACAATATTGGCACAATCTTACACCGATTCTCCCAAAACATATTATATTATATTATGATATATTTTCATGATTTTTTATATTTCTAATACAGGATTGTCTATATGCTATTTTTATGAATTTCTTAATAATTATAAATAATATAAGTTAGATCAATAGAGTACTATATAAATATGCGGAATAATAAGTATGTCTGAATATAAAAAAAAAACAAAAGAGAATTATGTTGTTCTTGCTGGTATAGATGCGTCAGAATTGTTCTTCCATCAAGCAATCGTCGATGAATATATCTGTTGCGTCCTCTAATGCGAGACACTGGAAAAAAAATCAAATATATATAAACAAATAAAATAAAATAAAATAAAATAAACGAAACTCAATCGAAAGTAGCACATAGGCTACTTCCAGTGCGTAAACCCAACACATGTGTAAATCAAAAGTAGCAATATAGCTACTTCCGGTGTGTAACTGGAAAAAAAACAAATTAAATTGGAAGTAGAAATACAGATACTTTTGGTGTGTAAACGAAAAAAATAATAAACCGGATTTAGCTTACTTGCTAGTTCCGGAGTGCAAAAACATAAACTGAATGTCTTGTTGCTAGGTGTTACAGGAGCAAAATCTGCTTTTCAAAAATTTTGTCAAAATCGTATGGTGTAAAAATGAGGAGAAAAAAAATTTAATTTTTAAATTACACACTATCTATATGAGGACATTTTCGTCTAAAAAAATTATTTGTATGAGTATTGGGGCAAACGTAGGAGTACAAGATAAAATTCCACTTTGTAAGAGCATGGGTGCAATCCAATTTTGGATTTTTTGTGTGACCCATCATGACACATCAACCTCAAACAATTCATCAATTTTTTATTGGAGAGGTGTGCAATAGGAGTGGGCATCGGTTCGGGCCGGTTCGGGTTCGGGCCCAAACCTCCAAACCGAAGCAATCCTCGGATTAGACCACTAGGCCCAATTCCGACCGGTTTGTTATTAGGATATCTCGGGTTCGGGTTGGTTCGGATTCGGGTTCCTGGATCGGTTTAATGAGGGTGCACTTTTATAAATGGGCTTATTGAATTGTCAAGCCCAAATCCAAAATAATCACTTTAACTGTTTTTTTATATTTATTTTATGGATTGCACTAGTTCAGAATACAAAGTTCAAGCCTAATTAAAAAACGTTTCAATCTTATCATAAAAACTTAATTGCTTGCAGTAGCATAAAATTCATTACAATTTAGAATTATAATTAATTGCAGTAGCATAAAATTCAGTAGAAACAAAGTTGAGAATACAATTTTACAAATAAACTTGACAAGCTACATAATAACACAACCAACATAACTTCCAATTCTTATCCATCATCACAACTTCCAGTTCTAGCACCCAATCAACATCCAACACAACTTTAAGGTGAGCTGAAACAAAAGTTTCATAATAAATACTCAATTTCAATAAGAATTAGATAAAATGTAAAGACTAAATGCTCATAATTAATTTCAATACCATTTTTGCTTCTTCCAGTAGTTCATCCCCTAGTTTTTTTTAATAACAACAGATTCTTTGGTGTAGACTTTCCACATAATCATAAAAGTTTGGTGTAGATCTGTCATAAACAAACTAATACATCAGGACAAAATACAATTTCACACTATACTGATATGTGATCTTACTCCCATTCTTCAATTTAAACCAATACATCATGACACATAAAAGAAACAAGTGTCAACATACTTTCATTGGTCGTCGACCATCCAAAAGAAGTCTTTCTGGGCTGACATACTCCATCTTTGAAATTCAAATTATTTTGTACAGGCAATGAACAACAGTACACAACTGTGAGATTTTGCATAATCTAAACCAAATCAATTTTGCTTATATCAATTTTCATAAACAAAAAAGACATTCATGGCTTTATGACAACTAATATTTATTGTATTTACACTTAATTGAAAGTACTAATATCTTCGGATTCTTAATAAAGCAAAACTCTTAACCTTGTAAATTAGGATTCTTAATAATCCAAGGGCTCCAGCAAGATTGTAATTTGTCCATTGTACTAGAAAAAGAAACAAGTGTGCTGCAGGACTGTATGGCATTCTCATCTGTAAAACAATCATATAATTAAATTTATCCAAAATAGCATTTCCAAGAAACCATTTCACACTATCATGATGTGATCTTACTCTCATTCTTCTCATTGCACATACAACTCTGGTAGAAATCGATACGAAGTGATATTATTTCTCGGACAGCTTCAACAGAACTGTCCAACTTTAACGTGCAGGACTGATCAACTTTGAATTGCAGGACTGTTTTTGATATTCTTTCAAAAAGTGTTGGTTGTGTTATATTGGCTTCAAAAAAATGAGTCATCCATGACTCCAAAAAATTCAAAATGCTGCAAATATTGTAGAAAACATTAGAATACATATTTATTTTAACAAAGTAAGATTAACAAAATACAAGGGAGTTCAACCTTGAGTAGTTTAGGCACAGCCAGAAGGCTGTGACTGACTCTGAAAGGACGACGGTGCTCCGCTTCCAAGTGAAATTTCAGAAAATCCTGTAATACATTTTGAAAAATAATTAGCAACATATTACTAAACAAATTAAAATATCACACTTAAGATAAAAATAATACCTTGTAAAACATCTTCAGAAATTTCATAGTCCTCATTGAATTCCAAGTCTTTGAACTGGTAAAAGGAAGGCCTCAACCAGTTTTGAGCACAAATTAATGCCTCCGCCATTTCTGGTTTGAGAGAGCTTCTATATACCTCTAAAACCCTTCCACTCGTGCTAAAAGCACTCTCAGAAGCTACGGTTGACACTGGTGTGGGCATGATATCCTTAACTATTTGGGACAAAACTGGGTATTCCCCGACATTATGTTTCCACCAACAAAGAATGTCAAACTTGTCTTTGTCCTTTTCATTAAAACTTATGCACTTTCCTCTTATATAGCTCTGAAGCTCAGTCTCTTCTTCAACTGAATCCAAGGACATCAAATGTTGTTGAAACGCATTTGCCCTAGCTATGGATGTGGGTACTTCATCATTGGCAGTTGTTTCACCATGAGAAACAGCTGCTGCAACATTTGTTTCACCTTCAGCAGTGTCATATTTTTGTTTATAAAGATTGAACATGTTTGAAAGGTTGTCATTAATATCTTTTAATAGGGATTTCTTAGTGTCAGAGTTTTTTCCATACATATCATCAAAACACCATTCCACAAATCTCAACTTATATCGGGGATCAAAGATAACACCAAAATAAAGGAGTTGGTTCATCTTTGTGATATCAACCCAATATTTACTATACTTTTCCAACATATCCCTAGCCACCTCAGCAAACAACCCATTAAGGTCCATGTTTAAACTCTTAAGTTCAATGTAGATTGAAGCCAGGTATGGAAAAGCAGTATGCAAACTTGCTTTTGTGGAAACAAAAAAAAATCTTTGTCGCTTCATAATAGTTCTTCAAAAACTTAATAAAAACCCTAACATTATCCCAATCTTGACTACTAGGGGGAGTCTACCTCAAAGAAACTCCTATAGGCTTCATCTGCATCTTCTAGCTTTTCGAAAGCACTTTGAAACTTCTCGGATGCATCTAACATCAAATATGTCGAGTTCCATCTAGTTGAAACATCAAGACATACTGATTTCTTGCATAAAATCCCAGCATATTCCACACATTCTTTGAACTTTAAAGCCCTATGGGGTGAAGATCTAACAAACCTAATTGCATTTCTAACACTTGAAATTGAGGTGTTGGCAACTTGTAATCCATCTCTCACAACCAAATTCAGCACATGAGCACAACACCTCATGTGAAAGCCAAATCCATCCATTAAGAGGCCATTCATGTTTCTTACTTTATGTTCTAAATATTTAACAGCAACATCATTTGAGGTGGCATTATCTACCGTGATGGTAGAAACATTTCTCAACCCCCACTCCTTCAAAACATCCTCAACCTTCTTACCAACGGTTTTTCCCCGATGATTTGGGATAATTGTAAAGCTAATTATCCTTTTTTGGTATTTCCAATCTCTATCGATAAAATGGGCCGTAAGGGTCAAATAGTTCAGATTTTGGACAGACGTCCAACAATCAGTTTTAATTGCCACCCTACTACAATTAGATTTAAAGAGTGCTCTTATCCTCACTTTCTCATCGAGATATAACTGAAAGCAGTCCCTAGTTATGGTTCTCATTGATGGTATAGAAAATCGGGGCTGCATTTTCCTACAAAAGTACTTAAACCCCTCTCCTTCAACCGTACTAAATGGCTTCTCATCTAAAATGATAAAATAAGCCAATCCATTTCTACAAGCCCATTTCTACAAGCTTCAACATTAAACCTAGAACTTAATGGAACCAGACCACCTCCCTCAGTTGTTGAATATGCCAAGATTGTTTGGGTAGGGTCAGTATCCAAGTTCAATGGATATTTAGGACATATTTTCATGTGACTTTTTAAGTTTGATGTTCCATGTTTCCTAGAGTCACACATGTACTTTTGGTTGCAATACTTACATGCAGCAGTTGGTGGTTCACTATCGGGAATAAGGTTAAAGTGATCCCAAACCTCTGATCTCTTTCTATTACCATTTGCATTAAGTCTTATTCGCTTTGGTCCGGTTGGTGGAAGAACGGGTGTTGTTACAGTTTGTTGATTAGGTTGAGAAAGTTCATTGATAATTGGTGTGTTTTGCCCAATTGTTGAAATAATGAGCATTGTTAGTTTAGGTAATGTCAATTGTATAGGTGTGTGTTGTTGTTAGTTTAGGTTACTAATGTGCTTACTAATTACTAATGACCTAGTGTAGTTCCTTAGAGTATATACAACATGATTCACTTAAAACTAACCAAAATTCATACAGTATCATAAAATGATCACCAAAGCATGATTCACACATAATGCATAAACTAACAATTTATAAACTAACAATATCATAAACTAATAATATATAAACTTAAACTCTTACAAAATTATACAGTATCATAAACAACATAAACTCATACAAAGCATGATTCACAGAGTATGCATAAATTCACACAATATGCATAAACTCATACAATATCATAAACTAACAATCTATAAACTAACAATTTATAAACTTAAACTCATAATGTATGATTCACCAAAATTCATACAGTATCATAAACTAACAATTATAAAATTATCACATATGAATAAATTAAACTCATTTATAAACTTAAACTAACCAAAGCATAATTAACCAAAAACATGATTCAATGTATAAATTATCACTAAAGCATGATTCACCTTATACAGTATCATTAAAGCATTGAGTTATTTTTTACTAAATCACACATAAGAATACTTAAAATAAAAAGTAAACTTATTGTCACTAGAAAAATCTTCGGCTCCTTGAATTTGAACGCCTCCAACTCCTTGCATACCTCCATAAAATGAATACAAATGGAGTTATTACTTGTTAAAACACAATAAAAATTCCATTCAAAAGATTAGAACTTAGGTTTAGTAAAGTAGAACTTAGGGTTCAGTAAATAAATAAAAACTTTGATCAATGTATTAGAACATGTACCAGATTCTGGATAAGGGATGTCGTAAAGATGTAGTTTTTGAACGAGGCTTGTGGTTGAAGATGAAAGATCGTGTTTGGGGATGGATGACGCAAAAGTTCGTGATTCACTGATAAACCTTATCACCTAGTGAAAATGATGGAAGAAATACCGGTGAAGATGGCGGAAGAGAGACATAGGTGGTTAGGGTTTCACTTTTGGGGGTGATGGAAGGTGACGGCCGCTGAAGCTTTCATCTCATAGTTTTTCCACTTTTTTGTTTAGGGTTACGAAAGTGTTGAAGGAAAATGATTTGAGGAAAGTGTTGGGCTGGGTTGGGCCTAAAATGTTCACTAGCATATAGCAGGAAATAACAATCGGTCGGGTTCGGATTCCGACGGTCCCAATAAACTCAACCGAACTCGCCCGAAGTTACCCTACGTTACCCATTAATGTCACCCGACCAACCCGGAGACCCGAACAAAACCAACCCAATACTAAATTATCTCTTCGGTTCGGTCGGTTAACACCGGGTCGCACTTCTATGTCCACCCCTAGTGTGCAATTCTAAAAAAAAAATCATATTGAGTCACACCACTTTATTTAATATATTAATATATTATTCATATTAAATTTTATTTTATTAAAAATAATTATTTAAATTATTTAAATTTAAATTAATATAAATAAATAAAATTAAAATTAACGATAAATTTTAAAATTATAATTATAATTAATCTCAAATACATGACATATAATTAAAAACAATAAAATAAATAACATCACATGATTCGTCATTTAAATTTCATCATTCTCATGTCCAAAATATTCTCAAATATGTTCGAATAGATCTCCTTGAAGTTGGCGATAAACTTGTTTTTTACGAAGACTTGTTCTTCTTTGTAGTATTGTTGTAAGATTCGAATGAGGACCGTTAAATGTTTCAGTCGTTGAGTTGTTGTCTTCCATGTGCCAATCACGCGTTAGGCCACGTATAATTGCAAATCGAGATTGTAGCACTCCAAATGCTCGTTCCACATCCTTTCTAGTTGATTCTTGATATTGCGCAAATAGTTTTCTTTTTTCTCCTTGCGACATTGAGATGGTCTTAACAAATGTAGCTCACTCAGGATATATATTATCCGCTAAATAATACCCCATATTATATGGAGTCTCATTGATTGTATATTTCACAGTAGCATCGTGTCCTTCCAAAATATCGTTAAACACATTGAATTGATTTAGCATATTATTGTCATTGGTTGAGTCTGCAATACCAAAAAAATGCATGTCAAATCCATAAGTCTTGTGATGTCATTGCTTCAAGCATGATCGTGGGTTTACCATGATCACCTTGACAAAGTTGTCATTTTCATGCAACAGTGTAATTCTTTCATTCCCAATGCATATAATCAATAAAACCTACCATTCCTAAAAATCCACGTGACTCCCCCATTTGTAAAAGATGTTCAACATTATTGTTATTAGGCCATCTTAAATACTCAGCTCTGAATACCTCATTCACGTCTCTTACGAATCTCTCTAAGCACTCAACTACAGTGCTTTCACCAATTCGAACATATTCGTCAACAATGTTAGCGGAAGATCCATATGCCAACATACGAATAACATAAGTGAACTTCTCAATGGTGAAAGGCCCATTTTACCAGTTACATCGACCCAAACATGAAAATATTCGTCATGATTTCCAAGGGGTTCTACAATTCGAAGAAAGACGTGCTTATGCATTCTAAACCTTCTACGAAATTGGGCATCAGTGTATACTGGATTTTTCACGAAGCAGTCATTGAATAATCATATATGCCCTTCACGAATTCATGAAATTTGTGTTGACTATCATTCATCTTAGAAGTGTTTGGCGTGATTAATTGCATTGCTTCAAACTCCATCTTTTCCTTGACTAATTTGTTTTCTTCCTCCTTAAGTCGTGCTAGATTTTCTATTACTGCCATTATTGTATTCATTGTATCATGCATGATACTAGAAGGAGGTTCAGTTTCATGTGCATTTTTCTTTGCCTTTCCTTTTCATTTTTCCGCCTTTTGTGTCATTGGAGACGATGAGTTAAACTCGTAACTTGCAAGTGGCTCTGAGTTTGTCGATGATGTGTATGCACCGCTAGCAGAATTTTTTGTTCTCTTTGAAGAATTTTTGGTGGATGATGTAAACACCCCAAATTTTCCCTCACCCATTCACACCATGGCTTGTGATCATTTCATATGCATAAATACAATCATAGCATCTCATACCACATTTTTGATTCACTGCTTTGGTCCTAAGTCATCTGCATCTAGGGTTTGTGATCTGAGCAATCCAAGAGCTTCTTGAGCCACTCCAAAGGCCATAAATCACTTCAAAGGGGTCCATGTATGTTCAAGCATCATATTATATCCTCTCAAAGTCAAGAATGCCAAAGAATCACAAGAACTGGGATTGGTATGGAAGCAGAGCCAGACTTGACTGCACAGATGACCTTAAATTAGGGTTTTGGTTTCAGAGGCCATAACTCCAAATTTTTTGGTCATTATTGTTTCTATTGGTCTCTATATGGTATAGGGAGTATGCATATCAATTTTCATGAATAAATTCCATGGGGAAGTCATCTGATCAAGAGTTGACTTTCTGGGCAAGTCAGTGCAAAATCAGGGCATCTGAGGCCCCCAATGACCCAACCAAAGGGTGTTCTTCATCATTTTGATTGTATATGATCTTTATTTGATCATGGAAGACATTGGAAGTTCACAAAATTGAAAAATTTCAAGTCTTTTGCAAAGTTGACTTTTTGGGCAAGTTTGACTTTTAATGAAAATGTCATTTTAGGCAACTTTTTCAACCTTTACTTTTTGATTCAAAAAAGCTTCAAATGGAAAAACTTTGGTCATGAAAGTTGTAGAATAGATCTTTCCCTTTTCAAAAAGTACAAGAACATGACCTAATTCATTTTGGATCAAAAGTTATGGCTTGTCAAAGTTGGTAAAAATCACAAAATTTCAAAGTTTCTACCAAAGAGGTATTTTGCAAAATGACTTGATCAAGTGTTCTAAAGCTATCAAATGCACTTCTAATCCACACAACATGATCACACAACATTTAAAAATCAGAATGGGCCAAGGGATCACATGTTTTATGGCTTATGGAGCAAGACTTTTTCATAAGGATCAAAGGCAAGCCAAGTTGCAAAATCCATCATAGCTTCTCATCCACTTGCTGGCTAGTTTGCTGAACCATCATAGGCCTTTTCCCTCATCATGCTGCGCAGGACACACTTGTTGTACTAGGCTAGCAAGTGGCCCATGCTTCTCTTACACAAACTTGACATTTTTGCAAAAGCACCCATACCAATCAATAAAGTACATGTCACTTCTTCTGACCTATGGCAATTGTTTATACTAATCAAATGCAAGCCAAACATAACAAGAAGCAAGCCTGAAACACTCCATAACACAGCATTCTCATTTTCACCCTCTTGAGCAAAAGCATTTGAAACTCATCACACAAGCCAAAAACACACAAACCAACTTCACAAACAATCTCAACACTCTTCCCTGATCACAAAGCACCCATCACCATTGCCTTAAACCCCCAGAATCACAAATACGATTCTCACCTCACCTTGAGCAGAACCTCTGCCATTTTCCAAACTAGCCATTGCAAACTTCAAACAAACCTTGCAAGCTTCTTAGGAGGATCAGTGGAGTAGATTTGAGCCAAAGAAGCAGCCTGAAAGCTCTGGAATCGAAAGCTCCATTTCAGGTATCATCCAAGAACTTTTTTTTCAGAAATGGATTTTTAAGTTTCTAAGTTGTTCTTCATGATTTGCTGATCACTCTGATGTTCTTAGTTTCGAAAATAGTTGAGAAATAAGCATTTAATCTCTGTCTGAAACTTTTGCCCTAAAAAATGTTTCGTTTCGATTCAGCTGATTGATGAGTAAAAAATGAGATTTGAGTGGGGGTTTTGATTCAGTGAGGTGTGGGAATGATTTCTGGGTTGTTAGTTTTTATTTTAGTGAAGTTTTGAAGATTTTAGAGATTTTCAGGTGGGGTTCCCACCGGAGAAGACGACCGAAGGTCTTCTCCGGCCACCTGAAAATAATTAGGGCTAATCCCTGTGTTTAATGAAGTTTGAATTTGGTCCCTTGGATGTGTTGACTCGCGCGTATTTGGACGCCCAGGATCACTCTATTTTGCCCTAATCCTAGTTGACTTTATTAATCTGGATTAATTAATTCATAAATAGGAATTAACTCAGTTTGAATGTGGACCTTAGGATTGCGCGCGCAGTCAACAGCCTCACCCCCAGTTTCAATCTGATCCGTCCAATGCGTTTACTTTCTTTTATTTTAATTTTAATTCATTTATTTTGTATTTCTTTTGTCCATTTATTTTAAAATAGCAAAATCATTTTAAAAATTCTGAAATTTTTTATACAAACTTTTATTTAATTTCAGAAACCAAAAACATTTTCATTTTTATTTTTTGCATTAAAAAATATTTTTAAATCATTTAAAAGTTTATTTTTAATTAATTAATGAGAATTAATTAATTAAAAATACTTTTAGGTATTTAAAAATCACCAAAAAATTCATGAAACATTTAGAAACATTGTCCAACCTTCAAACCAAATTTCTTTTTTGACCTTGATGCATTTTGAGAATTTATCATGGAATTAAAATCATTTCAAGGCATTATTTTGATCCAAACTTCAAAAAAATCATTTTTGCCTTACCATTGAGAGTTGGACTTTGATTCTTCTTGCATTGCATTTTGTTTAGCATGTGGTTTGTGAGATTAAATTGGCATGATTTGATCTTTCATTTTCCATTTGTTTGACATTTTTCTTGTTAAGGTACCCAAAAACCCTAGAAATCTTAGGAAATTCATAACCCTAATTAGGTTAAGAGTTGGAACCTCTCCTTTGGGAAGTGAGTTTGTGTAGGGTTAGGGTTCCCTTGAATGCATTTTCAATTTTTTATCTTGATGTTTGCTTCTGATTTTGGTTTTTGTTTGATGCATTGATCATAAACCCTAATTTGGGCTTCCTTTTGCATCCATCTTGCATTTGCATTCATACCTTGAATTGCCATAGCATTTTGTGCATCCATTTGGTTCATTGAACATCTTAAGACATATTAGAAGCATGTTTGATCATTGCATCTTGCATTTGCCATGTTGTATGCCATTTGCACTTCATAACATTTTATGTATGATCATGGTTCTTAATTTGCCTCATTTGCATCCATAAGTTTGTATGATCATCCCCATGCCTTGTTTCATGTTTGAATCACCTCATAGCATCATTAACATCATGTATGTGCTTCTGGTTTTGATTTGCATCATTCCATTTCATTTCATTTTGCATTGCATTTCACTTCTTTCACTAACTTTTCAGGTGGTAAGCAACTTTGAGAAGTGAATTTGCCTTCACTTCTCACAATTTCTTTTCATTTCCTTTATGCATCCTTGCTGCATTTTGTTATGTGTTTGAGATTGAGCTTGCTCATTCTTCTTCTTCTCACTTTCTTTTCTCAAGTGACTTGTCTTCTTAAATGAAGCAAGTTACTTTGCTTCCCCTTGCTCCATTCATCTGCTTCCTGGTGGTTCCATTGAAGGCTTCTCTTGTAAACCTCACAAACCTTAGGAACAACCAAGCATGGCAATGACTAGGGTTTTGATTAGTCCCCCACTTAGTTTTACCTTTGTGTCTCATTGAGTCTTCTCTTCTCACCTCATAATCAGGGACTAAACCCTAAAGGCTTTAAGGCTTTGTGATTAAGCTTATGCCTGCATCCTTCTATTAGGATGAAGTGTATAAATTTAATCCTAAGTGTTAAACCCTTAATGTGTTTAAATCTCTTAATCAATTAACTTAATAATCATCAAGACATCACACTTGTAACTTGGGCCTTGCATTAGGGTTCTAATTCTTCCTTAATTGGTTAAGAAGGACTAACCCTAGTGTTAATGGACAAGTCCCCCTCAAGTTGTCTTACAAACTCTAAAATCCACTTCATCATCTTATCACTAATTAAAATCCATTTAATAAAGGCCTTGTTTTGTCATGAGTTTAATCCCTAATCATGGATTAAGTTGAGGAGCTTTCCTCAGCTTAAACATCCTCATCTATTATCCTTCTATTAGGATGGTGTAATGAGCCTGTTTAATCCTTGATTATGGCTTAATCTCATTACTCAACACTAAACAAAAACATCAAAAACATCTAAATAATCACAAGTAGGTTAATGATCTTAATCCTACATCAAAGGTGATTAAGTGTGAGAAGCTGACTTCACACTTAGGGTATTCTCATTACCCCTAATCAGAGGGATGATGTGATGAGTTTACTAAATCCATTGGTTTAGGCTTAAGCTCATTAACTTATGACAAACTTCAAAAAGCAATAAAAGACTGAAAACTCAAAAACAAACAATAATCGTCTCCTCCGGGATTCTTTTCTCATCTCATTCACTCACAAACGAGAACTTGCTTCTTCCGTCTAATGCAAGACAGTTTACATCTGTGCCAGACAGATCATACACTTGAGCATAGACATGCAAGCAGTTCACAAGTCAATTTATCTTTCAGTCTCTTTGGGTCGAACTACGGTGTTCTGACTTCCTCATTGCACGAGAGGATACGTAGGCATAACTTAACAGTTATCGAACAAAAGTCTCTGTATATTCCCCCTCTTTCAGCATCATTCTTTTAGCCTCATGATCTTGAGCATTTCACTCTTATTCTTACACTGACACTATACATATCACACATCACTTTCTTTTACACTGACACCTGTACATCCTTTTCCATCTCTTTTATACACAAATTGCACTGACACTACCCCTTTAAAACACAAATCTTTTAAGCGTGGATCCCGTCAAGTACGACGGACAATCTGGATGCTAATACCTTCCCAGGTTGTAACCAACCCCCTTTCTCAGTCTCTCTGGTTCGCAACCGTCTTATCCATATCTTTCTAGGTCTATGCAGCATTGCCTTTCCTCCGGGATAAAAATGCCTAGCTGGCGACTCTATTCATTCCCTGTGAGTTCACTCCCGTGTGTTCTCACACCCCCTTTCGCCGACCGTTCGCGTCTGTACCTTTATTTGGGCCATTTCCCATTTATCGGGAGCGACAACTTGGCGACTCTGCTGGGGATCCTTATACTGCAACCAGGGCTTCTGGTTTTTTTGTGGGTTCCTCCTAGCGTTTGCTTGATTTGTGTTTACTGGGGTGTTATGTGCTATTTGTGCTTGTATTTGTATTTATTTTTGCTTTATGTACAATTGTTTTATTGCTTTCTTTATAGCTTTACATATATCATACTGTGCTGGCTGGATCTGTTTTGTTGTTTTGGTGGGTGGGTGTTCTACTGAGAGTTGAGGTCCTATACCTGGGACCTGAGTGACACCTAGGCTAGAGTGGTTCATGTTCTTTCCCATTCCATTTCGGTCTGGTGCGGGAATATGAAACACGGTTCAGATATGGGTTTCTTCTTGAGAACTCTGTGCTGCAGATTTCCTGTAGTGCTAGGGCTATCTGGGAAGCCTGCTAAGTCTGGATGACCTTTAGTATTGACCTTCAGAAACTGAGGTAAATTAGAGGAGGATCTTTTATGGTTATTGTAAACATTGTACCTCCGGGTTAGAAGTGTTTACACTTCTCATAACTGATCCAAGTCTGAGGATCCTTGCTTTAGAACACTACCTGTGAGGGGGTTGGGCTGTTTACAGGTTTGCAGGTACCCTTGACCTCAACATACCCTGTTACATTATTAAGAGTACTCCATTTTGGAACAGTTCTTGTGATTTTAACCCAGGACATGTGACTCTTTATTTGAGTCCCCCACCTTGGTTACTGGACTTATGAACCTCCATCTGGATTTCTTGGACATACATGGACCTATATCAAGGCAGTTAATCAGATCCAGCTCAGTCACAAACCCTTGCATATCATGTGCATACATCATCATTGCATCATTTTAACATGTGTTTATTTGTTTTTCAGGGTATCCATCATATATTTTGGCTTGGTTTTGACCCCTTCTTCAGCATAGACCTATCTTCATCAGTGCTTACTCCAGCTATCAGCTACCTACTCCAGTCACCTGCATCACCAGTCTTAGCCTGTCAGTGGCTCATCTTCAGTGTTATTCTTAGCATCTGTCTCAGCTTTTCTTCAGCAACATGGCACCTAAGAAGAGTAACATCTCCTATCATTTCTTTGAGCCTGAGTTGGCTAGCATCAGGAAGATTCAGACCCTGGTTACTCCAGACCATATACCACTATTCAGAGAACATTATGGAGGAATCCTTGATATGGTTATGGATTTGGACCCTTCACAGAGGAGCTTGATTCATACTTGCCTGCAGTTCTATGATCCCCCTCTGAGGTGCTTCACCTTCCAGAATTTTCAGTTGGGACCCTTGTTGGAAGAGTATTCATCACTGATTGGTGTACCTATCAGGGGTGGAGTCCCCTTCAAACCTGAGATGGCTTTCCCTAGTAATGAAGAGGTGGCAAAGGCATTATATCTGGAACCAATTCTGATTGGGCAGAATATGACTACCAAAGCAGGAATCTCTGGTCTACATCTGGATTTCTTGATCTCTCAGGCTATTCTGAAAGCCTCCTTGGGAGAGTGGAAGGCAGTCTGTGCATTATTAGCCCTTAGCATATATGGGATCATACTTTTTGCAGATGAGCCTAAGTTTGTTAGCAAGAGTGCAATCCATCTTTTCATCCTGAGGAACCCAGTGCCCACCTTACTGGGAGATCTTTACTACTCTGTTCACCAAAGGAATGAAAAGCAAAGGGGAAGATTAGTGAGATGTTGTGCTCCTTTATTCCATACCTGGCTGCTCAAACACTTGCCAAAAACTGATGCATTCTTGAACCCTCACCAGCAGAAGAACTGGGCTAGGAGGCTTGTTGCTCTAACCTCAGATGATATCAGGTGGTGCACTCAGAGCACCAAGGGCAGAGACATCATTACTAGTTGTGGGCAATTTCCCAATGTGCCTCTGATAGGAGTGAAGGGTTGCATTAACTACAACCCTCTGCTATTCAAAAGACAACTAGGCTATGCATTAGTCCATCCTCCTAGGGTACAGGATCTGGCAGAGACCCTTTATTGTGAGAACAAGCCTAATCTGGCTATTGTCAGGCAGGCATCCTGGGCCTGGGACAATGTGCAGACTAAGGGGGTAACCATTCTTGGGAGATGCAATAATGTGGCCTCAGCTCAATACTATGAGTGGTCTCATGCTCGGGCTCAAATTACTGGAATGCCCTTCACTATTGAAGATGTGCCTGGACCTTCCACAACACCACCTCCAGCAACTGTCAGCTTAGAGGAGTTTGAGAAATTGAAAGAAAGAAATGAGAATCTGACTCAGGCTCTACAGAAGACCCTCTGGGAGAGGAGTGATGGTCGCTTGGACATTGAAAGGCTAGAAAAGCTAAAGGTGGAGCATCTGGCCAAAATTGAGAAGTCAGAGGATTACATTAAGAAGTCTAGGGCTGGAGAGCAGATCTTGAAGAATGCCTGCAAAGAGGCCCAATTCCAGAGAGCTAGGACTGATTTGTATCTGAAGGAGAGTCAGGCTAGGTGGGTCAGGATCACCGAAGCCCGTACTCAGGAGGATAAGAGGACTCAGGACAAGATTGAGCAGTTGGAGGCTAGTGCAAAGGAGCAGCAGGAAGCCCTGACAGCAGCCCAGAGAGAGATCTCAGAGTTGAAGATTAAAGCTGGTGTGAAGAGGTCTAAGGACCAGAGTCAACACAAGAGGCTAACTGCAGCTGTTACTACAAGGAATCTCCTTATCAGGAATCTTACAGAGCGTCCAGCTGATCCTGTGACTGAAGCACTTCTAAAGGAAGTTCAGGAGGATGAGTTTGGTCTTAGTGTCTGACTTTTGCTTGTTGTTGCTTTCGTTTCATGTACTTTTCTTTATGTTGTACTTTTGACCCCTCAGAGGGCATGTTTTGTAAAAAGAAGCAAACTATGTATCATTTACTTTTTTCTAATATACGTGTTGGTTTGTTTTATCTGATTTCTTCAAGCAACATCACAAGCATCTTCTTCAGGGGTCTGGAAAGGTCAAAACCAAGTGCTGAGCCGGATACCTTGGAAATAAATAAGCATATTGCATTGCATACTAACCTTTTGTTTTGTTTTGTAGGTTTCTGTTTTATTGTTACTAACTATGTTGTGACTTCAGGAACTATTGCTCGACGTCGGGTGTTTCCACTCAACCGTCCACACAGATATCCAACCCGCAACAACCTTCCGGGTATACAAATGGACCAAGTACAGCAGGACCTTACAGAGGTCAAGACTCAAATGGCCAATGAGAGATTGGAAATGAGGAATCAGATGACACAATTTATGGAGGTGATGAATAATATGGCTCAAAGCCAAGAAAGATTAAGAGCACTGGTAGAGGGGAGGAATCAGGAAGACCCCCATCCAGGGACTGCTGGGACAAGCAACAATGAAAGAGTTCAACCCCATGTTAATCCTCCAGTCTATGGACCCCACCTTCATCCCGAGATCAACATCCCTGTTAATGTGCAAGGGACTGCCACTGCAGGTAGAGTGCTGCAAGAAGACCCCCAGGAAGATCAGTTCACAGTGATGGGAGCTGGGGAAGAAGCCTATGACAGAAGGCTAGATGAGATTGCTGAGAAACTGAGATCCCTAGAGTACCAGAATTCTTTGGGTTTTGATGTTATGGACATGGGCTTAGTGGACGGGGTCAGGATTCCCCACAAATTTAAACCTCTGTGCTTTGAAAAGTACAATGGAACATCCTGTCCCCGGACCCATTTACAATCCTTTCTGGGGAGGCTGAAGGCATATACCATGGACGAAAAGCTATGGATGTTTTATTTTGAAGATAGCTTAACAGGAGCTTCAAGGGAATGGTACTCTCACCTGACTAGAGCAACCATTAGATGCTGGAAGGACCTGGCTGAGGCCTTTATCAGACAGTATCAGTACAACTTGGATATGGCTCCCAACAGGACCCTCCTGATGGGGATGTCTCAATCATCCAGGGAAAGATTCCGGGAGTACGCTCAGAGGTGGAGGCAGCTTGCTGCTGCTGTCCAACCACCCATGTCAGAGAGGGAGATGGCTGATATGTTTATGAACACCCTCCAAGGAACATACATTAACAGGTTAGCTGCCTTTTCTTCCACTAGCTTTGCTGATGTGGTCATAGCCGGGGAAAGAATTGAAAGCCTATTAAAGATGGGTAAAATTTCTAACAACGGTGCAAGCTCGTCCAGCAACACAAGAAAGCCTTTTGTAGGCCCAAGAAGAACTGGTGAGACCAATGCTATCCATGCCGGCAGGGGCAGGCCCCAATATGCTCATAGGTCTGTGGCAGCAGTCACCATTCCCGCTCCAATTCATCCTCAACCATCTTACCAAACTCAGCAACAAAATTACCAGCAACAACCTCAGTATCCTCCTCAGAGAAATTATAACAACAAAACACCAGCAACAACAATCAGCAAAGACCATATCAACAGAGACCCTCTCAGGCCAATAGGGTGATCGATCCGATCCCTATGCCCTATGCCACATTACTGCCACAACTCCTGAAACTCAACCTAGTTGAGCTAAGGACATTGGCACCTCCAGATCCTACCAGTCTGCCCAGAAATTATGACGCCAGCGCCAGATGTGCTTTTCACTCAAATGCACCTGGCCACAGTACAGAGAAGTGCAGAGCTTTGCACATGAAGGTACAAGACCTGGTAGACTCCAAAGCTCTAAACTTTGCACCACCACCAAATGTTAACAAGAACCCTATGCCACACCATGGTGGTCCCAGAATCAATGCTATTGAAGAAGACAAGCCGTCTTACTTGATAACCAGTGTGGGTCAGATTCGGACACCCTTGGTGGAGATTAAAGCTCAACTCCTTGAATGTCAGATATTCCCGGGATGTGAGCTAGGGTGTGCTTATTGCAACATTTCAGTGAATGGGTGTGATAACTTGAGGGATGGCATAAATGGTCTCATCCAGAGTGGCCTGCTTCAAATCACAACATCAATACCCACTAATCCAGCAATCCCCCTAGCAACAGTTCCAGAATCGTCTACAACTGCAACAACCATTGTTCCAAACAACTCTTCAATCTCATCAACAAATGCTTCATCTGTTACTTCAACGGACCAGATATCAACAAACATCCCTTCTACAACTTCAGCACCCCTTCATTCAGAGTCACCTACAACAACAACACCCATCCTTCCAACAATGTCTCCTACAACATCAGCAGCAAACAATGAAAATGTCTCAACAGTTACAATTTATTATGATCCTGCAAATGATTCCGCCTACAACTCACAAAATGCCACTCCCACCAGAGCACCGGTCACAATATACTATGATCCACAGACCATTGTGGTCCCTTCTGCAGCTGCCATCAGTCCAGTCACTGTCACAGTGCCTGGGCCAGTACCTTATGAAAGCAGTAATGCCATCCCTTGGCATTACGGCTCTGATCTATACTGCGAAGGACAAAAAATCACTTTCGAATCATCAACTTCTTCACCACAAATAGACAATGTGGGTGGAGGCGGAGGCTTCACTCGAAGCGGACGTCTCTTTGCCCCGCAAATTCAAAGACCCACTGCTGAAGCAGAAGCTGCTGCCAAGGCAAAAGGGAAGAGCATGGTGCAAGAAGAACAAGTTGTTAGAGAAGCTCTAAAAACCCCTTTTGATCAAGAAGTTGATGAATTCATGAGGATCATCAAGAAAAGTGATTACAAGATAGTGGACCAGCTTCACCAGACGCCTTCCAAGATCTCCATTTTATCATTGCTTATGTGCTCCGAGGCTCATCGGAACGCACTACTAAAAGTCTTGCACGCAGCTTATGTGCCAGAAGAGATCACCGTCAATCAGTTGGAAGCTGTGGTTGGAAATGTTAATGCTAGTAATGGACTAGGATTTACCAACACTGATTTGACTACGGAAGGCCGCAATCATAACAAGGCTTTTCACATTACCATGGAATGTAAGGGTGCAGTTCTTTCCCATGTGCTGGTAGACACAGGATCATCCCTCAATGTCTTACCTAAAAAGGCCCTTGTAAAGCTGGAATATGAAGGATTGGCGTTACGTCCCAGTAACTTGGTAGTGAGAGCCTTTGACGGCTCTAAGAGATCAGTTCTGGGAGAAATTGAGTTGCCTGTAACGATTGGCCCACAAACTTTCAAAACGCCCTTCTACGTGATGGACATTCAGCCTGCCTACAGCTGTTTGTTGGGTAGACCATGGATTCATGCCGCTGGCGCAGTTACGTCTACCCTTCACCAGAAGTTAAAATTCGAGTGGGAGGGCCAGGTCGTTACTATTTGTGGAGAGGAGGATATTTTTGTTAGCCATCTGGCTACATACAAATACATTGAGATGGATGGGGAGATCCACGAGACCATGAGCCAGGGGTTTGAGGCCCTGAATATTAATGAAACATCTGCTGTGCTTGGGACTTCCATGACATCCTACCAGCAAGCCCGGAAGGTTGTGGAAGAAGGAAACGCTCGAGGCTGGGGCAAACTGTTGCCTGTGGAGAAGAAAGAAGATAGATTTGGGTTGGGTTACAAACCAACTCAACAAGATCAAGCAGAGGCTGCTAAGAAGCCCAACTTTGTTAGTGGGGGGATGCTCACCCCCGATGCTGTCAACAACTTGGAAGATGAGTCGGAAGATGAACGCAACCTGGAAAGCTGGATTCGTCCAAGGATCCCAGGGAGCCGTATCTCAAACTGGTCTTCCCAGGAAATTATAAGAGTTACTCCTGCAGAGTAATTATTATTTCCTGTATATTTTAAGCATGCATCAAGTCTTGCATCTTGCCCAAGATGACAAGACTCATTTTGTAATCGGGCCATCTGTAATTTTTGTGCAACAAGATTAATCAATGAAATATCAGACATCTTTTGCAAACGAGTCTTTTTCTTTTCCGCTCACTGTTTTTCCGTTTTTCTTTTTGTACAAAAAATAAATGGCAATGTTTTCAAAATGACAACTTTTATTTCACTTTTCTAAGCAAGATTAAAATCAATCACTAAAATGAACAAACTGAACCCTTGCAGAGAGTGCCTTCCAGACCGCACCGACAACAATACGGCTATGACTTCGTATGACTCTGACAATCCGATCAATCAAGTTGATGAAGGGGTTGAAGAAGACTACGATCTTCCTGAAGAGCTAGCCAGATTGTTGAGACAAGAGGAGAAGGTTATCACTCCTCATCAGGAGGAGGTAGAATCGATTAATCTTGGTACAGATGAAGATGTGAAAGAAGTTAAAATCGGGGCCTGCTTACAAGATTCAGTGAAGAGACAACTGATTGACCTGCTTCAGGAATATGTGGATGTGTTTGCTTGGTCTTACCAGGATATGCCAGGGTTGGACACCAATATCGTTATGCATAAGCTGCCTTTAAGAGAAGAATGCCCACCGGTCAAACAAAAACTGCGCCGTACTCGCCCGGACATGGCAATGAAGATCAAAGAAGAGGTACAAAAGCAATGGGACGCCGGGTTCCTTGCTGTGACTAGCTATCCACCGTGGGTTGCTAATATTGTGCCTGTGACTAAGAAAGACGGCAAAGTGAGGATGTGTGTTGACTACCGGGATCTGAACAGAGCCAGCCTGAAAGATGATTTCCCATTACCTCACATTGATGTATTGGTTGATAATACGGCTCAGTTCTCGGTGTTCTCCTTCATGGACGGATTTTCAGGATACAATCAGATCAAGATGTCACCTGAAGACATGGAGAAGACAACCTTCATCACACCCTGGGGCACTTTCTGTTACAAGGTAATGCCATTCGGATTAAAGAATGCTGGTGCAACGTATCAACGGGCTATGGTAACATTATTCCACAATATGATCCATAAAGAAATCGAGTGTTATGTGGATGACATGATTGCCAAGTCCCTTACAGAATAAGACCACCTGGTAAATCTGCTGAAACTATTCAAGCGTCTGAGGAAGTACCAACTGAAGCTGAACCCCAACAAGTGCACATTCGGGGTGCGATCTGGTAAGCTGCTGGGTTTTATCGTAAGCGAGAAAGGGATTGAAGTGGACCCTGATAAAGTCAAAGCCATTCAAGAGATGCCTGCACCGAAGTCTGAAAAAGAAGTTCGAGGGTTTCTAGGAAGATTGAACTACATCTCAAGGTTCATATCTCACCTTACGGCAACCTGTGAACCCTTGTTTAAACTGTTAAGAAAAGAACAGACGGTCAGGTGGAATGAAGACTGCCAGAAGGCTTTTGACAAGATCAAAGAATATTTGCAAGAACCTCCAATCCTTATGCCTCCAGTTGAAGGAAGACCTCTGATAATGTACTTGACAGTATTAGAAGAGTCAATGGGGTGTGTGATGGGCCAGCATGACGAGTCTGGTCGAAAAGAGTATGCAATATACTACCTGAGCACAAAGTTTACCGACTGTGAACAACGTTATTCACTGCTCGAGAAAACTTGTTGTGCTTTAGCGTGGGCTGCTCGCCGACTGAGACAGTATATGTTGACCCACACTACTTTGTTGATCTCAAAGATGGACCCAGTTAAGTACATTTTCGAGAAGCCAGCTCTTACCGGACGGGTTGCAAGATGGCAAATGATTCTCACAGAATATGACATTCAGTACACATCTCAGAAATCCATCAAGGGCAGTGTATTGTCTGAATATCTTGCTGAGCAACCTATTGATGACTACCGGCCTATGAGATTTGACTTCCCTGATGAAGACATTATGTTCATAAAAGCGAAAGATCATGAAGAGCCTGTTCACACTGAAGGGCCTGACCCGGAAGAAGAATGGACTATGATGTTTGATGGGGCTATTAATATGAATGGTCGTGGGGTTGGTGCAGTACTCATTACACCTAAGGGAGTTCATATGCCTTTCTCGGCAAAACTCACCTTCAACTGCACTAACAACGAAGCTGAATACGAAGCTTGTATTATGGGTCTTGAGGAAGCCATTGACCTCAGGATCAAGACATTGACTGTATTCGGAGATTCAGCTCTGGTAGTTAATCAAACCAACGGCAAATGGTACACCCACCAGGATCATCTGATACCTTACAGGGATTATACAAGGAGGTTACTGACTTTCTTCACAACGGTCAGGCTTGAGTATATCCCTCGGGACGAGAATCAGTTCGCAGATGCTCTGGCTACCATTTCATCAATGATCAAAGTTCAGGATGCCAACTTTGTGCCTCGGATTTCAGTGTCCAGACTCGACAGACCAGCATATATATTTGCAGCAGATGCCGTAAAAGATGATAAGCCTTGGTTCCATGACATTAAGTGCTTCTTGGAGGATCAAACATACCCATCTGGGGCATCTTCCAATGATAAGAAGACTTTGAGAAGGCTTGCTGGTAGTTTCTTCCTGAACACTGATGGTTCCCTGTACAAGAGAAACTTTGATATGGTACTCCTCAGATGCGTCGATAGGACAGAAGCAGACTTGTTGATGCACGAGGTGCACGAAGGATCCTTTGGTACCCATGCTGGAGAGCATGCCATGGCTAAGAAATTGCTAAGATCAGGTTATTATTGGATCACAATGGATGCCGACTGTTGTGCCTATGCCAGAAAATGCCATAAATGCCAGATTTATGCGGATAAGGTGCATGTGCCTCCCAATCCTTTGAATATAATGTCTTCACCCTGGCCCTTTGCCATGTGGGGCATTGATATGATTGGCAAGATCGAACCGACTGCTTCAAATGGCCACAGATTCATCCTGGTAGCAATTGACTATTTTACCAAGTGGGTTGAAGCAGCTTCCTATGCAAATGTTACAAGACAAGTGGTAGCCCGATTCCTGAAGAGAGATATCATTTGTCGGAACGGAGTTCCCGAGCGAATCATTACTGACAATGGTTCCAACTTGAATAACAAAATGATGGCAGAGCTATGCCGGGACTTCAAGATACAACACCACAATTCTTCTCCTTACAGGCCAAAGATGAATGGCGCTGTTGAGGCAGCTAATAAGAATATCAAGAAGATTGTGCAGAAGATGGTAGTTACCTACAAAGACTGGCATGAGATGCTACCATTTGCCTTGCATGGGTACCGCACGTCAATCAGAACATCCACTAGGGCAACACTGTATCAGCTTGTGTATGGTATGGAGGCAGTCCTACCTGTTGAAGTCGAATTACCCTCTCTACGGGTATTGATGGATGTTAAGCTGAACGAAGCAGAATAGGTTCGGTCCCGATACGAACACATGAGTCTGATTGAAGAGAAAAGATTGGCTGCAATCTGTCATGGGCAGTTGTATCAGAAAAGAATGAAGAGAGCCTTCGATCAGAAAGTCAGGCACCGAGAGTACCAAGTAGGAGATCTTGTGCTGAAGAGAATCCTCCCTCCTCATACAGACCACAGGGGCAAATGGACTCCAAACTATGAAGGACCATTCGTAGTAAAGAAAGTTTTCTCCGGTGGAGCACTGATGCTCAGCACCATGGATGGTGAAGATTTCCCGTCCCCTGTGAATTCAGATGCAGTTAAAAAATACTTCGCATAAAAATGACCCGCTGGACATAAAAACAGAATGTAAGTCCAAGCAAAAATAGGGCATCCCGGCAAGTCAAAAACAGAATAAAAGACTTGGGCAAAAGTAAGGGAAATAAATAAAAATGTACACCCACTGAGTTGAAAAGCCGCATCGGACAACTCAGGCAAAAATGGGTATCCCGATGGATTGAAAACCCGAAAGGGCGATCCATGCAAAACAAGGGAATAAGCGAACAATTGCATTCTGAATTCGTCTGTATCACTTACAATTTGGTGAGCTTCGAAAGAATTAAGTCTCTTTCAGAATCAACCTTCTTCAGAAAGCAAGACGAGAAGAACGCCAAATGTCATACGAGTCATAGCAAGAGGGAAGCTCCTTGAAGCGTCGTCAACATTGCCAGCATTTTGTTTCTCAATTTGTAACAATCTTCTCATTTCAGGAGATATGTTTCTTTGACTGTATCTTGCCAATTCAGGGCACATGAACTAATAAGAACAGATTTTTCAGTCACACAATGTCTCGTATATTTTTGTTTGCAAAGAATGTCTGATATCTCTAAAATACTGATTGCATGAATACAAATGCTTATCCAAAAAAAAATAATAAAATATAAAACTACGTGCTTATAGGAAATATACTTACTCTCGGGAGTGTCTCACTCCTATGACGGAGTCCGGTAAGGGATACCTCGGGATTACTTGTGCGTTTCTCTATCTTTGTAAGAATTGCAGGTATCCGAAGCGCAACATGGGGCATGTAAGCTTCATCCCAGCAAGCTGGCAAATCAACACTCACCCAGTCTTAGCACTCAAGGTGTTTTCTCCCCAGCTGAGTTGCCACTTGTTGCTTCTCCCAGCCGAGTTGCCAATCATTCTTCCTCAGTCAAGTACAAAAAGCCAGGGAACCCTCTCCCCACAGAGTCTCAGCCTCTATCCAGAAGAGCAACGCACGAAGGAATCACAACAGAGTGACGAAAGCTTCTACAAACCCCAGCTGGGTCCCTTATTTACAGGAATAGGTCTACCATCGACCCATTTCCCCAAGCAGAATCATTCCAACAGATCTACCAATGATCCCATCCCCAACTGGGATGTTCACTCCAACAGATCGACCAAAGATCTTCACAGCAACGGGATCCGAACCCCGGATCTGTTTTCCTTTGCATAACCATAGCATTCGCATCATATTCACCAAACAAAGCGTAGCATTCCGTTTAATATGGAGCATTACGGCAAAAATCAAACATGTAGCATAATCATAAGTCATGATCTGAATCAAACACTTGTGAATATTATCAACCCATCAACAATATACAGAATGCTCCCCCGGATTCCCCAGCAAAAGCAGTTGCCTCACATTCGCCAATACAAATACACACTACTTTTGGCACCCGTCCGTGTCATCATTCCCCAGTAAGGCCGCCCGAACCTTTCTTTACAAACAAACACTTGTATATTACAGATACTTCTCGACACCCGTCCGTGTCTCATCCCCAGCAGAACGCCAAAGCGTCTCCTTTGCACTCACAAATACTTATATATACAATTCCTTGACATCCGTCCATGTCATTTTTCCCAGTACAGTAATGTAAACACTTTGTATACCAGATACTTGTTTATTTTATACTCTTCTCCTTTCGACACTCGTCTGTGTCACTTCCCCAGCAGGTTGAACACTCATCTATACATCACTCATACTTACTACTCATGTACTCGTCCGTATCTTGTACACACCATTTATATCCCCACAGATTCAACACTCGTCCGTGTTCTCTGTTAACCAGTTGATACTCGTCCGTATCATCATCTCAGAACATGCGTCAAGCGTTTGTTTCTACCTGATACTCGTCTGTATCATAGTCTTAAGGATGTTCGTCCGCATCTTTAATCCATACACTGTGTCAAACACTTACGTCTTCTTGAATATAGACACTCGTCTGTGTCTACTATTCCCCAGAAGAGTCCTTTCAGATTCAACACTCGTCCGTGTTCCTTGTTAACCAGTTGATACTCGTCCGTATCATCATCTTTGAACACGTGTCAGTTTTTGTTTCTGCCTGATACTCGTCCGTATCATAAGTCTTAAGGATGCTCGTCCGCATCTTTAAACTATACACAAACATCTAAACACTTATTTCTTGGATGTAAACACTCGTCCGTGTTTACTATTCCCCAGTAAAACAGATTTCTTCTTATCTGACATTCGTCCTATGTCATGATAAACCCTGAGAGCAGCCGTACCCTGCTAGGTGGTCGTCCTCCACCTCTTGATGGTCGTCCTCCATCATGCTCATCCGATGGCCGTCCCCATCGTTGACCTTTTATCCGATATTCGTCCTATGTCGTGATATATTTAGCAGCCGTCCCCTGCTAGGTGATCGTCCTTCACCTTTTGATGATCGTCCTTCATCATGTTATCCAATGGCCGTCCCCATTGTTGATTTTGGTTATCTGACATTCGTCCTATGTCATGATAAACCTTGAGAGCAGCCGTCCCCTGCTAGGTGGTCGTCCTCCACCTCTTGATGGTCGTCCTCCATCATGCTCATCCGATGACCGTCCCCATCGTTGACCTTTTATCCGGCATTCGTCCTATGTCGCGATATTTTCGGCAGCCGTACCCTGCCAGGTGGTCGTCCTCCACCTTAGATGATCGTCCTTCATCTTAACCCCAACAGAGCAGCCATCCCCTGCTAGGTGATCGTCCTTCACCTTTGATGACCGTACCTCATCATCTGTTTATTTCATTTATTCTTTAACCCGACGGCCGTCCCCGTCGTGGTCCCTTTTCTTTTAGCCCGATGGCCGTCCCCATCGTTGCTTGCTTTACTTTATGAACTTGATGGCCGTCCCCGTCATGTTTCATTTAATCCCCAGAGGATCTTACAACTTTATCCTGATGGCCGTCCCCATCATGGTTCCTTTTTATCCCCAGCATGTCGGCTGTCCCCGTCAGTGCTTTATTTTCTGCACCTTTTCAGCATGTCGGCCGTCCCCGTCATTGCTCTTTACCCAGCAGTCGTCCTCTGCTCGACGGTCGTCCTCCGTCGCCCATACTTTACAATATACTTTATTTTCCTTTACAATCTATATCCCTTTTCTTCTTCATTCTGTGAGTGCAAATTTTGGACTGTCTTTGGTATTCAACCACAAGTTATCTTGTTTGCCTGATAAGCCGCTGCTTACATCCTGCACAGCTAACTCATGTTTGAATAGGGGCAGCTGTAAACACCCCAAATTTGCCCTCACCCATTCAAACCATGGCTTGTGATCATTTCATATGCATAAATACAATCATAGCATCTCATACCACATTTTTGATTCACTGCTTTGGTCCTAAGTCATCTGCATCTAGGGTTTGTGATCTGAGCAATCCAAGAGCTTCTTGAGCCACTCCAAAGGCCATCAATCACTTCAAAGGGGTCCATGTATGTTCAAGCATCATATTATATCCTCTCAAAGTCAAGAATGCCAAAGAATCACAAGAACTGGGATTGGTATGGAAGCAGAGCCAGGCTTGACTGCACAGATGACCTAAAATTAGGGTTTTGGTTTCAGAGACCATAACTCCAAATTTTTTGGTCATTATTGTTTCTATTGGTCTCTATATGGTATAGGGAGTATGCATATCAATTTTCATGAATAAATTCCATGGGGAAGTCATCTGATCAAGAGTTGACTTTCTGGGCAAGTCAGTGCAAAATCAGGGCATCTGAGGCCCCCAATGACCCAACCAAAGGGTGTTCTTCATCATTTTGATTGTATATGATCTTTATTTGATCATGGAAGACATTGGAAGTTCACAAAATTGAAAAATTTCAAGTCTTTTGCAAAGTTGACTTTTTGGGCAAGTTTGACTTTTAATGAAAATGTCATTTTAGGCAACTTTTTCAACCTTTACTTTTTGATTCAAAAAAGCTTCAAATGGAAAAACTTTGGTCATGAAAGTTGTAGAATAGATCTTTCCCTTTTCAAAAAGTACAAGAACATGACCTAATTCATTTTGGATCAAAAGTTATGGCTTGTCAAAGTTGGTAAAAATCACAAAATTTCAAAGTTTCTACCAAAGAGGTATTTTGCAAAATGACTTGATCAAGTGTTCTAAAGCTATCAAATGCACTTCTAATCCACACAACATGATCACACAACATTTAAAAATCAGAATGGGCCAAGGGATCATATGTTTTATGGCTTATGGAGCAAGACTTTTTCATAAGGATCAAAGGCAAGCCAAGTTGCAAAATCCATCATAGCTTCTCATCCACTTGCTGGCTAGTTTGCTGAACCATCATAGGCCTTTTCCCTCATCATGCTGCGCAGGACACACTTGTTGTACTAGGCTAGCAAGTGGCCCATGCTTCTCTTACACAAACTTGACATTTTTGCAAAAGTACCCATACCAATCAATAAAGTACATGTCACTTCTTCTGACCTATGGCAATTGTTTATACTAATCAAATGCAAGCCAAACATAACAAGAAGCAAGCCTGAAACACTCCATAACACAGCATTCTCATTTTCACCCTCTTGAGCAAAAGCATTCGAAACTCATCACACAGGCCAAAAACACACAAACCAACTTCACAAACAATCTCAACACTCTTCCCTGATCACAAAGCACTCGTCACCATTGCCTTAAACCCCCAGAATCACAAATACGATTCTCACCTCACCTTGAGCAGAACCTCTGCCATTTTCCAAACTAGCCATTGCAAACTTCAAACAAACCTTGCAAGCTTCTTAGGAGGATCAGTGGAGTAGATTTGAGCCAAAGAAACAGCCTGAAAGCTCTGGAATCGAAAGCTCCATTTCAGGTATCATCCAAGAACTTTTTTTTCAGAAATGGATTTTTAAGTTTCTAAGTTGTTCTTCATGATTTGCTGATCACTCTGATGTTCTTAGTTTCGAAAATAGTTGAGAAATAAGCATTTAATCTCTGTCTGAAACTTTTGCCCTAAAAAATGTTTCGTTTCGATTCAGCTGATTGATGAGTAAAAAATGAGATTTGAGTGGGGGTTTTGATTCAGTGAGGTGTGGGAATGATTTCTGGGTTGTTAGTTTTTATTTTAGTGAAGTTTTGAAGATTTTAGAGATTTTCAGGTGGGGTTCCCACCGGAGAAGACGACCGGAGGTCTTCTCCGGCCACCTGAAAATAATTAGGGCTAATCCCTGTGTTTAATGAAGTTTGAATTTGGTCCCTTGGATGTGTTGACTCGCGCGTATTTGGACGCCCAGGATCACTCTATTTTGCCCTAATCCTAGTTGACTTTATTAATCTGGATTAATTAATTCATAAATAGGAATTAACTCAGTTTGAATGTGGACCTTAGGATTGCGCGCGCAGTCAACAGCCTCACCCCCAGTTTCAATCTGATCCGTCCAATGCGCTTACTTTCTTTTATTTTAATTTTAATTCATTTATTTTGTATTTCTTTTGTCCATTTATTTTAAAATAGCAAAATCATTTTAAAAATTCTGAAATTTTTTATACAAACTTTTATTTCATTTCAGAAACCAAAAACATTTTCATTTTTATTTTTTGCATTAAAAAATATTTTTAAATCATTTAAAAGTTTATTTTTAATTAATTAATGAGAATTAATTAATTAAAAATACTTTTAGGTATTTAAAAATCACCAAAAAATTCATGAAACATTTAAAAACATTTAGAAACATTGTCCAACCTTCAAACCAAATTTCTTTTTTGATCTTGATGCATTTTGAGAATTTATCATGGAATTAAAATCATATAAGGCATTATTTTGATCCAAACTTCAAAAAAATCATTTCTGCCTAACCATTGAGAGTTGGACTTTGATTCTTCTTGCATTGCATTTTGTTTAGCATGTGGTTTGTGAGATTAAATTGGCATGATTTGATCTTTCATTTTCCATTTGTTTGACATTTTTCTTGTTAAGGTACCCAAAAACCCTAGAAATCTTAGGAAATTCATAACCCTAATTAGGTTAAGAGTTGGAACCTCTCCTTTGGGCAGTGAGTTTGTGTAGGGTTAGGGTTCCCTTGAATTCATTTTCAATTTTTTATCTTGATGTTTGCTTCTGATTTTGGTTTTTGTTTGATGCATTGATCATAAACCCTAATTTGGGCTTCCTTTTGCATCCATCTTGCATTTGCATTCATACCTTGAATTGCCATAGCATTTTGTGCATCCATTTGGTTCATTGAACATCTTAAGACATATTAGAAGCATGTTTGATCATTGCATCTTGCATTTGCCATGTTGTATGCCATTTGCACTTCATAACATTTTATGTATGATCATGGTTCTTAATTTGCCTCATTTGCATCCATAAGTTTGTATGATCATCCCCATGCCTTGTTTCATGTTTGCATCATCTCATAGCATCATTAACATCATGTATGTGCTTCTGGTTTTGATTTGCATCATGCCATTTCATTTCATTTTGCATTGCATTGCACTTCTTTCACTAACTTTTCAGGTGGTAAGCAACTTTGAGAAGTAAATTTGCCTTCACTTCTCACAATTTCTTTTCATTTCCTTTATGCATCCTTGCTGCATTTTGTTATGTGTTTGAGATTGAGCTTGCTCATTCTTCTTCTTCTCACTTTCTTTTCTCAAGTGACTTGTCTTCTTCAATGAAGCAAGTTACTTTGCTTCCCCTTGCTCCATTCATCTGCTTCCTGGTGGTTCCATTGAAGGCTTCTCTTGTAAACCTCACAAACCTTAGGAACAACCAAGCATGACAATGACTAGGGTTTTGATTAGTCCCCCACTTAGTTTTACCTTTGTGTCTCATTGAGTCTTCTCTTCTCACCTCATAATCAGGGACTAAACCCTAAAGGCTTTAAGGCTTTGTGATTAAGCTTATGCCTGCATCCTTCTATTAGGATGGAGTGTATAACTTTAATCCTAAGTGTTAAACCCTTAATGTGTTTAAATCTCTTAATCAATTTACTTAATAATCATCAAGACATCACACTTGTAACTTGGGCCTTGCATTAGGGTTCTAATTCTTCCTTAATTGGTTAAGAAGGACTAACCCTAGTGTTAATGGACAAGTCCCCCTCAAGTTGTCTTACAAACTCTAAAATCTACTTCATCATCTTATCACTAATTAAAATCCATTTAATAAAGGCCTTGTTTTGTCATGAGTTTAATCCCTAATCATGGATTAAGTTGAGGAGCTTTCCTCAGCTTAAACATCCTCATCTATTATCCTTCTATTAGGATGGTGTAATGAGCCTGTTTAATCCTTGATTATGGCTTAATCTCATTACTCAACACTAAACAAAAACATCAAAAACATCTAAATAATCACAAGTAGGTTAATGATCTTAATCCTACATCAAAGGTGATTAAGTGTGAGAAGCTGACTTCACACTTAGGGTATTCTCATTACCCCTAATCAAAGGATGATGTGATGAGTTTACTAAATCCATTGGTTTAGGCTTAAGCTCATTAACTTATGACAAACTTCAAAAGGCAATAAAAGACTGAAAACTCAAAAACAAACAATAATCGTCTCCTCCGGGATTCTTTTCTCATCTCATTCACTCACAAACGAGAACTTGCTTCTTCCTTCTAATGCAAGACAGTTTGCATCTGTGCCAGACAGATCATACACTTGAGCATAGACATGCAAGCAGTTCACAAGTCAATTTATCTTTCAGTCTCTTTGGGTCGAACTACGGTGTTCTGACTTCCTCATTGCACGAGAGGATACGTAGGCATAACGTAACAGTTATCGAACAAAAGTCTCTGTATATTCCCCCTCTTTCAGCATCATTCTTTTAGCCTCATGATCTTGAGCATTTCACTCTTATTCTTACACTGACACTATACATATCACACATCACTTTCTTTTACACTGACACCTGTACATCCTTTTCCAGCTCTTTTATACACAAATTGCACTGACACTACCCCTTTAAAACACAAATATTTTAAGCGTGGATCCCGTCGAGTACGGCGGACAATCTGGGTGCTAATACCTTCCCAGGTTGTAACCAACCCCCTTTCTCAGTCTCTCTGGTTCGCAACCGTCTTATCCATATCTTTCTAGGTCTATGCAGCATTGCCTTTCCTCAGGGATAAAAATGCCTAGCTGGCGACTCTATTCATTCCCTGTGAGTTCACTCCCGTGTGTTCTCACACCCCCTTTCGCCGACCGTTCGCGTCTGTACCTTTATTTGGGCCATTTCCCATTTATCGGGAGCGACAGATGATTCCATCCATTTAGGTTCATCTTTTTAAAGTCACAATGCATACTCAAGATTGAATGGTGCATCTTCATCTTGAGCAAAAAAAACATGTGCATTGACTAAGATATCTTTCTCTGATGCCCCATTTTTTCCATTAACAACCTGTCTGTAAGACCCAACAAATTTTTGAACATGACTATTTATTCGGGGCCATCGAGATTTTAATTGGCCTTATAGATTTTCTCGTGACTGCCCACGATATTGGTTATAATTATCGGTGATTCTTAACCAAAAGCTGTCAACTTTTTGATCAACTCCAACAATTGGATCCTTTGAAGCATTAAGCCATGATTACATAAGAAGTGTATCATATTCCCTTGTGAATACCTATCAAGGTTTTTTTTAACAGAACGCCTTTGTTTCTTTTCAATTGTAATATTTTCAAAACCAACTTAAGTTGAAAATTGTGGAACTTGACGTTCGGACATAAACCCATTCGGTGTTTCAGGTTCATTATGAGAAAAACTCACTCCATGAGTATTTATTTGAGGTATAAAATACATATTTGGGTTGTTTGGTGACGAAAAAATACGATAGAATTTGTTGGAGATTGAGGAAATTGAGAATTTTAAGGATTAGTAATTTGATAATTGATCGCTCCTGGAGATCAAAATCTGAGGTGGGCAACGAACGTTGATGAGGATGCTTTCGAGGGTACGGACTTGAGAGGGTCAGGTATCCAATATTCACTCTCTTAACTCTATTTACCCGTACTTGGTCACTCTTCTGCCCTATCTTACTTTTGCATCGGAGTATCTTGCAGGTACACTCCCTTTCTCTCCTCGACGACCAATCATCATCATCATCATCCTCATCAACATTCGTGGCCCACCTCAAATTCTGATCTCCAAGAGCGATCAATAATTTTGTATGAGATGGAACAAATATTTTTGAGAATTATATTAATTAGGGTCAATTTGACCTTAACAATAATAATTTGAAGTAAGAAGATGAAAAATTGGGTAAAATATATGATCAATTGATGGTTAAAAGATGAAATTGTGAGAGTAAAATTTAAAATACTATGAGTAAAATGATAAAATTGTGAGAAAGAAATAAACTTTTGGGACAAAAGTTGAATATTATTTGCTTCTATTTATAATCAAATAAACTGTTTTTAAAAAAATGGTTAATACTTATTTTCACTTCTGCCATATGGGCGTGTTTTGAAAAAACCCCTGCGAAGAAAAAAAAAGTCGCAAGATTGGCCTTAACAAATTTCAAAAGTTCTCATTTAGACCTTTATCAGGCCACATCATCAAAAATAGTGATGTGGCAGCCATTTTTGTTAATTTTTAAATAAAAAGAAATTTCAAATCATTTAATGAGTTTGTGCAATGACTTTTATACTCTCACTTGTTTTCTTAACAAAATATCTAGAATTTTGGACATTTGGATTTGTCTCATTTCAAACCCTAACTATTAGGGTTCTTCATCTTCCACTACTACAAAACGCGTTAACACGACGCCACGGTCACCACGGATCATGCCTACATCGTTGTGAAATCTCTAAACTAAGACGTTATTCTATTATCTTTATTTACTATTTGTATATAACAACGGTTATTTATTTAAACCGTTGTGACATGTTTTGTTTTTATTTTTATTTTTAATTCTAAATTAAACTTTGGCGTTTCATTATGAAATTTAATTACAAAAGTAATATATCATGATAGTTGTGGTATTTCCACCGTTGTGATATGTATCAACCTTCGATTCCCAACAACTAGATATTTTTTCCATTTTAAACATATATTTTCGAATTCATAGTATCAAACTGATGTGTAAATAAATTCAATTTCCAGTAACTATATATTTTTTTAAAATTTACTTTCCATTTTAAACATGTATTTTATTTCATTTCTTAACATTTTTATATTAATGGGAAGAATTTGATCAAATTAAAAAAAAATGAAAGATAAAAGTATATATAATATAGATAAGTTCATTAATATTTAAAAAAGGGGAGAACATAAATTTTTCAAGGATCATAACTCATAGCTATAAAGACATCTTCATAGTCTAGGGGACTGTCCTCACTCCCTTCATCGGAGTTATAATAATATGTCATTTTCTCCTTCTTTTTCTTTTTCTTTTTATATGTATTCTTGTCTTCTTCTTCTTCTTCTTCTTCTTCTTCTTATGTTTCTTTGGCTTTCTCACCCTTAACGCATCTGGCCTGGCGTTGGAAGCGTGTTGGACCTCATCATTTGGTTGCTGACGTTGCTCAGTAGTGATCTTTGTGATGTTTCTGTTAGCATTCTAATCATTTGTATAACTCATTGTTGTTGGTTTTAACCCAAAACCTATGAGAATTCCATAGCTATCATCCAGTAAAACAGAAGAAAGAAGAAGAAAATAGAGGAGAAGAAGAAGAAGTTAGGGTTATTGGGAAAATTGGGAAAGATGAATGTTGTTGCTGCCCTCAAACTGTGAGACTTTCTTTCTTTATTCTACACTATGCAACTGCAGAATCCTGTGAGAAAAATAGAATGTGTTGTATATATGATACAATGAGGGAAACTCCCTTTTTTATATAGTTGGGTTTGCTTACATCTCAAGACAAAGCCCAAAAACTATAAAAAGCCCAAAAATACCTATTTTTGAACTAAATCAAATTAAATCAAATCTAGATCTAAAACAAATCTGTGTGAAACACCTGTTTCGACACACACATTTGTTCGAAACTTTGACACAAAGAATTACAATTTAACACACCACCTAATTCATTGTGTCTAAGCTATCCATATTCATCATAGACCTTAGCTTCTTGAATATTTCGACTTGCACTCCCTTTGTCATGATATCTGCAATCTGATTCTCAGTTCTGTAGTGTTCCATATTCATCTTCCCGTCTGCTACCTGCTCTCGAAGATAATGGAACCTCATTTCGATATGCTTGCTTCGACCATGCGCTATCGGATTCTTCGCCAAATTGATAGCTGACATGCTGTCGATCTTCATGGTAATCACTTCATGACTCTTTGCTGTAATCTCTTCAACCATATTCACCATTCATGTTGCTGGACATGCATAGATAGAAACAACTATATACTCTACTTCGCACGATGATAATGCTAATATTGGCTTCTTTCTCGAACTCCAAGCAATTGGTGCACAACCTAACATAAACACATATCAAACTGTGGATTTTTTATCCTCAACATCACTACACCAATTGGAATCTGTGTATCCTACTAACTTGCATTTTTTTCCTTCATTAGCTGCTGGAAACAAAATGCCATAATCGAGAGTTCCTTTCAAATACCTTAGTATACTTTTCGCCACTGCTAAGTGTGATATCTTTGGCTTCTGCATGAATCTACTCACCATGCCAACACTGTATGCTAAGTCAGGCCTTGTGTGACAAAGTTATCGAAGTGACCCAATAAGTCATATGTATTGGGTTGGGTCGACATCATCTTCATCTGAATCTTTCGACAGTTGCAATCCGGGCTCAGTTGGAGTCGAAGTTGGGTTACAATCTTGCATCTCAAATATCTTTAGTATTTCAACTGTATATCTTCTTTGGTGCATCATCAAACCTCTACCACTCTTGTAGAATTCGATGCCAAGAAAATATGAGAGATTTCCCAAGTCTAACATTTCAAACTCCTCACTCGGGTCACGTTTGAAATCTTCGATCCCCTTCTTGCAACTTCCTATTATCAACAGATCATCGACATAGAGACATAATATGAGCAATTATCCATTGCTTCTTTTACATATAATCCATGTTCATTTGTGCATTTCACAAATTCCTTCTCCCTTAAAAATCCATCTATATTTTTGTTCCAAGCTCTTGGAGCTTGCTTAAGTACATACAAGGCTTTGTACAACCTGTACACCTTTCTTTCTTCGCCTTGTTTCACAAATCCAACTGGTTGTGCAACATAAACTTCTTCGTCTAAAGGGCCATTTAAGAATGAAATATTCACATCCATCTGACACATCTGTCAGTTATTCATGTTTGCTAGACCAACAACCAACCTAATTATTTCGATCCTAGCAACAGGAGCAAATACTTCGTTGAAGTCAATTCCTTCCTTTTGAAGAAAACCTTTCGCCACAAGTCTCTCCTTGTGTTGAGTTACTTCCCCTATGGGATTCAACTTCACCTTATATACCCACTTCACATCAACTGCCTTCTTGCCTTGAGGAAATTCGATAAGCGACCAAGTGTTGTTGACTTCGATTGACTTTATCTCCTCATTCATTGCTTTCACCCACTTTGAATCTTTCAATGCCTCAATTGCATTGACAAGTTCAACATCTGCATAGAAAGCATAATTTACCAGCTCACCTTCTTCATTGACCACATCATCTGATGTAATCACACATTCTTGTAACCTTGCAGGCACGTGTCTTGTTCTTTGAGGTCTGTTTGGGCCTGCTTCACCTATAACATCTTTTTGTTGACCATCTCTTTCGACTTCACTAGCTGATTCTTAATATAAGATTTCAATTGAATCTTTCTTGACATTTTCAGTTCAATCATATTATTTAAGCTCATCTATGATCACGTCCCTGCTGATCGAAATCTGCTTGTTTACTAGGTCGAACAACTTGTAACCTCTAGTCGAATGATATCCTATCAGAATCATTTGACTAGACTTATCATTAAGCTTCCTTCTCAACTAATCTGGCACATGCCTATGTGTTATAGATCCAAATACCTTCATATGACTCAAGCTAAGCTTGACAATATACCAACACTCTTCTGGCGTAAATCATTCTATCTTCTTAGTCGGACATCTGTTTAAAATATATGTTGCAGTCGACACAACTCCTCCCCATGGTTCTTTGAGGAGATGCTTGACATTCAACATATTTCTCACCATGTTCATGATGGTTCAATTATTCTTTTTTGTAATTCCATTCTGATGTGGAGCGTGGGGCGGCACCACCTCATGCATAATCCCTTCTTTTACACATAATGCATCAAAATCTTTCGACACGTACTCTCCACCACCATCAATCCTCAAAATCCTGAGCTTTCTACCACTTTGTCTTTCAACCATAAATTTAAACTTGGCAAATACATCGATCACTTCACTTTTCTTCTTGATCAGGTAAGTCTGTAACTTTCGACTAAAATCATCTATGAAAAGGACAAAATACCTATTACATTCAATCAAATCCACCTGGATAGAACCACATACATCAGAGTATATGACTTCAAGAATTGCCTTCGACCTGCTTCCTACATCTTTGCTGAAGTTATTCTTGTGTTGTTTAGACTGAACATATTCTTCACACACTTCGTTTGGAATGTCGATTTCTGGAAATCCTGAAACCATATTTCTTCTCTTCAAATCTTTTATGTCTTTGAAATTGAGATGACCAAGTCTATAGTGCCATAACCATTCATATTTGTTGGCTGCACTTGCAAGGCACTTATGCTCCATCATATTCAGTTCGATCTTGAAAGTTATATTCTGAGACATTGGAGGTTTCAAGATTAACCTACCATCTGCGTTGACGACTCTCATCACCTTGTCTTCGACTGACACCTAGTAGTTCTTTCCGAACAATTGCCCTATACTGAGCAAATTGCTCTTCATGCCTGGTATGTATAAAACGTTGGAAATTACTGACCTCTTTCCATCCTTTCTCTTAACTAGAACATCACCAATACCTTCAGCTGCTAGAGTATTGTCATTTGCAAATTTCACTGTGTTCTTCATTGAGGGCTTCATGTTGACAAACCAATCTTTCCTACCAATCATGTGTGATGAGAATCTCGAGTCCAAGTACCATTGGTCCTGGAATATCAATTCATCTCTTGTTGTGACCATCAACAACATTTCTTCTTCCTCATTCTTTTCCATATTAGCATCAGAATCTTGATTCTCTTGCTTTTCTGGACAACCACTAGAATAGTGGCCATACTTCTGACAGTTGAAACATTGAATGTGACTTTTGTCTGGCTTTCGACCACCATTTCTTCCTCTACCTGCAACACCACCTCTTTGGTTGCTTGGTTCCAGGGTTTTCTCTGATTCGACCAGTTTGCTTCTTGCTGATTTTGACTAGTCGAATCGTTGTAGCCACATCTGCCTTTGTTGTCAAACACCTTTCTTTTGCCTTTCCTATCTCTTTTTTATTGTGCTTGCAAAGCCACATCACCCTTAGACTTGCTTGTTGCTCTTTCATCCATTCTTTGTTCATGAGATTCAAGTGTCCCTTAAAGCTCTTCTTTAGTCACCTTCGACAAATATTTCGACTCTTATATGGCTACTACCACATGGTCGAACTTTGGAGCCAACGATCTCAAAATCTTTGACACTACTGCTTTTATCGTCAACACTTCTCCACATACTTTGATTTGATTCATAAGTTTCGTAACTCTTGTAAAGAAATCTGCTATGCTTTCATTGTCTTCCATCTGAAGTAATTCAAAAGCCCTTTTGTGAGTTTGTAACCTCACCTCTTTCACCTTCTCCACGCCTCCAAAAGACTTCTCAATAATCTTTCATGCTTCTTTTGCAGAATCAACATCACTAACCTTTTCAAAATTATATGGATCAACACATTGATGGATTATAAAGAGGGCTTTATAATCTTTCTTCTTCAATTTTTTATGCGCAGTCTTTTCCGCTTCCGTCGCGTTTTCTACAAGCGTTGCTACTCATTCTTTCACAAGATTCCAAAGATCTTGATAATAGAACACAACCTTCATCTGCTTGCACCAATTCTCATAGTTATATTTCTTGAGAATCAGAAGACTCACCGAAAAATGTCCATTCAGATGATTCATCGCCATCACGTTCTTGCTCTTTAATCTCTCAACAAGAGTTCTAGATGCCAGATGTTGGAATTAACCAAAAACCTATGAGAATTCCGTAACTATCACGTAGTAAAATAGAAGAAAGAAGAAGAAAACAGAGGAGAAGAATAAGAAGTTAGGGGTCTTGAGAAAATTGAAAAAGATGAATGTTGTTGTTGCCCTCAAACTGTGGGACTTTCTTTCTTTATTCTACACTCTGCAAGTGCAGAATTATGCGAGAAAAATACAATGTGTTGTATATCTGATACAATGAGGGAAACTCCCGTTTTATAGAGTTGGGTTACTTACATCTCAAGACAAAGCCCAAAAACTATAAAAGTCCAAAAATACTTATTTTTGAACTAAATCAAATCAAATCAAATCTAGATCTAAAACAAAATTGTATGACACACCTGTTTCGACACACACCCTTGTTCGACACAAGGAATTACAATTTAACAATCGTTATCAGATATTATGAAGAAATGTAAAACTGTGTATTTATAGACGTGGATGAAAATGAAAAATCTGATACTTTAATGCTTGTAATGATGATAACATGTAATGTTTGTTATTCTCGAATGCTAATTTTTAAATCACTACTTGGGACGAGTGTTTTCCCTCTTCCGGAATTAAAAAATTATATAAAATAGAAAAAATGTTGTAGCAAGGATTCGAACCTTGTACCAATTAAAGGGGGTAACACTATGGTTAATATGGATAACCGTTGTGATATAATTATAATAAATATATATACATATCATGACGATTAAATTCGTTAATCATTATGAAATATTTACCATATAAGGAACAAAATAAAGGAAGGTTGTTTTGGAGGAGTATGAAAGATAAAACAATAATTAAACAATCAAATAAAGAAGATTTGATAATAATTTTTTTTTTTTAAATTCAAAATCAAGAATCAAATCACCAAAGTAATATTTAAATTCAATATTTATTTTTCTCAAATAATTGACATAAATATATATTTCTAAATATATACTCTCTAACCACAAATAATGTGTTGAAAATCAAAATCTTTAATAAAAAAAAAAAAAAAAAAATAAAAAAAAAAAAATAAATAAATATATATATATATATATATATATATATATATATATATATATATATATATATATATATATATATATATATATATATATATATATATATATATATATTTATGATTCTCAATCATCGATCATAACAATATATGTGATTCCAAATACATTTAGCATAATATGTATTAAATAACATATCTCTCAAAGAAAATCAAAATTTTCACAAATACTTTTCTTCAAAAATATATTTAAATTATAATTTTCAAACAAATCTTTATAATATAATTTCTATGCAAAATTTAAAATTTTCCACTATTACATATATAATTCTAAGAATTGCAACTTAAAATAGATTCTTAGTATAATATTATGGTTTTCAAATCACAATTATAATTCCAAATATGATCACTAAAACAAATAAATTTCAAGGATTCATACAAAATACGGAAGATCCTAAATCCATATAAATCTTTTGAAAATAGATATAACACACAAACAATAAACTTTATAGTAAGTGTAAAAAAATGCTAAAAAAATTATCATTAAGACTTCAGAGTTAATTCTCAAGGAATATCTGATATTTATTTTCTCAACAGGGCATTGGAAGTTGATTTCTTCCCCCGAGCATAGGTTCTTCTTTCAGAAGATAGTGTTTCTTTACGAGGAACTGGTCGTTCTCACACAGTTAAAGTCCAATTTTCATTGGCATATCTTCCCAACACAGTCGTCATACTATACATGGAGCATAATTTGGCTTATTTTGATCTCTAACTCTCCAGCAAAGTCTCCTCAGTAGAGCATTGCCAAATCTTTTCCTCAGTCAGGCCAGAAGGTTGACATTTCCCCAACTGAGTTAGAGCAGATGGTATCCCCAGCAGAACTTCAAAGCTAATTGAATCCCCAAGCGAATGTCTCTTAAAACATAGATATGAATATTTAAAAAACCTTTGAATTTCAAATATATGTTTCATGATCCAAAATAAATAAATAAAAAATATTGATGTTTAGAGGACAAATCTCAATAAACTAAACATGAAGACGTGCTTTGATACCACTTGTTGGAATTAAATTAATAATAATTAATCATATATACATATTCTACCTATTATGAAATATACCTTAGTGCGGAATAAAATAGATAATACGAACATGTTTATAATTACAGGATCTACGACACGTTAGTATACGAGAGAAGAGATTACAAGAATGCCTTGATGAGATTGCAGAAATACCTGAACGGTAATCTTGGAAGGTAGAAAGTGTAGAGACAAGTCACTGACACTTGTTGGCGTGTGGATCTTCCACAACCGATACTCCTAATGCCTTAAACACTCTTCAGATTGGAAGAAGATGTAAACTGCTTGTGTACGGTATATTGAAGACCATAGCCTATATATAGTGTGATGATCAAGTAGGGTTCTCATTTTCCCAAATTGATCATACTCACATCCACTCATATTTGTGCCCATATCCAATTATTTAATTTATTAATTAATTAAATAATTTCTAAATAAAATATAAATAGTCTTTTAATTTTATTTGATCACATAATTTATTTAAGACACTTCATCTGATAAAATAACTAATATAATTAAATATATATTTGACCACGTAATTATTGTAATAATATTAAATCCGTAAAATATTCTAACATATAATGCATGCGTTATTTTAACCGGTGACTCTAATTTTTCCTTTTTAAAAAGTGGTTATTTTGATAATTAATTTGAAATGATGGTTATTTTAATATATAGATTGAAAAAGATGGTTATTTTAAAAAAAGATAGTCCAACAGTATCAAATTTCTTCAGTTAATTCTTATTTATCCATCTTAAAAAGTTGGGTAGAGTTACCATAAAATAATTTGTATTGGAATTGTACAGACAAAATTGGGTATAGTTACCCATAAAATAATTTGTATTAGAATTGCATTGAAAATAAATAAATAAATAATACAATAAAATAATATGATATTACATTATCGGTTGAAGATGTATTATTCAATTTTTTATGGTGGATAGATAATTGGCCATTTTTTCTTTCTTTCTTCCTAATGAGAATATTAATTTAATTACTCCCCTGTCATCATCCTTGTTCACTCCCCTATTATCACTCACCATTTAGCTATAACAATTTATATATTGATATTGGACACTATGATCACACAATTACCAATTTGGATTTTGATATTCATTTCTCTCTCTGTCTCTCCATTCCTGGCGACAACCTTGCATATATCCTCTTCATACAATAGAATTCATCAACTCCATTCCTAATTATTATTATATTCACCCCCAACATCAACAACATCGTCATTCCTATCTCTCATCTCAATCTCTAATACTATATACTATTTTTATTATATATAATCCAATTTCAACCACTACAATGCTCAAATTCCAATTCATCAAATTCTCCCCTCTTTTTCCTTCAAAACCCTCATCTTTTCCTCTTTCTTTAACACTCAAATCACAAATGGCTTCTTACTCCTCTTCTTCATCTAATCTCTTGTTTCGTCAGCTTTTTGAAAAGGAATCATCTACTTACACTTACCTTCTTGCTGATGCATCACATGCTGACAAACCAGCACTTGTAAGTTTATCAAAATCTGATTTTTATTTTTCTGTTTGATTATTTCTGGGATTTTTTTATGTGGGTTGGAATTATTTTTGAGTTGGATAATGGGTTTCTTCTGTTTTGATGATTGATGGAAAATTGAGTTGTTTGATGATTTTTTTTTTTTTTGATGAAAAATTCAGTTGATTGACCCTGTTGATAGGACAGTGGATAGAGACTTATCACTCATTCAAGAATTGGGTTTGAAGCTTGTGTATGCTTTGAACACACATGTTCATGCCGATCATGTTACTGGAACTGGTCTCATCAAGGTAAGTATGTAGTATAATAGACTTGTTGATGATACCTATGATGTGAGAGTGAGCAAGGAATGTTGTTTCAAAGGGTCTGTTTGAATTGACTTATTCGATCTGATATGAGTTATTCACATTAACACTTGTTAGTTATACTGTTTGGGAGAGCTTTTGAAAACATCTTATTACTCGTCCATAAGTTTTTTTAAGCTTATTTCCAAAAGCTTGACTTTGTTTTATCTTTTGTTATAGGAATACCTTGTAAGTTGTACATAAGAACTTATATGATAAATATATGTTATAAGTGCTTAATTAAGTTGTTTATCGAAACAAGGTATAATCAAAATCAAATCACTATCTTAGCCTCTCGAATTAATCATGAGTTGATATATGCTTACCATAGTCTCTTTGTTTTAGATTGTCTTTTTCCCATATTTGTAATTAAGTTGTTATGGTAGTAACTTAGTTTGGTTTTGTTTTTCACTTGATTTATCTAGAGCAAAGTTCCTGGTGTAAAATCTGTTATCTCAAAAGCAAGTGGTGCAACAGCAGATGTTTATGTAGAACAGGGTGATAAAATTCGGTTTGGCGATCTTTATCTTGAGGTAAATCTGCAGTTACATGCCGAGATTGATTTTACTTATTTTGTTTTGCAATACCAATACCAAAATGTCAAAGATTCATTATGTTTCGTTGTTTTGTGTAAGACAATGAATGGTTCTCTATATATGCTGCGTTCTTATTGTACTATCTACCTTGTAATGCATATTATTATTTTATATCGTTGTAGGTTCGTGCAACTCCCGGTCATACTTTAGGTTGCCTTACCTATGTTACAGGAGATGGACCTGATCAACCTCAACCTAGAGCGGCGTTCACAGGAGATACCCTATTAATACGCGGATGTGGAAGGACTGACTTTCAGGTACATGCTGTTTAGGTTTAGCCGATCCTTCTCAACGGTTTTCAAAATTGTATCTAAACAAAAGACATGTTACTGTATTACCTCATTTTTATTGAATAATATAAGGCCGAGTTTCACTCTTACCGGCTATTCCGTAATTTCGTTGTGAAGTTATTTATCGGTATCTATTTCACATTGATTATTATGCAGGGTGGGAGTTCGGAGAATCTTTACAAATCAGTCCATTCACAGGCATGAACTTAACATTTGTTGTGTTACTTGTGTACTGTATATCATGTTAAAATCGGCACTTGCGAAAATCGATTAAGAAGTTTCCTGTTTATTAAATTTGATTATTGATAACGTATCACTTTACATTTTTTCTGGAAACAGATTTTTACACTGCCGAAAGATACCTTACTCTATCCGGCTCATGACTACAAAGGATTCTCTGTAAGGAAACGGTTAATACTTTTTGCTTGAAGCTTTTCAAAGTTGCTTACTAGCTTATACAAATACTGTTTATCTTAGGTAAGCACGGTCGGAGAGGAAATGCAGTATAATCCACGCCTAACAAAGGATGAGGTAATGTTTGATTTCATCCATAAATTATAAGCTCAACCCACTAGCCTCAGCTCATGTAATAAATATCTCACCGTTGAAAATGTTGATCCCTCTTTTGCAGGAAACTTTCAAGAACATCATGGAGAGTAAGTGCTAGATAAATTTCATAAAACATCGTTAAATGTTGTAGCGCATCTATTTTAACTGATGATGGTACATTTGATTTGTGGATTTGTGCGACAGATCTTAACTTATCGTATCCCAAAATGATTGATGTGGCTGTTCCGGCTAATATGGTTTGTGGAATCCAATCCAAAACAAGCTGAGTTTGCAGTCTTGTTCGACAGTCAAGTGGCGATGCGATGCTGTTCAACTCGGAGGTTATTAGTGAAGGAAGAAATGAATAATGTTAACTGTCTTTGTGTTGAAGAGAAAAATGAAGATTGTAAACAAATAAATTGATGATTATGGCCTCAACATTGTAGTGCTCCAGTGTGTTCATTTCTGTATAGTTATAGAATATAGATGATAAAGTGTGTTATATTTTCAAGACTAATTTTCTGTCAACTTTTGGGAATCCTTTCCCTAGAATAACTTTATGCCTCAAGGAACTTGTATCTTGGATTCCTCTAAAATCAATAGTCCATTTTTATAAAATTGTGAAAGTGACAATAATTTGAGAGAAAAGGAGAAATGAGTAACCGTGTTTGTTCTCTACTTTTTCTATTTAACAATTAATGCCACTTTATTAAAATTTATTTTATAATAAATATCATTTTTAATATAATAATTTTTTTTTCCAATTGCACTATTTAATTAATACAATTTATCACTCACAAATCATCCTATTTTATTTTATATTTATAATATATTCATTTTTGAATGATATGTTACCCTGAAATGTGACAACAATATATAAAAACCTTTTTTCGGAATTTGACTACATTTAATTAAATTCTTTATTAATATAAAATAATTTTTTTACTTATATACTATATAACTTTATTATAGTAATTGTTTGTGTACGAAAATTTGAAAGTTTAATAATTAAAAATTTGGTTTGAAATTACACAAATCATTGGGTCCACGTAACAAGAATAATAAATTTCCCATTAATTTATTGTTAGAATTTCTTAACCCATAAGAAGAAGCACATTCATAGTCTCTCTTAATCAGAAAAAACTCGTCCCTCCTAGCATCCACCATAACCCCCAACTCCCACCAAACAAAAAGATGACCGAACTAGACAAACCTAAATCCTCCTCTTCCACCGCCCACCCTACTCCGCCACCGCAATCTCAACCCTTACCACCTCCTCAGTACGGTACTTTCCAAGGCGTTTCTAACTTCCCACCTCCTCTCCCTGCCATCGGTTTCCCTCAACCCGTCCCCCCTCCCGGCTCCGATCCCTCCGCTCCTCCCTATTACCCTCACGGCTACCAAGCTTATCCCGGTATTCTTCTATCCTTCTTCTTTTTTTTTAGGGTTTTATTGATTATTCATCGGGTTTGATTTTGAGTTTGGAAATGAAAAATGGATTTAATTTCATTTTTGTGAGTTTATTTGATTGGATGATCTCTTTGATGGCTTTGGGTTTAGGGAAGGTTTTCTAAGCTTCGGTTGACTTTTATTTTCTTATGGAGTGTTGGGTTTCTTTATTGATTCACTCTATATATTTGATTTTCAAGGTTGAATTTGGAAATTATTCTCGGTGTGGTCATCGGAATGAATGCTTTTTTTTTGCTGTTTGATGTTGAAATATACCATTGAATTTGTCTTTGTATTTTACTATTTTAGTAGACTTTAGGTTTTGATATTGTTTTGCTGTATGTTATTGGTTCAGGTTATGTAGTTGCTGAAGGAAGACCTGTGAGAGAAAGACGACTCAGGTGTTGCGGTATTGGTTGTGGCTGGTGCTTGTAAGTTAATTAACTAATTTATTTCCTATGTAATTGTAGACTGGATCATTTTAGTAACTTGTAGAATTAGATAACTATGTATCAAGTTGGCTTTCCTTTTCATCATCATATGACATTCAAAGCTATGTCTCCTAGGCCGTTCTTTTGATTAAAATGGTTGAATCCATGTAGTTAGATGAAACTCTTGATTTTCTATTTGGTTAAAAATATGCTGTTTGTGGTTTTTCTTTTGGCGTTGGTTGACTATTCTGGAAGTTATGTATATTTGCACACTTGTTTCACTGTGGTTGTCAACTTTCAATGCTTTGAACCATTATATATGTTTTATGGATTCTAAATTTTGGCTTATTTCCTCATCATTTGTTAATTTCAATTTTATGTTTGGGGAAAAGCTTAATGCTCAAATAATAAAATTTGTCTATTGTGCATGACGGAAATACTATCTTTGATTTATAATGTTATCTTATTTTTTTCCTTGTTCTTTTTGGGTGCGGTATGCAAGAAGAGAATATTGAAATGTTAAATGCATTCTTACTTTAAATTTTGATGGTGTGTTTACCTAATGTTGTTTTAAGCTGAGAAATTGGTCATCATAGTCAGCGACAGTATTGTCCAGTAGCTGCGCTTTTGCATAGAAAAATTTGAACAAATTGCTATTGTTCTGCGATATGTGATTTAATACAAAATTTTGCCAAATGGAAGAACAGAAGCTTAGCAAATTTGAACAAGTTCCTATTTTCTATGATTCACGATTGACAACACTTACCGTAGTATAAAAGAGAGAGACCCGTCTCAAACATCGACTTGTTTCTCACTTATCATAGTCTATGAAGAATATTTCAATTTGAGAGGTAGAGAAGAGGGATATGGGATAAGATTTGCCATTTCCTGAGACCCATCTCAAACATCAACTCACAACTTTGTGATAAAGGTCACCTTCCAGCAGTCTGCTATAAACTTTCAGCAGTTTGTGTCAATTGGTGTCTACATCTTTTTATTTTTTATTTTATCGTATTAAAATCCCCTTCCCACCCCTTCTGACTTTACTGTTCAAAGGAAAATGGTTAGACATGTAGCCATGATCTTGAATATTTATATGTGGGTATGAAGAGTTGAATAATTGGTTATCATGTCATATTTTTAAATTTATGATGGCAGATTTATTTACTAGGCGTATAATATCACAATTCATCATCTTGCTTGTCTTTAAAGATCTGTCCTGTGAAGTATATTACAATTTGAGAGGGAGAGATAAGGGAAATGGCTTAAGATTTGCCATTTCATCAGACCCATCTCAAACATCAACTCAGTCTACTGAAAAAGGTCACCTTCTAGCAATCTGCATTGAATTTCAGCTGTTTGCGTCGACTGGTGTCTACACCTCTTTTTATAATTATTTTTTATCAAACCCTTTCCAGTCTTCTAATTTAACTTTTCAAAGGAAAAGTGTAAGGCTTGTAATCATTATATTTTGACCACTGCATCCTGAGTTGAACTGTGATTTTTTTTTTTAACATTTATAGTTTAACTCAACATTTTTCTATTCACTCTCATCTTTGTATATTGAAGTTGACATACAGTGATGGGAGCTATATAGGACCATGTTATCCTTTTATATCAAAGACATGAACTTGACACATATTATTGAATTACTCTGTTAAATGTGAAACATGTAAATGAATTTTTTGGACATGATTGACCATACCTTGACCCTTGTTTATAATTTTTTTGTATGCTATTTTTCTTTTCATTTGTTTAGAAAGTTTGGTAGGAAGTATTATTTCCTGCGTTGGTTGTGAATTTGTCTTTTTCATAGTGCCAGCTAACTTGAACCAGGTGGGTCAATTCTCTCATAATTTAAAATTTTTAAAATAAGACTTGTAACAAATATTGTCGCACGTCGTAATTTCAATGGGGATAGTTCATGCTGAAGGAGTACTTCAGAGATTTGAATCCATTTCACCTTTCAACATTTTTAGTATCACCTTTTTCACATGCGGGAATCATTTACCATTGCAATTGTTTCTGTATGTGTTGTCCACTTTGCAATTCAAATTCTTACATTTGTCATGTTTTGTCTTTCTTTTTCATTTTGTGTCTGCATTAGCCACTTACCTTAACATTGATTGTTGATTTCTAATATTTTTTCATCTTGTGCAGGTTTATATTGGGTTTCTTCTTCGGTGCTATTCCCTGGTATTTTGGGGCAATAATTATGCTTTGTTGCAGGGTAGACTATCGAGAGAAGCCTGGATACATTGCCTGTATAGTTGCTGTAAGTGGATTTTATCCTTTCACTTGAAGCCTGACTATCTTGAAGTTGTTTTGATTACCTGTATTAATATCAAATTGATCGACAATATATGAGAATGATATTTTTTGTTTTGTCATGTAATAACACTAGCTTAATGAGACTGGTTTTGCAGGCTGTTGTGGCTACGGTTGCTATTGTCCTTGGAGCGACAAGTATAGCAGATAAATGGTAATCTCCATTTCAAGAGTTGTAAATGTTCTGGCTAGACTCTGTATCTAAACTGTACTAAAAGTTGTGTCTAAATGAGAGATTTACATATACCAACCATATATTCATTGAAAGATGGTACCTTCCGTGAATCTTGTAATTGTATTGTTTGATTTACAAACTTGTCCTGTTCCATACCGAACTGAAACATAGAGCAAAGCCTTTTTTGCTTTAATTATATCTAATCTATATGTATATCTCCAATATAATCAAACTCTTCATTTTATTTTAAATTTTAATTTTGTAGGACTTGATAAGTGAGTGAGCTTTCAACATATAAGAAATGTTCAGTAAGTATTCTTGAATGTATAAATCTAATTAGACATGGTTTTACAATAGTATTCTTGAATGCATAAATCTAATTAGACATGGTTTATCATACCCCTGAATGTAATTACAACCTTTAATTATTATTTTAACTAAAAATACTATTCTTTTAAAAAGTAGATACATGCAACACGATATTTGGTGGTAAGTTTTCTTGGAAAGGTAAAGCCAACCATATTGATTATCTGTCATTGGAAAACCAAACGGCTCTTCATTTTTTCTGCATCAAACCCTCTTCATCACATTATCATCAAAATTTCCTTCATCCTCATAAACACCAACACGGTTTCAACAACCGCATCACAATCCCCACCTTTAGTCGCACACCACAAGCAAGCAGAGAATCCACTATTGGGAGAGAAATAGAGAGTAAAGAGCGAATAAGAGAGGTTCAAACTGAAAGAGATTGTGAAATTTGAAAAAATTGAGTGCGGATAAAAAACAAGGGTGGGTGAGGGATATCGTTTGGGAAATCAAAGTAAAGGTAGATTTTTTCATTCTTCTCCCTTAACCTCTTTGTCTCCTTCTCCTCTCTCACAATCTGTTTTGGGTTTCAATTTTTATATTTTCGTTGTTGTTCGAATTAAGTTTTGCATGAATAAAATTTTGTTTTTGTTGTTCATGAAAGAATGAAGATGAGAGATTTGGACTTTGAGTGGAAAAATAGATGCTAGAATTAATGTTCTTTTTTATAAAAAAAGTTTGATCACCTTATTCAGTGGAATTTAACTCCAGAGTACACAAGGCTAAATGGTTCATTATCAACTTCTTTGAAGATGTAAAAAATTGTTCATGCTTCCAGCTTATTCAAAACTTTGAAGAGGTAACAAATTGTTCATAAACAGTCAAATTTGTCTTTAAAATTGCAGAGGGTTATTGGAAAATTTCAACAGTGTTCTCAACTTATTATTTCTGAATATAGATCCGCGTATTAAAGGTGATTCTCTCTCAACTTATCATCTAAGTCTTAGATCAGCTTTAGCGTTGGTTTTTGTATTGGTTCTTCAACGGATCGTCAGCGTGACACATGAAATGTTACAATCAGCATGACAATTGATGTAGAGATATCAACAAATCAATGTACTTTTTTTTCTTTTTTTAATTGAAAACTACTTGTTTTTTTTTTCAATTTATTTTTTATAAATATAGTTTATATCTAAAATTTCACCAACACAAATTTTCTCACTTTTATTATTTCTTTCAATTTGAAATTTCTCTCTCACAATTTCATTATTTTATTCCTAGACTTTTAATTTTTTTCAATTTATTCTCAAATGGATCCTAATTATTTTCATTATCAACAAACTTTCTTTAATTACATGCAAAATTATCAAAATCATAATCCTCAAAATTCTCAAATTCCATTGGTGCCAACAAATCCCGTCATATTTCTTTTGTCACCAAACAATCCAAATATGTTGCCTAGACTTCAAATGAATTCTAATAGTATGAAATTTTCTACTCAAGTTTCACCATTTTCTACTCAAGTTCTACAATTTTCTACTCAAGTTGGTATTGAAAAAGAAGAAAAGGTTGTCGTTAAAAAAATCTCGAGAGCAGTTTACAAGGGATGATGATATACTACTTATCCAATCATGGCTCAATGTTTTAAAGGATCCAATTGTGGGGGTTGATCAAAAGGCTGAGAGTTTTTGGTTAAGAATCACTACTAGTTATAACCAATATCGCGGGCAATCGCGGAAAAAGTTAGGGGGACAATTAAAATATCGATGACATCGAAGAAATGACATGGTTCAAAAATTTGTTGGGTGTTACAAAAATGCTGCTAAAGGAAAGAAAAGTGGGACATCGGAGTTGGATATCATGTCAGATGCACATGCTTTTTTTACTCAAGATCAAGGTACAACATTCAATCTTGAGTACGCATGACGATTGTTAAAAGATGAAGCTAAATGGTGCATCGTCGGAGAATCGATTGGAAGTTCTTCAACTTCAAGTAGTACTCATCATCACCTAGGCATCATTGGAGAACCCAGTTACAACTTCAAGTTATGAGTTTAACTCATCATCACCTATGGAGCATCTAATGGGACAAAAAGCAACAAAAAGGAAGGGTAAGGCATCAGAAATTCCAAATGCAACACAAGATGTAAGGAATAAAAAAGCAGAATGCATGGAAAGACTTGCACAATATAAGGAGGACGAGATAGAATTAAAGGTAATACAAATCATGATGAAGGACACTTCTACTATGAGCGATAGTCAACGAGATATTCATGAAAAATATTGTAATAAGATGAAAAAAATATGGAATGCAGTTAATATCACTTATGTAAAATGGTTATTAGTACCACTTTATTTTATCAACACCTATGTAAAATGGTCATTAGTACCACTTTAAATTAAACTACCGTTATTTAAACTAGCCATTATTCAAACTAGCTGTTATTCAAACTAGTCGTTATTCAAACTAGCCGTTATTCAAACCATTATATATACTACCACTTATGTCATTATTTTCTCATTCTCATATTTACCACATATCTCTCATTTTTCTCTCATTCTTTACTAACTACAATGGATTCAGACAATTCAGATAATTACGATCAAGAATTTTGGGCGTTGGTTGAAGAAGAATTTATAGACGACAGTGATGAAGAACAACAACTTCAGAATTCTGGGAGTTCTTCTAGGCGAAAGAGAAGAACAACTATAGGTCAAGGTCGCGAAGAAGGGCACAATCGATTATTCAATGATTACTTCTCGGAAAACCCAGTATAAACAAATGTTCAATTTCGAAGAAGGTTCAGAATTCATAGGCATGTATTTCTTCGAATTGTAGATGCCCTTGGAAATTATGATGAATATTTCCAAATGAGGGTTGATGCAACTGGTAAAATGGGTCTTTCACCATTGCAGAAATGTACAACTGCTATTTGTATGCTGGCGTATGGATCTCCTGTTGACCTTATAGATGGATATGTTTGAATTGGTGAAAGCATTTCAATTGAGTGCTTACAAAGATTTGTTAAGGGTGTGAATGTTGTATTTGGGACTGAGTATTTGAGAAAACCTAATAACACTAATGTTGAACATCTTTTGCAAATGAGAGAGTCACGTGGCTTTCCAGGTATGTTGGGTTCCATTGATTTCTGCGTTGGGTATGAAAAAATTGTCTTGTTGCATGGAAGATACAATTTTGTCGAGGTGATCATGGTAAGCCCACAATCATGCTTGAAGCAGTGGCATCGCAAGACTTATGGATTTGGTATGCTTTCTTTGGTATTACAGGTTCAAACAATGACATTAATGTGCAAAACCAATCCAACGTGTTTTACGATATTTGTATATAATATTTATTTTAATTTTGAGAGTTTGATCTATTAATGAAAAAAATTGTCATGTGTAGATAAATAGTTTTCTAAATAGTAAAATGATAGACATGATATGCAAGTCTCAATCTCATCAAATGAAATAATTTCTCCATCATTTCATTATAATATATTATTGTTATTGGAAAGTATATCATGATTAAAAATCAATATTTGATTTGCACTTATTGTTTTCATATTAAACATTATAAACCGTCAAAAAGACTTGAATATTATGGATTAAGAAAATCTAAGGTACAATTGAGATCAAATCAACAAATCGTATGATTTTCAATTGACTGATCGATTTGGCGCGACATAAAAAGATTACAAACTTACATAAAAAGATTACAAACTTACAACCTATAAAAGCAAATAAGGAAAACTAAGATACAATTGAGATCAAATCAACAAATCGCCTGACTTTCAATTGACTGATCGATTCGGCGCGATATAAAAAAATTACATACTATAATCTTTTGAATAGCAGATATAAACGATTGCCTTAATAAGAAGTAGAAGTAACATGTAAAAATGATGAAAAAAAAGTAAAATATACCAAAAAATGATAAATTATGAATAAAGAAAAAATGTACTAAAATAATAAAAATAAATCAAAACAATGAGAATAATAAATTTGAAACTCTTATGTTGCACAATGTTGATTTTAATACTATAATCTTTTGAATAGAAGAGATCAACTTCGCTAATAGGAAGTGGAAGTAACCTGTAAAAATGATGAGAAAAAGAAGAAGTAAAATGTACCAAAAAATATAAACTATGAAGAAAGAAAAAAGAAAAAAAGAAATGAAAAAAAAATGATAACATGTAATGCAAACTATATAGGGAGTGAAGATTGGTTAGAAAAAGTGGATATTGAAGATTAATGAAGATTTGTTAGAAAGAGTGGACACATTTGAGAGAGTGGAGAGTGGTTATTAAAATCATGTGAGTGGAGAAGTTATCATTGATATTATTTTAATTAATCACTTAATGTTATTATTATTATTATTTATAAATTTAATATTATTATAATAATAATTATTAATTATTGTAAATGATAAATTTTTAGAAGTCAAAATACCAATTTTTATCTTAAAATTTTTGGAGGAAAAAATTGATGGATACCTTATAGGATTATAATTTAGTATGATGGGGTCTGAATTGAATTTTGTGAAATATTGTGTCCGTTACCTTTAAAAACTTCAAAACTACATTAAGTTTTAAATAAAAATAGTTAACAATTAATGATTTTAAACTATTTATTTAGATACAAGTACATATATGGTACAAGTACGCGAGTACGAGATCAGATACGAGGAATTTTTTAAATTGCGGATTTGGGGACACAATCGATAATACTCTCTATCCAAACTCTGTCTATTGTCATCCTTACGCACGAGTAGGTGACTACTTAGTTATTTCCTATATTTTTCTAATAAAATATACATTTTCGAGGGGTCGACACTACTTAATTTGTATATATATTACATACATTTCTTAACCATCACAATACTATATTTATTTACTATTAATAACAATATTGGACGATCCTTACAAACGCAAAGGTAGATAATCAATTTTATATTTGTATGTGTGAAGTTTACTACATCGTATACTCATTTATTTTTCAACATAATTTCTAAGTATATCTTGATAATTATTACAACTTGATAAATTAAATTAATATTTATATTACAATCATCATCAAAACATTTTTTTTCCGCTTAATTCGTATATTTCTTAACCATAACTATATAATATTTATTTTATATTTATATCAACTTTGTGCGACCCATGCGAACGCATGAATCCTTTACTATTATAATGATAAAGTTAAACCCCCTCTCTACACATTTAATCACATTTAATCATATTAGAGCATGGGTAGTGCACATTTTTTATATGCTCACACTTTTCTTCTTTGTATAGTTTCGTCTGATATTTGGTTGTTTCGTTGAGTTGGATGTGTTTTTTAAGGGCTGCATTTGTTTTGCTCACCTTTTTCTTCTTTGTAGAGTTTCATCTCATATTTGGATTGTTTGGTTGAATTGGATAAGTTTTTTAAGACTGCTTCAGTTTGTTTGACTGTGGATAGTTTTATTTTCTTGGGTTAATAGATATTCACCCCTATAATATGAGCGTGTTTCGGTTTATCTCTCTACCGTTGCCAAATATAGATTTTTGTAACGATTTTTTTGAAAAAAGCATTACCAAAAAATAGGAGGAGAAAAAAACAAAATTCGCTAACATTACAGGGGTATAAATACCTATTAACCCTATTTTTTTTATTCTACTATTTTGAGGGAACATGAGGAGTATATGAACTAAATTGACGTATTTGTTTAATTTTAGAAACCAAAGGGGACATGTTTCTACAACTTTAGGGACAAAATAACAAACTCTTAGTAAGAGAGAAATACTTATGTCTGTATCTATTATAATATATTAATTCTAAGACATTAATAATTTAATTGACAATTCATCATCTTTCATGCCACATCAATAAAATTCTGATGTCTTCAAAATTTATCAATATAAAATTACTTAGGCAAAATACCCATTTTAGTCCCTTAACTTTACATCGGGATCCATTTTGGTCCCTTAATTTTAAAAAAAGTGTCAATATAGTCCCTTATGTCTTCAAACGGTGTCATTTAGGTCCTTTCCGTTTGATTCTCACAAACGGCGTCTATTTCTGCATGCGTGGCGTATGACATGGCATGTGTTAATACGCGACATGTGACATGGCATATGCTAATTAGCAAGGTCACCAAAATTCCAAAAACAATCCTAAAATTCTACTTTCACACAGTATTGAACCCATGTCTATTTGGATGTTTGGAAAGACATTGAACCACTAAGCCACATTGCATTTATTTGGTTTATTTACAATTATAATTATAATAAGCACTGTAGAGATTTATAATAAACACATGTAAAAGAGACATAACCATATAAGATACATCTTTGTGGTTTTCCATTGCTAAAATTTGTGGAAAGATTAGTTGCAATATAAAATTCAAGATACCAAATCTTAAATAACTGTTACTATATTTTTAAATATTTTTTTTCGTAAAAAAAAAAGAAGTCTTTTTCTTGTAGATGAAAACAAGTCAATTTTTTTTCTCTTTTAATGTAGGTAAATTTTCAAAAACAAAAATAGATGAAATCAATTAGATTTAATATTAATATTATTATAATATTAAGAAAATAAATTTAAATTGAATTAGAAAACAAAAATTATATCCAAACAAATATATGAAAAAAATATTAATTCAAAACAAATTTAAATTGTCACCGATTTTATTATTTCCATATGAATGATTTTATTAGTTATTTATAATAAAAAAATATTTCAACTTAAAGTATATTTATATAGAAATTTTTTATAATAACAAATCTAACATAAGAATTTGTTACTACTTTTCAAAACCCCCAGTTTAACAAATATAAACTTTAAAAAATTAAAAAAATATAGATTTTTTTTATAAAAAAAAGACATTTAATAAAGATAAATTTATAAGAAATACTTTTCATTTAAATAGTTTATATTTTGAGGGAAAAGTCCTCAAATCAAATAAAAATATATTTTAGTTTTCAAGAAGACAATTTTCATAAAGAAAATCATAACATTTATTTACTAAAGTCAATAGTTAAAATAAAAAAAATAACAAAGTTCATATATATATATATATATATTAAAAATTTCATAACACCAATAATATTAAAGATTTAATTACCACCATGGCACTTTAGTGGCTGGTATTTATTTTATGAGTATTTGTACTGTATTGAAATTGAAATAGCATTTGTTTTGCTATGCTTTATTAATTATAGTTTCAGTTTGTAATTATACTTTCAGTTTTTAATTATTAAACATAAATTGTGAAGTGGTTTGGTGGTATTGAATTTTACTTTGCAATTTAGTTGTCTTGAGTTCAATTCTAGATGAGTGCAAAATTTTGGATTTTTGATGATTTTGGTGATACACATATACCATGTCATAGGCCACGCGTAATTCCACATGGACAAGAGATTCCACATGAGCCACACGTGTGCGCCAATTGTACAATCCCATTGACTTTGACTAACGATGTTGACGGTAAGGACTATAACCTGATACTATTTAAAAACTTAAGGGATCACTTTGAAACTTTTTAAAATTAAAGGACTAAATTGGACCCTGAGGTAAACTTAAGGGATCAATTTGAATATTTTGCCAATTACTTAATATTCATTTTAGCATAATGTATAATTTTTCACTCATAATTATTTAAAAAAACACAGTTATTTATAGATTCCACGAGTCATTTCTCTATTTTATTTTTTATATATTAATCATATTTCTCAAATGTTAATCAATTTTTTTTTGGAACTAAAATATATAATATTATTAGTGTTTTACTCCTCAAAAATTATTAAAAAAAAGTATTAAATTACTTAAAATAAAATGGTTAAATAACACTTTCAAATATAATTTATAATTTCAAATAGACAAAAAAATGATTCACATTTTTTCTAAAATATATTTCTTAATTATAATTGTAGTTTTATGTTAAAAAATTAAACTTCAAATATAAAATTAAACAATTATTTTTTAGCCTATTATATAATTTCCTACAATATATTAGTAAATTATAAATAATTAATACAAAAATAAATTACATATAAATATCCTATAATATATTAGTAATTTATAATTAATATAAAAATAAAATTCAATTGAATTATATCATTTATATACATTAAAATTATTGGTATACACAATTCATTATCCAACTCTGAGACATATTCAAGTATCATACTCATATCATTTTCAAACCATCAAGACATCAAAAATTGAAAAAAAATGATGAAAATTTATTCTCAAAGATGTTGAAAAAATAAAAAATAAACAACTAAAATTTTATACACTTATTTGACATTTTCAATTTTAATTTTGATGACTTATATTACATTTCTATTATTTAAACATTTTTTCTCACTTTAAATTATATATATATTTTTAAATATTTTCTTCAATTTATTGTCTTAATTAAAAGACTTTTATTTCTAAACTTAACTAAAATCTATTTAATCTAATACTATTGATATAATAGAGGATGAATCAAACACTAATTGAGAGAGTAAGCTGTATACTCTTTGAAACTAAGTTGTCTAATTATTATTGAGGCGAGGCACTTTACACGACAATACATGTTATTAATCTCACTCCTACTGTTGCTTTGAACAGTGAAGTTCCAGACAAAATTTGCTTTGAAAAGATTGTCATGTATGATCATATGACAATCTTTGGTTGTAAGGATTTTGAGCATATTCCGAAGGAAGAAAGATCCAAGTTGGATGCAAAGTCAAAATATTGTATCTTCATCCGCTTTGTGTAAGATGAGTTTTGTTATAGGTTGTATGATCATGTAAGGAAGAAACTTATCCGAAGCCACGATGTGGTGTTCATGGAAGACCAAACTATTGAAGACATTGATAAGGTAAAAAAGACTACACCCAATAAAGATATCAATTTGTCTAATGTTGATCTAGTTCGGTTACCTAGTCATATTATGAATGATATTGGTGGTGATGGTCAAAATGGTGAGACATACGATTATGTTGATGATCAACAACTTGGATATTAGTTAAAATCTTCCAACTAATGATGGTGAAAGGGATACCGATATGTTACAAGATAAGAATCTTGGTGAAACTCTAGAATAATATCAAGTTCAACTTAGGAGGTCTAATAGGTAGAGACAACCTTCTATAAGGCATAATTCTGATGAGTATGTGATCTTGACTGATGAGGGTGAACTTGAGTGTTTTCAAGAGGCCATGGAAAGTGATTAAAATCAAAAGTGGTTGGATGAAATGCATGATGAGATGAAATCATTGCATGATAATCAAAATTATGATATACTCCATCCGTCCCAAAATAATTGTCACATTTCAGAAAAAAAATTATCCCAAAATACTTGTCACTTTAGATTACCAAGATATTTTTATATTTAATCTTCCAATTGTATCCTCTAATAAATAATCTTAATTAATTTTTTTCTCACTTAACATTAATGCTAATTTGAATACACCAATAGTTAATTAGGATAATTTGGTAAATTTACTATTCTCACTCTTTCATTTATTACTATTTCTTAATCTGTGTGAAATGAACAAATATGACAAATAATATGGGACGGAGGGAGTATTGAATTTTCCTAAAGGTAAAAGGTTTTTTTTTAAATAGGTGGATATATAGAGTTAAACATGATAGCAACTCTAAGTCTCCAAGATATAAAAACAAATTAATGGTGAAAGCTTTTCGTCAAAGAAAGGGTGTTGTTTTTAATGATATTTTCTCGAATGTTATAAAGATGTCATCAATTATAACTGTATTGAGTTTGGTTGCTACTCTTGATTTAGAGGTTGAACAAATGGATGTAAAAATGACTTTCCTACACGGTGATTTGGAGGAAGAGATCTACATAAAATAACTTGATAGTTTTCAAGTTAAAGGCAAAAAAGATCATGTGTGTAGATTGAGAAAGAGTTTATATGGGTCAAAGCAAGCTCCAAGTAAGTGGAACAAGAAGTTTGAGTCTGTTATGTGTGATCAAGGATACCAAAAGACTTCTTCAGATCATTACATATTTGTTAGAATTTTTTTTAAAGATGACTTCATTATCCTGTTGTTACATGTTGATGATATTCTTATTGTAGGGAAAATGATTTCTAACATTAATAAGTTAAAGAAGCAATTGAGAAAGTCATTTTCCATGAAAGACATGGGAACAACTAAATAAATTCTTGACATTAAAATCATGCGTGACGGAAAAGAGAAGAAATTTTGGATGTCACAAGAACATTAATATTGAAAGAGTTCTACAAAGATTCAAAATGAAAAGTTCTAAGGCGGTAAGCACTCCTCTTGCTACTCATTTCAAATTGAGTTCTAATCAAATTCCTTAAAGTGAAGATGAAGTGTTTGATATGAAATGTGTTTCCTTATACGCCTGTTGTGGGTAGTTTGATATATGCAATGATGTGCACAAGACCAGATATATCACATGTTGGTACCGTCAATAGATTTTTGCCATATCCAGGTAGAGAGCATTTGAATGTTGTAAAAATAATTTTAAGGTATCTACGCAATACTACTTCTGTGAGGCTTTGTTTTGGAGGAGATAAGCCTATTTTAATGTGTTACTTCAAGTCTGATATTTCTGGAGACATTGATTCCATAAAGTCCACTTTGGGCTACATGATTAAATTGTAGGGGAGTTGTGGCTTGCCATTCCAGATTGCAAAAGTATGTAGCATTGTCTACTACAGAGGCTGAGTTCATTGCCATTAATGAAGCATGCAAAAAGTTATCGTGGTTGAAGAATTTTTTACAGGAGTTTGTGTGTTATTTGTTGATAGTCAAAACACTATTCATCTTGGTAAGAATCCAACTTTTCATATAGGTCCAAAGACATTCATGTGAGATGTCATTAGATACGCGATGTTTTGGATGCTAAGTTGTTAGAGTTAGTTAAATTTCATACAAATGATAATTGTTCTGATATGATGACTAAAACATTATTAAGAGGGAAATTTGAAGCTTGTTGTGATATCACATGTTTGGTGATTTTCTCTACATAGTTGTGAGGAAGAGATTTGTTGGGTTTGGACTCCCTTCTTGTGTGGAGAAAGATCCAAATATGATTATCCAATTTGTCTAACTTATTTAAGTGAAGAGGATCAATTTAGATTTAAGTGAGATAGAGAGAAAATAAGGATTCCAAAGAGAGAAAAAAAAAGGGGAGAAATATATTTCCGTTTTTTGCAACTTGTTTCATTAAATCGACGACCCCTGATTCGTTAACTTTCGTATCAAGCTCAAATTTAGAGCGTAGGTTTGCAACACATGTATCTAACTTTTGACAATTTAGAATTTTAAAACAAGGTCTGAGCTGAGAGATATCTGCTTCGCACCGAAGTAGCACACATGAGTAATTTTTTCATATTTTTTATTCTTATTTGTAAGGTAGTTTGTTTTGTGATTTGCGGTTGTTAGTACTAGTTTGTGAATCACTTTAAGACTTCTTTATACCCTTAATTGATTATAGTTAAGCTATTTGTTTGGTCTGGACGACTCGTGATTTTTACTTTCATATTGATGGATTTTCCACGTTAAAATATTGATGTGATCTTTTGTGTCTTTATTTATTTGATTTGTCATATTATATTTTCTGTTGATCTTCAAAATTCTTATAAATATGGAGAATTTTATATCCACCGAATATTAGTTTGTTATTGTGTCTTAATTTCCCATCACATATCAACACTAAGTGTTTGTTTCAAGTTAAGAAATAACATTCCTTGGAATCTTATTCCCATCATTATTATTACTTGGAATAATATTTCTATCCAAGTAATAAAAAGTAAATTTTCTTAGAATGTTTATAATATTTATTTAATTTAAAAATTATAAAAAATAAAATATATAAATAAATATGAGTAGTAGGAGAGAGTTTAGTTAATTAAACTTTATTCTTATGAGAATGTTGGATTCTCACCTTTTAAACCTTGAAATAAAAATAAAAGAAGAATGTGTAATTAAAATTTCTAGGAATAAAATATGCGTTAAAATAATTTTTTAAAAATTGAATCAAATAAGAGAATGTTGTATTGCCATGACAATATTTTCTAGAATATTTTTTACAACCTTAAAACAAATACACCCTAATATATCAAATCTCTTGAAAACTAAACATACTTAATCAGTTTTTTTTTGTTATTTATTTCTAATTGAATAACGCATGTACTCGGGGATATTGTCATGGGAATAGAACATTCTCATTTAAAAATAATATTGAATTGCATAAAAAAATATAATTCAATTAGAACATTCAAATGTGTCAGTCATTTTTATAATATAGTAATAAATAAGAAAGCATCTTTAACATTCCTTTGTTCACCGCAAAATGACAAAGCTGGTTACTAGAAAAGAACAAGGTGTTGACTTCCTTTTGTTTCATTATCTATCTTCTTTTCCATCACCTGATACAAATGGAATGGGTTTCAGGCATAATTTTCTTCCTATTGACACTTGCTTTGATATGTGCTTGGAAGGTGTTGAATTGGTTGTGGCTGAGGCCAAAGAAGCTAGAGAAGCTGTTAAGAGAACAAGGTTTTGATGGTAATTCATATAGGATATTGGTTGGGGATATTAAGGATCTTTTTAAGATGGAAAAGGAAGCTAAATCCAAACCCATGAATCTCTCCGATGATATTGTTCCACGTGTTACTCCCTACCTCCAACAGAGTGTACAAAAACATGGTATATTATTTCTTAGCTCTATTTTAGAATAATTTTTTTGATTGGTTTTACAGTTAGAAGTGGTTGAGTTAGTTAGAAGTTTGTTAGAATTCAACCAACTTCTAACTCCTCTATATATTTCAAACTAATTGAGCTTTGAATTAATATAATGAAGATGAATCAGAGGTTCATCATAGCATAACTCTCTAACATGATATCAATTGTCATTGATCCTTCCCTCTTTTAGCCATTTCTTCTTATTTTCTTTTTTCTCTCTCTCTCTGCTAATCGAAGCTTCTATCAATGAAAGAAATTGAACCAGAAGTATTCAACCTCATCATAACTTACAGGTTCCTTATTTGGCCATTCATCTTCAACCTCCTTTGGTCCCAAACTGTCTATCTAGTTGCAAGAAAAGAATTATCTACTCAGGAAACATGTTGAATGTGTAATCATGACACCAATTTTATGGTCATGATCTCATTGATTCCTTGCACAAGTCTAACGAGTTCTTTGTCCTTATGGTTAACACATAAGTTGTTTGCAAAAATGCTCGAGCCAATGAAAGTCAACCTAAGAGTCAGGTGCCTGATGTACTTGACAATTCCGGCACTCCAATTTTAATGATGACCACGAAAATCAACATACCCTGAAGACTATTCCATGCCAAATGAGTTAGAGTTCTTACAAAATGATAAAGTGCAAATAGGTAATGGCCAAATTTTTGGTTTATCATGTTTCAGTTCACAACCTGCACCTAATACTTAAAAAAATTCTTCATGTCATTGAGATAACTAGGAACTTCTTGTCTGTTTTCAAAGTTTACTGAAGACAATACTGTCAATTTTTAGTTCCACGCTAACAAGTGCCTAAGACCTTATTGTTTGTCTTCATGTCCGTAGTCTCATGTTTCTAATCAAGTTAGTCTTGAAAGATTTTTGATGCTAATGGCATACTCTATTCGAACATTCAGAAATGGTTATTAATTAGTATTATATTAGCTTTATTGATGCTTGCAAAAAGTATATTTGGATTTATTTTCATAGGCTCAAACCTAATGCTATGAGTGCATTTACATTGTTTCTTGCCTAATATTGAGATGCCTAAGATGTCTCCCAATGGATTTTCACTAGAGGTATCTGTTCAGACCAAGTAACTTTCAGGGCTCTCACCCCTACCTGAATCACAAGCTACACCTTACATTGACACTAACCCTATTCTCACTTGAGCAAACACTTTTGACTCTAAACCTAAATCATATGTAGCTCTCAATGATCCTACCTCAACCAGCGAAGACTTGCCTAGTCCTCAATGGCTTCTAGCTATGAAATTAAAGTACATTCATTTTTTGAAGAACAATAATATGAACACTTACCACTCTACCTAGTCACAGGAAAGTTGCTGGGCGCAGACGCAGATGGATTTTTAAAGCTAAAGAGAATCTTGACGGGAGTATGATTAAGTACAAGGCACATTTGGGGGATGGATTTTTAAGGCTAAAGAGAATCTCATCAATGCATTACGACGTACGCTTTAGTTTATGTTGATGATATTCTAATCACTAGATCATCATCCAAACTAGTCCATGACCTTATCAACAAACTTCCCCTCAAAATTTTCTTGAAGAAACTTGGTAGACCTGGATATTTTCTTGGCATTTTAGTAATCTACCATGCTCATGGATTGCTCTTATTCACCCAATCTAAGTACATTAAGGACTTCATAGAAAAAGTAAATTGACATTAAGGACCTCATGGAAAAATATAACATGACACATGCCATTTTAGCTCTCACACCAATGCTTAGCATTATCAAACTCAGCAAACATGGATCTGATGTTTTCTCAGATCCTCACCAATACACATATCCAATGTCGGGATTATGTAATATGTTACTATAACTAGGCCTGATATTGTTTAAGTGTTAACTAGGTATTCCAGTTCATGGCTTCTCCCTTAACCACTCATAGAACAACTGTTGGAAGACTTTTGAGGTACCTAAGTGGCACATTCAACTATGACCTAACTCAGCTTCCTTGTAATGCTCATCTCAAGTTCTCTTTCAGAGCATACAGTGACAGTGACTGGGCTAGTGAGATTGATGATAAAGGTCCTTCCTTACCTTGCTCATGTTTTTCTTTTGCCCAAATACAGTCTCATGGAGCACCAAGAAGCAATCCTTTGTTGCTAGATCTTGTGTAAAGACCGAGTATCGAACACTAGCATATACAACCTCTGAACAACTATGGCTTGAATCTCTCCTAGCTGAGTTGTGCATTTCCGTCTTCCCTCCCATCTTACTTTGTGACAATCTCAGTATTTTCATCTCTCATATAATGCAAATCTTCATGCTTGCACAAAACTTCTAGGATCTGCAACATTTCAAGATCTTTGGGTCAAGCTCGAAGTTGGCTTGAAACTACCGTACACTTGAGGTGGAGTATTATAAGTATCATTTTAAAGAAATATCTAACCTTAAATTTTTATGATTGGTTCTATAGTTAGAAGGCAGTTAGGAGTTTGTTATAACTCAATCAACTTATAAATCCTCCTTTTGTAATTTAGTGAGTTTTCAACGAAATATAATGACGATGAATAAGAGGTTCATCATAGCATAACTCTCTAACCCCCTAATTATAGAACTATTACTTATATGCAGGGAAGAGTTCTTTTATTTGGTTCGGAACAAAGCCAAGGGTAATTCTCACAAAACCTGAGCAAATAAAAGATGTTTTTAACAAGATCTCTGAATTCCCAAAGAGAAATAATAAAATTTTCAAGTCACTAGTTAGTGGTCTAGCTAGCCATGATGGAGAAAAGTGGAGCAAGCATAGAAGGCTAATCAACCCTGCTTTCCAAATAGAAAAATTAAAGGTTAGTTTCTTTTAAAGAGTGAAAAGGTATCTCAACGTGTGTGCGTCGAAGTTAGAAACAAATATGTGTTATTTTATCCTTCAAACCACAGTTCTGCATACTACATTTATTTTTCTTACAAACTATATGCTTTGAAATATGGATAGTTATGCATATCAGCTTTTCATATCCTGCAGATTATGACACCATCTTTCTTGAAAAGTTGTGATGATCTGATTTGCAAATGGGAGCAATTGTTGTCTTCAAATGAAACGTGTGAAATAGATATATGGCCTTCTCTTCAAAACTTGGCTAGTGATGCTATTTCTCGAACCGCATTTGGAAGTAGTTACGAAGAAGGAAAAAGAATATTTGAACTTCAAAGAGAGCTAGCTAAGCTTATAATGAAAGATATAGTGAAATCTTTCATTCCTTTGTGGAGGTATAGTGAAATATTTTCAGATCATTCATTTATTTATTCTTAGCTTTATTTCAACATTTTTGTTTGTAGGTTTGTACCTACTACTGTCCATAGAAATATGGATGAAATTGACAGAGATATAATATCTTCTCTTAAAGATATCATAAACAAGAGAGAGAAAGCACTTGGTGAATCTATTACAAATGATTTATTGAGTATTCTTCTTGAGTCAAATCACAAGGAAATTGGAGAAAATACACACAACAAGAATGTAGGAATGACTCTTGATGATGTAGTGGATGAATGCAAACTGTTCTACTTTGCAGGACAAGAGACTACTTCAGTTTTACTTGTTTGGACAATGATATTGTTGAGTAGGTATCCTGTTTGGCAAGATCGTGCAAGGGAGGAGGTGTTACAAATATTTGGAAACAAAAAACCAGACTTTGATGGCCTAAATAATTTGAAGATCGTAAGTTATTATTATTATTATTATTATTATTATCTTTAATGCACTTTTAATCTCTTATTATTTTTGTTACAGGTCACCATGATTTTATTTGAGGTTCTTAGGTTATATCCTCCTGTAGTTGGTCTTGTTCGAAAAACTGAGAAAGATGTTAAACTTGGAAAATTAATATTACCCGCCGGAGTGGAAGTTTTCTTACCGATTATTTTGCTTCACCATGATTGTGAACTCTGGGGTGATGATGCTAAGATGTTCAATCCTGAAAGATTTGCTGAAGGAGTCTTAAAAGCAACGAATGGAAGATATTCATTTTTTCCATTTGGAGGGGGTCCTAGAATTTGCATTGGACAAAACTTTTCCATGATGGAAGCAAAGATCGCAATAACAATGATTTTACAACATTTCTCATTTGAACTTTCACCAACCTATACTCATGCTCCATCCACCATGATTACTCTTCAACCACAGTTTGGTGCTCAAATTATTATACGTAAAGTGGAGACATAAAAACTCAATCATAGTACGATGATGAAATGTAAATTCTATTATCCAGTAATAACGTTCACAAATGTCATATTGTAATTTTAAATTACGAATCTTAGGAGCCATCATGTTTTCTTTCCCATAAATATAAATTGAAACTTTTTTAGTATTAACTTATTTAGTATTACTTTTGGTTATGATATTTAATGTATTTAAGAGAGTAATCAATATCGATGTTTAAAACTGATCTCGTCTCCAAAAGAGATAAACCATGTAAGAATAAAAGACACATATATTTCTCTTAAGGATGACATGAGACCAAATATATAATGATTATGCCATCAAACCAAATGTTTTAGGACCTGAAGAGCGTACATGAATCTGCCTTAAAAAACACCAGATATGAGTATAAAATGAAGGTTGGACAGTTGAAATATAGAGCGAATCAAATCTTGACATATGACAAAGTGAACAACCTTGATTAATGCTAAGGAATGAAAACGTGTAGAAACAATAATGAGGTTCCTATAAAAGGGAGGATAAATGTTAAAACATGATACACACTTATGAAAAATGTTATGGATTGGCCTAGCATATGCCCTGCGCTAAATTGAGACCCAATCCAATATGCAACTGGCGATCCGTCAGGATATGACTGTTATAGAAATAGAGTCGTTGAGGACTTCCCCCTATGCGCCAAAACGCCTTCTGTAACACCCTAAAATTTGTCCTCTTAATTTATTATCTTAACTGGCTCTTTGTTTCACATTCATCTGCATTGGGTCATTTACATCACAATCATGCATTGCACTGGTTCCTAAGGCATGAGATCGAAAGATTCCCGGTAATTTGAATTGGCCTTATCCAGAGATGATTCAGGTGGTTCATATCTCAATCAAGGGGGAGCAAAGGTTTAATGTGCATAATCATGAAGGTATTTCTATTCAGATGGCCATTAAGTTCCAGGTCTCTCCCTATTCAGAGGTTTTATCAGAGGTGTCAGATCAGGGTGTTATTGGTATGAATTGATGGTTCATTTCCTATTAACGTCTCAGGCTGCTCCTTTCAGGATGGGCGTATCTTAAGTGATAGGGCGTCTCCTCAGCATGAAAAGTTTTCCTTCATCATATTCTTCCTCGAAGACGAGGGTTTTCGTCTATTGTGGTTCAACAGGGTTCCATTGGTTTAAGTTAATCTGGGCTCATTTTACGGAGGAATTAATTTGAATGTGACATTTTCGAGTAATTCAAAGAACATGATTTGAGGTAGTGATTTTGGGATTCATCATGGCATCCAAGTTCTTGGGTTCAAAAATTCAGTTTGAGTAAAAGGTGAAACTGCACGATTATGGTTTGTTTGGAAGATGTCGTTCAAGTTCAAGTTCATTCAAAAGAAACCATTAACCAATATCCCTTTTCTAAACCCATATCTGTTTTAATTCAATTTCAAATTTAAATTATTCAAGTCAATTACCAAAAATACATAAGCCCATTATCATTTCAACCCATACACCAAATAAAAATATTCGTATTAAACCCATGTCCCATTTATTCTTATAATTTCTTACACACAAAAAAATAAAAGAAATTATGTGCTACATCCAATAGCCCATGTGAATTCAGCTTCTACACATCACATAAGCTGAAGCTATCCCCGAGCTATTTCAACGTCTACCATCATATCATCACTATCATCAAATAATAATAAATATTTTTGTTGCTTCATTTTACACACATACCTCTTCATTTCTCTCTACTCAAGAGCTGTCAAGAACAAGCCATGGCACGAAAGAAGATTAGAGCAAATAAGCAGAAAAGGACAAACCATGATGAGCCTTCACAATCTAACTCAACCAATCTTAACAACATGTCGGATTCTTGGGAATGTCCTACCTCTTCTAGAAATAATTCAACTGAGAATTCTAAAGCGGTTTCTAATAGCCGCCACAACTCCTTAAGATCAGCTGCAACGTTTCCTATTCAAAATGGAATAACATCAGCTCATGATGACATTCAACCAGTTGATGATCCGACTGAGACTTTCGATTCGGTGCAAGATTTTCAAGGTTTAGAAGTATAATCCCCTTCAAGATACCTAATATCATGTGTTTCTCCTCCAACATTGGAACTAATCCCTCATGAGCAGGAGATTTCAGAAGGTGAAATAACAGATGATAATCAAAGGAAGTGTATTTTAGGGGTTGGATGTTCATCCCCATCATATAGCTCGAAACTGTCTGAAATGGTTGCTATGATGGGAAATGAAAATGGCGATGAGGTTGATTCTGAGATACTGAGCTCAGCTGAACCAATACGGCTCAAAACACAAAACAACCGCAAATAAACGCAGACCGTCACATATAGCATCAGCGCAAAAACGCAGCCTAGTTACACACCAGTTCGGTGATTCAAAAGGCAGATAAATGAACTAAAAAGAAAAAAATGCAGGCTAGGAAAATAATTAATGGAAGCTCTTCATCAAATTTAGTCCAAAACTCAGAAAAGGAATAACAAGATGATAACAGAAGGAACTAAGTGGAAATTCAGTTACAAAAGGTTCAAAAAAATTCTAACAGATTGGTAACTAATGATAACCAACTATAACTGAATTCATATGTGAAATCACTAGAATACCCTCTGAATTTCTTCCTATAAAGCATTATTGATCTTCATTTTAAAACTTCCTCATTCTCCCACTTTTCCAGAACTTTCTTCAATCAATCTTTTTCACCATTCCACCATTTCCTTCCTTCATCTTCTTCATTCTTCTCCATCATTCCTCACTTATTCATCTCTCTCATTCTTCACATCCTCCAATCTTCTTCATTCTTAAACAACCATAACCAAGCTTCCTCGACCACTTTTCATCACCATAATCTTCAACCCTCATCACTCCTCAAGGTTGCGATCCACATCTTCATCAATCACAAAAACCGAAGCCTTCAACCGTAGCTTCCATCTTCATCAATCAACAAAGAATAAGAATCAAATCTCGGAAAAAATCTACGAAAAGAGTCCAATCATAAACAAGAATCAGAAAATTACAATTACATACCGCGAGCGAAACCTCATTCGATCGTCACATTCGTCTTCCTCGCAGAGCTCCTAATCCGCTGCGTCATTCTTCATCACCATCATCATCGCCCTCATCTTTGACCCTCCAACAAACTTCAACAACATCAATCCTGCATCATCTTTATCAACACTCAAACCTGCATCATCGTCCATCGTCAACAAACTTCAACAAATATTCAACCTGCAAAGTCAACAAGAGCGTCAACAAGATCGACGTCGACTCACGAGAAGAAGCATAGGGAAAGATGAACATTTGCGATAAAGAACAGAAGGTGTTCATACCTGAGATTTATCCTTCATCATCATCGTCCATGCGAACTCAATCCAGGTCGTCATCCATTGAAGGCAAAGTCTCGCCGAATTAAAGACGTGATTTCCTCGTCATCTCCGTCGCAGCAACGAGTACAACGGACTTTCGTCGGAGTTTCATCTGAATCGATTGAAGGTAGGCAAATCATGTTTCATCTATTTAAATTTCTTGTAGGTTCAATTTAGGGATTTGATAGAGGTTTAAGTTGAGACCGATTTTGGCTTGAGATGAAGAAAGGAGAAGATAGTCGTTTTGTTCATAGATGGTTGTAGTTTGTTAGGTTGATTGAAAAAAGTCGGCGGCGGTGGTGTTAGCGGCGGATAGGGTTTTAATCAAGGAAGAAGATGAGGGTTTGAGAGAGGAAGGAGAAGATGAGAGAGGAAGGAGACGGGTTTTGAGAGAGAGAGATTTGTTTGTTTATGAACATAATAGGGTCTAATTATATTAATTCTATGGTAATTTCAAAATTAATTTTGGTTTAATTGAAAATCAAAATCATAAAAAGCTGATTAATGACCATTGGAAACCATAAAAACGCACTAAAAACTGGTTAAACTCTCCACCGCCCAATTTCTTCAAAGATAAGATTCTTGGTGGGTGGTCCACTCCGGCGGTGACACTTGTCACCGTCCGGTTGGACCACCAGATTTCACTCCCACGCATAACCTTCACCATAGTTACTATGTGCCCTCTTATCTTGGCCATTTACCATCTTCTCTATGATCAGACGACCCAAAACATAGTCAAACAAGTTGACTAGACTCCCACCATAACATCCATGCAACCCTAAGCTTTCCTTCGCCCTTGGGCCTATCCAATTGCTACTTACATCCCCAGTTTCAACTCATTTGCCTTTTTTAACTATTTTTTTACTTCTCATGAACCTCCCTATCATTTCTTATGTTTATTTTATTTTTCTTTTAATAACTCTTTAGAAAATCAATATAAAAATAGTTTTTTCTCATAATAAAAATTCTAGAAAATTATAAATAACATTTTTGTACATAATAAAAATAGTTTGTATTTTTTAAATTCTTTTTTCGAATATTTTGGCATTTTTTTTCTTCGATTTTATGCTTTATATGCATTTTAATATTGTTTTACAATTTTACACCCTTATTCATTTGCTCATATTTTTGCTTCCTCATAATAATTTCATTTACTAACATCTCCTCTTTGTGCAAGGTATTATGTGAAGATCCGCTTACGGATTTGAATTATTTTATTTTCGTTATGCTTTGATATTTTTTTTATGGTTTATACTTTGTGATGCAATAGTTGGAGTTTTATGTGTGATACCTATAATTAAGATAGAAAAAGATAAAATGAAGCGTTCAGATGACCAATTTTCAAAAATAAAGAAAAGGAGTTATTCGACCCAAAATGGAAGAATTTCAAATAAACAAATAAAGTTTCATGTGACGTTAGGATCCCTCGATTATCATCGCTCCACTCTAATACACCCAAAAGCAAGCCTTGTATGTCGCACACCATAAGTCATGCATCTCAGCACCACACAATCAACCCACCCGATCCATCGTTCATCCCATTTACGATTTACACACGTTTTCACCCACCATGACGTAGAAGGACCATATTATTCACTATTACTGGTTGTACTCGCATTTCTAGTCCAATATCTGTTTAGGTAGTTTTAATCTTTCAACCTTCACTAACTATAGGTCACCATTAAACTCAATTAACTTATGGTAGGTCTAGTTTCCCTTAGAGTTTTTCCTTTTACAAATTGAGTCTCACTTCTCACCTTTAAAAAAATCAAAAACATTTTAAAGGAAAATAGGTACAATACGCCACGAGCCTTAAGCCATATGAGAAATGATTAGTGGAGATCTCCTCCACTCTTATATGATACTTTACAAACGTCCCATTGGGGGCGACCTTGGAAACTATTCGCTCCTGTATCATAGTCTTTAATGTTGTACCCACGATAAACATAAAGTCAAAACACTTCTTCTAAAAGACAATAAACCAACAAAGAGACTGTGTCTTCTCTTATCACCTCCCATTCTTTACGTACGAACACGACTTGCCTCGACAGTTCAAACAACGATACATTAAACACCCTCGAGTCAGAGACGGTAACACCTGGGTTAGAACTATGGCAATGTCATCCTAAAAAAACATAAGAAAATCTCCGCCTTAGTTAGACGAACTACGACGACTCTGATCCTCATTTTCCTGATGAGGTACGTAAGCAGCGGGGTAGGGCCCATTCAAACACATTCTTTATTTTCCCTACGTTTCTCCGTTTCTTTCCATTTTCTTTTCCAATTTATTTCTCATTTCAGTTCCAGTCCAGTTAGCAATTCTTTCGTTCAACAACATTTTATTTCTCGCCCCTTTGAAATAGACTAACAAGCGTGGATCTCGTCGGGTACGGCGGACGGATTGGGGTGCTAATACCTTCCCAGTTCGTAACCGACTTCCGAACCCAGATCTTTGGTTCGTAAGGCCTCGTCCTTTCCTTCTTCCTTAGGTTTGTGCAGCATTACCTTTCCCATTCATTCGAGATAAAAATGCCTGGCTGGCGACTCTACCTTCTCCGCGCCACTTTCGCATTTGTACTAGGATGAAAATCTCGGGAGCGACACCTTCCACGCGGCCAACTGCCCAATGGATGTATGGAGGCAGTTACACTAGTCAAAGGCCACGCGCCCGCATTCCACATGCATATGCCCTTATAAAAACTCCATCTTTGGAGAGTCAGGTATTCACTTTCTATCCCTCTTATACTTACGCTTTAGCTGTCATTCAGATACTGACTTGAGCGTCGGAGTACCTTGAAGGTACCCCACCATTTCCTCTCTCAACATACCACAATCTCAACTGAAGGTTACAAAGACCTGTCCGGATTATTTCTGTACAGTGGCGCCGTCTGTGGGAACATAGTAGCTCCCCCGTCTTTCGTGATCAAGATTCTCTCTTCCTTTCACCGTAAGACCAAAGCTCATCTTTTCGTCTTCATGGCAACCCAGATGCACACGACTGTCAAAGAAACCCCCACCACCGTTCTCAGCGACGGTGACAACACTGACAACCAAGGAACCTTCCAACTCAACGCCGGTCACGGTGAAGAACACCCTCCTTCCCCAACTTTGAATAACCTGAAATAACCATCCGTTGTTCACACAAATCCCATCTTCGAACCAATTCTCATCCCGACGGAAGCGGATGTCACCACTCAGGTTCTTGTCACCGCCCTTAACAAGGAAAATCTCACCTTTTTTCAACAGACTGAGCGCGTACAGGTGCTCGAACGGAATTGTCACTCCCCTTCACCATCCAGGAGACGACGTCGCAAAAGTTCTCCTCGAAGATCTCGATCTCCTCCACGAGGTCAAAAAGTGAAAGATCACAAACAACATTCTCCTCCTAGGGATCAGGACCCGCCTGAAAGCTCGCATCTGGAACGAGCTAGAAAGCGCACTCGGTCTCCTCCCTGCAGGTCTAGGAATTCGCCTGAAGATCAAGATCGAGGCAAGAAGTACCGATACGACGAGGACCGACGTCGGAGCAGATCCACTTACCCTGAGTCTAATAGCAGAGATGACGAGGATCACCGCGGCCCCCTCATCCACGAGATCATGGAGACCCGCATTCCTCGAGGACTTGAGAAGCCTCCTCCTTTGCCACCTACGACGAGACAACTGATCCTGATGACCACATCGAAAACCTCGAAGCCATGCTCCACTATCACAACATGGAGGGTCCAATCAAATGCAAGTTGTTTCCTATCACCCTACGCAAAGGCGCCATGTTGTGGTACAAACATCTCCCCGCAGGATCCATCACGTCATGGAAGGTCTTGAAAAATCAATTCACCAGGCACTTCACCGCATCCATGCGTCATCCGAAGTCCGAGGCTACCCTCGAAGGGATCATATAAGGAAAGGAAGAACCCCTAAGAACTACATTGACCGATTCAACAAAGAGGCCGTTGAAGTGCATACCACTGACCGCATGAAGCGATATATCTTGGAGAAGGGCCTGCGTCCCAATAGTAAATTTCGAAGAGTTGTGGGTATCAAACCCCCCAATCCCTTGCTGAATTGCTCCATAAGGCCCAATCATACATCCAATACTAAGAGAAGGAGGCCGCATACAAAACAAGGGATTCACGAAATCAGGAAAACGCAAAGTCTCATAGGCAGAAGGATAGTGACGACACTCCACGGTGTGAGAAACAAATAGATGATTGTCCATGGGAGAACAGAGGCCCAGCCAGCCGATTCTCAGAATATACTCTTCTCACCTTCCCTAGCGAGAAGATCCTTAGTGAGTGCATTAATACTGAGTTCAAACAGGGAGGCGTTCGCTTCCCTAAACCAACTGCTTCGAAGGACAATACCGATAAGAGCAAGTACTGTCGGTTCCACCGCAACCACGGAGACATCACTAAAGACTGCATCCATCTCAAAGACACCATTGAGATCCTCATCAAAGAGGGGCACCTCAAGAAGTACGTCAAAAACGAAGCTCCTCGATAAGAAGAGACGAAGAGAGTTGACGAGGTCGCGGAGGAAGCCGCCCCCATGAAGATAGCCTTGTTCGTCACCAGACCCGAGGATTTCTACATTCCTCGACACCTCCAGCACGCAGGGTACTTTGCATCGTACAACCCTTAGAAGTGCTTCCCTTCGTCCATGCTCATTTCAGGTGGAGGGTACAACGAGATGACCTTTGGGTTCGTTAGAAGAAACCTCGAGCATCTAGCCGATTTATCTCCAATTCAACTTTCGTCTATCGAGAGGGTCAAGGGGAAATCCCAGTTAATCACGTTCTACAGGGAAGAGCTGTTAGGGGGGGTCTCCCAACTCCCACATCCCTTTGTTAATCCGTGAAAATATGGCAAAGACATATGTGCGCAGGATACACGTCGACCAGGGAAGTTCTGTTGACATCATATACACTTCACTCTTTTGAGCATTACAGCTCGACCAAAGGAACCTATCCCCGTACGTAGGTTCTGATCTGCAGGGATTCAACAGAGCTACCGTCAAACCCTGGGACTACGTCGAGCTGAACGTCACGTTTGGAGAAGGAGATGCTTCTAAGACGATCAAAACGCACTTCCTGGTAATCGATTGTCCATCACTCTATCAGTGCATAATGGGAAGGCCAACACTTGCCGATCTCATCGCCGTCACTTCAACGGTCCACCTCAAAATGAAATACCACACTGAGAAGGGCCACGTAGCTACCCTCCACGGGGATATCGAGGCATCATGGAGATGCTTTGAAGCAACGACCAGAGGCCAGACCATAATAGAGATTGCACCAAGAAATGGTAAGCGCACAAGAGATGAACACTCCCCAACCAGTGACATTCAACCCAAGAAAAAGTCAACACTTATGATCAACACGATCGACCTCGATCCGCGCATCCCTATAGATGATGAAGAGGATGCCCCCGCGGACAAATCAACCATGTTACGCCCCCTATCCGCAGGTGAATTCGAAGTTGTAATATTCGGAGACAACCCCGACAGAGGAGTGCGTATCGGAGCAGGGCTTCCTAACGAAGTCAAAGAGAAATTGAAGCAATGACTGCGCACAACGCCGACCTCTTCTTTTGGAGCACCGCTGACATGCTAGGAATTTCCCCATAAATTGCATGCCATGAACTCGCCATCATTCCATTTGCTCGCGCAATTACCTAGCGCAGGCGCAGACAATCTGAAGAAAAAACTTTAGCTGCTGAGAAACTAGTCAAGGACCTTATAGGGGCCAAATTTTTAATCGAGGCAGGTATGCGACCTGAATCTCAAACACTGTACTCGTGAACAAATCTAATGGAAAATGGCGCCTCTGTATTGACTACACTGATCTTAATCAGGCTTGCACGAAAGACTCTTATCCTCTGCCCAACATAGACAAGTTGGTAGATAACTCCGTATGTTTTAAGTTACTATCCTTCATGTATGCATATTCAGGGTACAATCAGATACCCATGGCCGACAAAGATAAAAGACACACCGTAATGCCTTTCGAGTTAAAAAATGCAGGAGCCACATATCATCGCATGATGAACAACATTTTCCAATCACAAATTGGAGACATGCTAGAGGTATACATGGACGACATGGTTGTCAAATCCGTTCAAGAGGTCGATCACACATCTCATCTATAGAGCGTGTTTGACCAGGCCATAAAATGTAGAATGCGCTTCAACCCTGACAAATGCAGCTTCGGTGTAAGTGTGGGAAACTTCCTCGGTTTCTACCTTACGGAGAGAGGTATCGAGGCTAACCCCGACAAATGATGCGCCTTAAGGGAATTCCTTACACCTAGTTCGAAAAAATTGATTCAATCCATAAACAGTATGCTTGCCTCCTTATCTCGCTTTGTCGTGAAATCTGCTCAGCATGCATCCCCTTTCTTTAAGTTGCTCCGCAAAGAAGCCGCTTTAGAATGGACAGAAGAGTGCGAGAAGGCTCTAAGGCATCTCAAACAAGCCTTGTCAGAGCCACCCGTTCTGTCAAGACCAATAGCCGGGGAGGTCCTCTACTTGTATCTGACTGTCAATACCGAAGCCATCAGCACAACCCTAGTAATGGAGGATATCGACGAGCAGAAATCCGTATACTTCATGAGAAAAACCTTACAAGGACCAGAATTAAGGTACCATCAAATCGAGAAAGTCGGCCTCGCACTCGTAAACGCTTCCAGAAGACTACGACAATATTTCCTAGAGCACTAGGTGGTCGTGAGAACCGACCATCCTACCAAACAACTTTTGGCCCGACTAGATATGGCCGGTAGGATGCTAAAGTGGTCTCTAGAACTATTCGAGTTCGACATTCATTACGAAAGCAAGAAATCTTTGAAGGCTCGGGCCTTGGCCGATTTCATCTTCGAAATAACCCCCACGGAAAGTACCCGTAAGTGGACCATATACGTTGATGGTGCCTCTGGACCGTCCGGTAGTGGTGCAGGGATTATCCTCGAAAACGAAGAAGGTCTTGTGGTCGAGGTATCGTTAGTTCTTCCCTTCCCAATATCTAGTAACCAAGCTGAATACGAGACCTTCCTAGCAGGAATCCGCCTCGCAAGAGACATGGGCGCAAGAGGTTACAATATTCACCGATTCGCAATTGGTCGCGCCCCAAGTAAAAGGTGTGCATCCAACAAAGAATAACAACCTGATTGAATACTTGTCTCTAGTCCAGCATATGCTCGCACATTTCTTTGTTCCTCCTGCCTCAGGAACTCAGGCACAAAGATTTTCCTATTCACTATTGTAACACGGTGGGAGAACTGACTTGGGTGTTTTTGTTTGACAAAAACATGTGCGGATAGCAAGAGTCGCCATCGACTTTTATTTTATCCAATTTAGGAAATGATATAAACGAACAAGAAAGACCTTAAGAGATTTTAAGTTCGGGGGGTAGGTTATATAAAGGAAAGGTGTTAACACCCTTTATATCCATGGTTATCCATGGGCTCTTACTTACTTAGCTCACTTTAACTTGTTTAAAAAATGTGTAGTGTGTGATTAGAAAATTTCATAAGTCTTTGTAATGATCATCGTATGGATGTATACAAAGTCTTGAGTTTGAAAAGATTTTAAAAGTGGGATGTGAAAAGAATTTTTGAAAGTGTGAGCAAGTAATTAAGTGCTATCTACCCTAAGTTGGTCTTTCATGTTTCTTTATTTCCTTTCAAAGGTAAGATTGTCCTTACTATTAAGGAGTTAGTAGTCATTACCATGGATTTATTAAGGGGCAAGCGTAGGGTCATCGTATTGTCAGAGAAAGCAACTTGTAGGGGTGTCTTTAGCAAATCGTAGGGACTATCATCATTTTTTCCGTAGGGTCATCGAGGGACGAGATCATTTATTCCGTAGGCACCTTCGAAGGGACTATGATCTTTTGAACTTTGAAGGGAGTTGATGATTTATCTGTAGGGAAATTTGCTTAAGACACCCCAATTTTCGAGGGACTTGACCATTTATCGAGGCAACCAAGAGGGGTAACCCTAGGAGGTGCAGATGGCGATCGTAGAACGATCAACTTACGTGTGTGAATGTTGTTTTCAAATATTTATCTTAAAATTAATTATCTAAGTCCAATTTGATTTTCATTTAGGTCTTTGCACTCCCTAAATTACTAACCACACAATTAAATATTTACGGAAAAAAAGGAAACAAAATCCTAAGCTATTACATGACTTCGGGGCAGTTACATAATAAGTAGACCAAAATTTAAACCTAATTATTACAAATATGAAACAATTATATAATAATAACGAAAAATAAATGAATTACATAAAAATAAATAAAAGACTTTAATTTAAAGTAGAATAAAATAGAAAATAAGTTTGAAAAAGGTTTGCAAATTAGGCTAAAAAAATTAGGGTTAGGGTTTGAGAAAAAATTTATGGTTTAATAAAAAATTTAAGGTTGAGGAAAAATTTTAGGGTAAAAGTTAGGGCTAAATTTTTAGGTTCGAGATTTAAGGTTTGAGGCAAGAAACTCAGGGTTTATGAAATTTTTTTGGGGTTGTGGCAAAAAATCTGGGTAGTTAGTTAAAAACCTAAATGACACAAATTAATCAATTTTATAAATAAAAAATCATTAACCTAATAAGTTAAAAAAATTAATTAGTTAAAATAACCTAATAATTTTATAAAATAAATTAAGTAATAAAAATGGTTAATTTAAACGTTTAGGTTAAAGGTTAATTATGGTTTAAGGAAAAGATTAAGAATTTATATAATTAAAGAAAAGGTTAAGAAAAGAGGGAAAAAATCAAGATTGCCAAAAATGCCATGGGTGGGAGTTAAACCCACGCCATTGCCTTTCCAATCTTCAGCCTCAGCCACCAAGTCATATGCGCGTCTGTGTTATTGAACTGAAACAAATAATAATATAACAAAGTTAAAGAAAATAATAAGTTGTAAAAAAAACGCCACAGGTTAGGTTCGAACCCACGCACTATAGCTTGCGTACGAATCCCTTTACCACTGAGCCAAACACGCGATTGTGTAAGAAACCTAGAATGAATAAATTATATAAGAAGGCAAATATTCAAACTGGAAATTCGCGCCACCATCGTGTTCTACCTCTAGCCGTATGTTTAGGTTTTAGTGACACATTTCCGTCACTAAAGCTTGTAGTGGCGTATTTTGTTCGTCACTACAGGTCCTGTAAACAAAAACATGTAAAATACACAATATAAATTCATTCCAATCACACAATTCACTCAATTGCAGTCCAATAAGTTCAATTAAACCATCAATTTCGTGGGAAATTGTCTATATGTCGAATTCCCAATTCTTGACCTCAAGAACCCTAACTATGGTATTTTGTTCTCCCTGCATCAAACCTTCAATTGATTGGCCCATAATCCATCTATACGTTATCACAAACACATTTAAACAAACCAAAACAATTTATAATGCATCAAATGTTAGAACCGAAAAAAATAAATAAAAAAGAGCATAAAACGAATTCGGATCATGCGTTTCATGGCATTATGGATGATGGTGATGATTGAATCATGCTTAGAATACTTCATGGATGTAATTGCAACCTTTAAAATGTTTTGAAAGAGCTTAAAACTAAGCAACCGAATTTCAAGTTTTCTTGATTTTTTGAAGTTTGAAAGTGCACCCTTGGTCCAAAATTTCGTCCTTAATCCTTATGACCTTGTTGTGTTTATGTAATAGTACGATTTAGGGTAAGAATTTTGGGCTTGGATGTAGTTTTATGGGTTGCTTGAAGATGAAGAAACCAATTTATCATAATTGTCCAAAAATCAAATATACACATGCTATATTGGTTTTGCACGAATTTTGAATGGATCAATCAATATAATCTTCAAATATTTGATCCCAAAATAGTGTTGGAATCAAATATTTGATTTCTTATGATTTATTTTAATTAAAAATGATTTTAAATGATTAAAATCAAATATAATATAAAATAAATAATAAAAAATCAGAAAAATGTTATTATTGGGCCGTGAATGGACTTATCTTTGAGTTTGGATTGAAATATCATAGGCTCATTTGAAAATAATTTGAGTTATGACCCTTTTTTGCTTCATACACCTCCTCAAAATTACCCGACTTCAACAATGCTCCCTTAATTTTTATCCCATGAAGGTGTTCTAGGACTTTTTAGAAATCTTAGAGTATTCTCTAACTTATCCTTTTGGTCCCATGTCCATATCATTTTCCATTTTTAAATTATGAGCTCTTGAAAAAGTTGACTTTTTGTTGACTTTTAAAAGGACCGGTAATATCTTGGCTCATATCTTTCAAATGAAGCATTTTTGGACTTGGCTTGTGATACACAAAGTTGTAGAGAATTGAATTTACTTCAAAATGAGTTTTGGATGAGAATTTTTTGATGAAGCATGTGAAAGTTATGGCTGGTCAAAGTGTAATTGACTTTTCCTGCACAAAACCATAATTTAGTAACTCTTGATTCTTGATGATTCTGAGGTTTCCTTGATGAATCATGATCAATCCTTGATCAAATGATGAATTTCACATCATAATATCGATGTTGACCAAAAATCTTGAAGTTTGACTTTGTGTTGACCACAATTGACATTTTGACCAAGTTAACTAATTTTTAGGTATCTGAGCATCTGATTGACCAAACTTGTTGGGAAAGCCTTAAAACTTGACATAAGGATTCTTTGAAGTATGTGGGGTACCATGAAGTACATTTGAGGCTTTGGAAGTAAACTTTGCTTGGGGAAACTCAAAACCCTAGTTTCAGATCCATTGCTTAGGAGGAGACTTTGTTTGATGAAACCTTCAATCTTTCTGTGCAATTGAGAATCTTGTGACTATTAGGTAACCTATTGAGGCATATCATCTTGAATATGGGAGGACAAATTTTGGGGTACAACAACTACCTTACACAAACAACTCATCCCCTCGGTGAATTCAACCCCATGGTTGACTACCTTCAATTAAGGCGAGCATTTTCCTCTTTCGCTGTCTTCCTTTGAGAGTCAGCGGTGCCCAAGGACTTCTTCAATTCTTTTTTCTTCTTAAGCGCCTCCTTTTCCACCTTGGAAGCTTTGCGAGTTTTATCCTCAGACACAGATAGTGATATTTTCAGGTTCTGAATTTTCTGCTCCAGGGTAGCAGTCCTCTCGACATACATTGATGCCATGGCCATAAATCTCATCACCGAACTTGAGTCCTGGGCTAGAGCCAACCACCTTTCTGGTCAGGTTAGTTCCTCTAGGTGCAACTTCTCAACCCGATGGACTTGGAGGGTATTCTTCTCGAAAAACTTCGGCTGAAGGAAGCAGGTCGGAAGCTCGAACTTAGGCTTCAAGGGAGTCCTGGTCAGGTTGACGACATCTTCGCCCCACTGCCTCTTCCCATGTTTAGAGTCGGTGCTCGGAGACCCATGGAGAGCTAAGGTAGAATTGCTCGAACCTGTGCTCGTCGTTACAAAATTATTGACCAACCGACTTTGCTTCAGTTTCTTTGCTCCTCTCCTTTTGGCATCATTCACTATCACCTTGTCCTGTACGTCCGACATGGAATCTGCAAAAGGAAAACAAAACAAGTAAGAACATAAACAGATACGAGTAAAGTACTCAGAGCTTGCACATATTTGATTCTAAAAACTACCAAGGTAAGCTGAAACTTCCTCATTCGTCTCGCAGGTGAGGACCTTTGCCACCTCTATAAATTGAGGAGCCACATTTGCTCTGCCATCCTTATGTAGAAGTGGACGACCTTGCTATTCCATATATTCTATCATGGAAAATCCTGAAACAAAATTCATCAGGACATCGTAGTTAGTCATGTCCTAGACACTCATATCAGAAGCGAAGGTCAGATGCTCATTCGTGCCATGCAAGAAATTCTCACGCGACTAGGAAAAATGGAACTTTAACATCAGACGGGGAACTGATCTCCCCTGTTCGTTAGTATCCTGCCCCTAGAAGTATACGTAGTCCCGAGCACGATCTGATACTGGCTCTACCAGGTAGTATCTATCTTTGAAGTCCATGATCGACTATGAGTAAGCTTTATAAATTTTCCTCTTCTACTTAAGAGAGACACAATCATGCCGACCTTGGAAGACTTACCTTTGAAGATTAAAAATATGGAAAAATAGGGGAAGGGTTTCCCTAATCTTTAAGTAACCACAAGTTAGCTTGAATGCTTTCAGAAAAGAAAAAGAATTTGGGTGTAGTTGCGAGGGCACCAGCTCCAAGTGGACAAAGATAGATGCTTGGAAGTCCGAGAACGAGAGTATGAATTTGAGCTCCTTAAAAATATAGTCGTACATTACAAACCCGTTGGACCCATACGACGAGCATATGTGATCTCCAACATCAGGGTACCTAACGCACCAATCCTTGGGATCCCCAACCACCGGGACAAGAGCTTCTTGGGGCATAACATAGACAAATTGGATATGCAGAGGCTCCTTGGCATCCCAGTCTTCAACAAGAACCTCCTGCTTGATGGAATATTCTTCTAGGGAATTATCTTCAGCCTGGGCAGAGGAGGTTTCCTCGGTAGCAGTTTCCTTGGAGGCGGTTCCTTCGGAACTACTAGAGGACGAATCTGTGTCGTCAAAAAGCGCCTCCACGAGCATGTAGTCAAGGCTTTCAGCAAACATCTTTGCACCTGAAAAACAGCGAAAGACAACGTGAATTCGATGATTTAAATCAAATCCACTACTAATCAAGTGAAAGAGCGTGCAAAGGAACGGGGACGATGTCCTCAACCTAAGCCCTTATTCAAAGTGCTTCCTACCTACATCCTCGGAAGTATGCACATAAACTCACACGAGGAGAGAAACTCGCGAGCGAAAAACTCTTATTTTGAGGGTGCTGAGATTCGAACCCGTTAAAGGGTGTTTTACATAACTACGATTTTAAATATCAAATGTGATTATATTATGTCAAAATTTTAATAAGTAAATAAATTTAAATGATCGCGCATTAAGTAACGTATATCATCATGGTGGAAACATGGTCGTAGTAGAGTTAGTGTTATCGAATATGTATTTTGTAGTAGTGTTTGTACATTTGGTTTTGTCACTATGTAAATTTGTATAAAAAAGGAATATTAATTTTGTTATCAGTTTCTGATTTGATATTATGTGTTAATTTTGTATTCTTTAACAATTTTATAGTTTTTGCATTTGTACAAAATGATACAGTCCTGCAAGTAAAATGAGAAAACAAAATTATGTAGCAATAAAAATGATGAAGCCCCTCGGTTAAAGTAAAAAATGGACATGCAAATATATTTTATTATCTCGGTTATGGAATAAAACCGAGAGGTATGTTACGTGTGCTACTTACTTTTGAAAATAAAAATATGTTGTTGCTAGGGATCGAACCATTGACCTTTTGCATTTAAACCTCAACTTTACAAACACTGAGGGGTAAAGTTCTCACTTTTCATATCACCCTTCATTACATCGGCATTGTAATCAAGGTGAAATCTATTCCGCGTCCGACATGACATGTGTTATTTGTAGTACTGTTAACAGCGTGGAGGATGTCATTCTGAATGACAACGAAACTCTTATAATAGTTCAGATTTATGTTGACGACATTGTTTTTCAAAGGATGTCAACTAAGATGTTAAATCATTTTGTTCAACAGATGCAAGCTGAATAAAATATGGGCATGATAGGTAAACTTAACTACTTTCTTGGTTATCAAATGAAGAAATTTAAGGATGGAATCTTTGTTTCCCGAATTAAGTATGCAAGAAAAATTATAAATAAATTTGGGTTGGAAAATGGTAGGAAAAAACGTGCATCTATTGTTACTCATGACAAGCTCTCTAAAGATTAGCAAGAAGTGTAGTATATTGTTTATAGAAGTTTTTTCTCTCAACTATTGTGGAGTTTGTCAAATGTTTAAAGATGTGAATAAGATGTCTAGACATCATTCCATGAAAAAAAGTTATTGTGCTTAAATTTTGAAAAGCATGATAGGAACAAGGAAATGATTGAATGGAATTCCAAATAATACATCAAAGAAAAGACATGAAAAATATGTTGTAGTTACGAAAGCTCGTGGAGTTTGAATGAAAGGCATGGCGATTAAAGGAACAGATGATGGTAAGTCCAAAGGTATTTCTTCTATCATCAAGCCTAAGGACACTCAAGGTAAAATCTTTGGAATGTTCATCTTGTGTGATACTATTGTTAATTATGTGCTAGACTATGTGTCTGACATTTTAGAGATTGGGTTTCCAACTCAGAAGAAGGATAAGTAAGTTTCCCTTATTAATTTTGAAGTGAATGATTTTGAGAATAAGGTGAGTAACAAAATTGATGATTCTATTCATGCTATGTTTGCTCCTATAAATAAGGATGAGTTCGTAAGTGAAGAGGTTAATGACAACGAGGTTATCAATGATGACTTTGATGATGCGATTTTTACTGTTAAGAAATTCCCCACAAAAGGAAATAAGATTGCTCCCAACAGTGTAGAGCATGATGTCGAGGAACTTGTCTTGTCACCCACATATTGCATGACATACTTGATAATGTGAAGATTAATGAGCATGGTGTAAAGGGTGTTGTAAATGTTAAAATGCCTATTGAAGAAAAAAAGTTTTCCAAGAACTCTCCGTTTGTACCTTTTCACTCTTAAGAAATTACAATCAAATGGAATTTGTTTACAATAAGAGGATGGTCCTTGATAAAAAAAATCTTTTTTGAAGCACTAAAGTATAATGAAATTATAAAGCCTCTTAATGATGCTCAATCATTGAAGAGAGCGATGAATGTTGGATCTTGGTATCATAAGTTGGTGAAGGAATTTGTGGTTAAACTTCCAATTAGTTTCTTCTATTTAAATTGTGGTGTAATGAATGATGATTTCGCTTATGGGTTGTTGATTTTCAGTTACAAATTGTTTACTAGGAAATATGTCACTGATATTGGTCTTCCCAGTGTTTTTATTATTGATAAAGATATGCCTAATATGAAATCTATGTTTTGGTGGGTGATAAGTCACATTCTCAATACACTTATTTATGAAGCCAATGCTATTTATGAAGTCATGTACATATCCACTATGTGAAGGTCTTGTTAAAATTCTAAGTTTGCAATCAAATGCAATTTCTTGCCTCATCATTGGTTTTCTCTACCTATGAACATGGATAATGTTGTCTTTACTAATTTGTTAAACATGTTGAGTCTCGTCTCATGTCATCCAACCACCTATTAATATTCCTTTTTTAATGTGTGATATTTTAAGTGTTTAAAAGAAAGACATTGATACTTGTGATGATGAGATTGGTGCTTCCCTAAGTGTGTTGATTTTGAGTTATACGTGGATTATTAGGAAACATGTTGCTCACATTTTGATACACATTATTTCTCCTGCTAATGAAGTTGATATGGTTTTTGATGAAGAAATGATTTTGGGCTTATGAGAATTCATATTGTCAAAGGATTTAATTCATGATAGGCATAGTCTTGTATTATATTAAAATAAATATTAAAAGAAAAGTGTGGTCTCCCAAATTTGTTGGAGCTTATTCATCTCAACTTTTTGTTGCTGCTCCAACAATTTTGGTGCTCTATTGTGGTTTGCATTCTTGTGAACATGTTTTGTGGATTTTTCCCCATTATGAACTGTATTTTTCTATTATCTGATAAGTAATTATTGGAGTGTATTTTTATCTTATTATATTCTTGTTTGATTATGTGTTTTGTCATTTTGTTTTACTTTTATTTGTTTTTTTTGTGTTTTTATTGTTTTCGACTAATAAGAAAGTATCAGGTAAGATTGAAGTGAAAAATATGGAAAATCACTTATTTCCGAGTCATAAGACCTAGGGCCAACGCGGGCTAACCGTGTCTGTTGATACGAGTTGTGTTGGACCTTGAAGCACCCGAGTAGTAATTTCCCAAAAAGAACATGGGCTGGTTGTGTTGTCTGACACAATTGTGTTCCTCAACATGACCTCCCGGTGTCAGATCTAGCTTTTGCTGCAAACTTTAACATCCCGTAACGATTTTCTGACTTTTGAACTTTCAAAATTGCCTCTTTTCACTGGGGGTGACAATTATGATTGTTGCACGAATTTAAGTGGATTAATCGATCAAATCATATATAAATAGAGAGGAAGTTGCAATTTCTATCATTTGTTAATTACAATTATAGGCTTTACCTGGTATAACTATTCTATAAAGCAAATACTACATTAGTAGCGTAGTTTATAGATTTTTTTAGATATATAATTGATTAGAGTGTTTTAATTTTACTTTTGTATAAATTTCCAATTAGATTAGTTATTTTAGAATAGAAAGTATTTCCTTCTAACATCAGGGAGATAAGTATAGTAAAATCTATAATTTATTTTGGACAAAAACAAAACCAAAAAAATAAAAATCTTAAAATGGGAAACTTGTGACCATGGAAAGAAGGAGTGGTTCACACAAAACAAAAATAATTGAAAAAAAATTAACGGTATATGAAAAATATGAGAATTCACAACAATCTCTCAAAATCTAAATTTTGATTATACTAAAAAAGAATAACAAATATAAATTTATAAACAGTTTTAAAAGTAGTAAAATTTACCTAAGAGTAAAAGTTAATTTATATATTTGTTTTTCAGAGTTGATTACACATTTCATCATATTATTAATATCATATCACCATAAAATATTAGTATGAGAATTCTATGAGAAGAAAAAAAATCAATAAATAAATTCATATTTTTTCCATAATTTGTTTCCTACCATGAATCCTTATTTGCTACTTCCTCTATTTTAAAATAAGAGTATTTATAATTAAAGAAATTTGTTCTAAAATAAGAGTTTTCTTTTTTATATTTTCAATGTTACAATATTAATTTTTATCAACTTTATCTTAATAAATACTCCATCTATCTCAAAATAAAAACCTTTTAATGTTATTGCACATAAATTAAAAGATAATAATTGACTAACTAAATATAACAATTTTATAAAATTGTTTTTAATTAATATTGATTGTCATAAAAATATAATGTGATATAATATCTTGAAAGTTATGGAACTAATATATAATAGAGATAAAATTGATAAAAATTAATTCTTGTTTCATTGGAAATGTAAAAAGACTTTTATTTTGATAATAATTTTTTTTATAAAAACTCTTATTTTGAGATTGAGAGGATATTGTCTACACAACTTTCAAAATATTACATCACATTATACTTTAATCATTTTTATGAAATCAATAATAACTAAGGTATAAAATTATTACATTTAATCATAATATTTTTAAGGGTTAAATATATTTTTAGTCCCTATAAATATTTCAGTTTTTATTTTTAGTCCCTATTAAAAAAGTGTGATATTTTAATCCTTACAAAATTATTATGCACGTAGTTTTAATCCCTTCTGTTAAACAAATATGTATTTTAAATGATTATTTTACAGACATCTCTATAATGTTATAAAAATTCCAAACTTTAGTAAAGAAATATTTTATAGTTTTTTAAATATGGATGAAAAAGATTATTCAAAGATTTAAAAGTTTAAGGTAATTAATTAATTTTCAAAATTTTAGAATACAACAAAGACTAAAATTGCATGTATATAAAATTTTTAGGAACTAAAATTTATTATTTTTTAATATGAACTAAGAAAGAAAATTGAAATATTTATAGAGACCAAAAATATATTTAATCTTTTCTTTTAATCTATATATAACAACTTTAGAAACTTTTTATTTTGAGATGGTTGAAATACTCCATCCAGTCCTATTTATAAGAGATAAATTTCATTTTAGATTTATTCAACAATCAACATATTTAATTTAATAATAATTAAATATATTATTCAATATATTATTCAATGAATCTAAAAAAATAATTTGTTTCTTAAATAGAGTCGGGGAGAAGAGTACAATACATCAAAGTCAAAAAGAAAACAACAAAAAGATAACATAGAGAGTAGTGCCGGATATCATAGTTTTAGCCACCCAAATACTATAAAAAATTCTATAAAAATACATGGTCCCTATTTACTAAATATGTAAACTCTTTCATTTCCTTTTGTTTCATTCTCTCTCTTCTTTTCCATCACCAAAAACTTTGATAGAAATGGAATGGGTTTCAAGCATAATTTTCATCTTATTGACACTTGGTTTGATCTGTGCTTGGAAGTTGTTGAATTGGTTGTGGCTGAAGCCAAAGAAGCTAGAGAAGCTGTTAAGAGAACAAGGACTCCATGGTAATTCATATAGGATATTGGTTGGGGATGTTAAGGATCTTTTTAAGATGGAAAAGGAAGCTAAATCCAAACCCATGAATCTCACAGACGATATTGTTCCACGTGTTAGTCCTTACATCCAACAGAGTGTTAAAATTCATGGTATGTTTGTTCTTTTCTTAATCTTTTTCTTAAAATTCATATTACTAAATATCAAGATTGAAGAAAAAGTTTCCGAATCTTATTGCATGCAGGGAAGAATTCTTTTATTTGGTTTGGAACAAAACCAAGGGTGACTCTCACAGAACCTGAGCAAATAAAAGATGTATTGAACAAGATTTCTGAATTTCCAAAGACTAATTATAAAATTTTCAAGTTACTAGCCAGTGGTCTTGCTAGTCATCAGGGAGAAAAATGGAGCAAACATAGAAGACTGATCAACCCTGCTTTCCATATAGAAAAATTGAAGGTTAGTTTCTATACTAAAACATTACATGGACTAGTTAGTTGTTACTCAGTTTGACATGTAGTTATTTTTAACGATTACACACAGATCATGACACCATCTTTCTTCACAAGTTGCAATGACATGATTAGCGAATGGGAAAAAAACTTGTCTTCAGATGGATCATGTGAAATAGACATTTGGCCTTCACTTCAGAATTTGGCTAGTGATGTTATTTCTCGAACAGCATTTGGAAGTAGTTACCAAGAAGGAAAAAGAATATTTCAACTTCAAAGAGAGCTTGCTGAACTACTCATAAAAGTTGTAACAAATTCTGTCATTCCATTATGGATGTAAGACTAATTTTTACACTTATTCATTTGGTATTTTCATTTTTTTCTCTATAAATTTTGTAATTTTTTTATTTGCTTCTAGGTTCCTACCTGCTATTGTCCATAGAGAGATGAATGAAATTGACAGAGAAATAAAATCTTCGCTTAAGGATATAATTAACAAAAGGGAAAAAGCACTAAAGACAGGCGAATCTACCGCGGATGACTTATTGAGTATTCTTCTTGAATCAAACCACAAAGAAATTGAAGAAAATGCAAACAACAAAAATGTGGGAATGAGTCTTGACGATGTAGTCGAAGAATGCAAGTTGTTCTACTTTGCAGGACAAGAGACTACTTCAGTTTTGCTTGTTTGGACAATGATATTGTTGAGTAGATACCCTGATTGGCAACAACGTGCAAGGGAGGAGGTATTGCATACCTTTGGCAACAAAAAACCAGACTTTGATGGCCTAAATAATTTGAAGATTGTAAGTATTTAGTTACCTTTGTGGTTCTCTATTTAATGCTTATCTTTATATTTGGCTTGATGGTTTTCATAATAACCTTAATACTTATTGGTGGCTTGAACATTTTTGTGACAGGTGACCATGATTTTGTATGAGGTTCTTAGGTTATACCCACCCGTAGCTGGCCTTTCTCGAAATATTGAGAAAGATGTGAAACTTGGAAATCTAATATTACCTGCTGGAGTGGAAGTTTTCTTACCAATTATGTTGCTTCACCATGATTGCGAACTTTGGGGTGATGATGCTAAGATTTTCAATCCTGAGAGATTTTCTGGAGGAATTTCCAAAGCAACAAATGGTAGAGTCTCATTTTTTCCATTTGGATGGGGTCCCAGAATTTGCATCGGACAAAACTTTTCCCTATTGGAAGCAAAGATGGCAATTGCAATGATTTTACAATATTTCTCATTTGAACTTTCACCAACCTATGCTCATGCTCCATCCAGTTTGATTACTCTTCAGCCGCAATATGGTGCTCAAATTATTATACGTAAAGTGGAAACATAAAAACTTAATCATTGTAAGGTGAAAAGATGTGAGTTTTTCTATATATTGTTGAAAATATCATATGTAATTAAAAACATGATTCTCTTAGGGTAATCATGTTTTCTTTCCCCAAAATATTTTAAAGGCAAATATATAGGGAAAAAATGTTCTAAAATAGTTTGCTTCCCTTGAGATTGAGAAAGGTGTTATCAAGAATTCATAAAGCCAAATTTCATGGCAGGCAAAAGATATAGTTGCAACAAACTCAATTGTTGTTGTGGAAATGGTGGCTATGGCTTGTCTTGTAGATTTTTTTTTTTTAAGTGATTTCACTAAACGAGAATTAAGGATTCTCAGACCTGATTACAAAATAACCGAGTCAAAATATGATTCGGACAAAAAGAAAGATTGTTATACAATTGGTCCTATGAAATAAAAAAACAACGGATTTTAAAAAAAAAATCATAGAAATTACAATTGGATTTAGCAATATCTCCTAACAAAGACCACTTTCAGACCGTGATTTTAATATTTCAAACAATGTCGAAAACATTTCAAGCATGACTCTCAAAGATGATCTCATTCCTAACTATTCAAATATTTCACATAGTCGCCAACCAAAAAATATTACCTTTCCTTTTCTTTGTTCCTTGAGATTTGCAAAAACGAAAACATCTCTCGAAACTTTCTTTACACCAATCCACTATGTCTACCGCATTATCTACAAAACCAATCCAATCCCGAATCTCCCTCCAGATTATCTTAATCCCTAAACAACTCGAAAACAAATGCAAGGAATTCTCAATATGGGAAGAACAAAACACACATAGAATTATCCTCGGAAATATTAATACCTCTTTGAATAAGATTTTCCTCAGTTGGTAATCTATCCCAAAAAAGGTGTCAACCAAAAGCTTTCATCCGCATTGGAATCTCCGACTTCAAAAGATTAGACCAAACATTAAAATTCACAATCAATCTCCCGCCTCCCGGACTGACCTCTCGAACGACGACTTTTTCCCTACTCTCCACGTCAACCGTTGCTGCACCAAATAAAGGAGGAACCTCCGCAGCAGTAGCAACCATCGCTGCAACAGGATCAATAGTAGGATCCATAAGAAACAGGCTATGCTGCAACGTATAATCGACACCAACAGAAGAAACACTCCCTGCTGGATCGATGGAATTAGGCCCTGCCATTCCAACCTCACTACGAGAAGAAACAATGATAGTTCCGGACCCAATTTGAGATATTCCACAATCGTTTTCCGCCTCCAAAACAGTTCCACTGTTGGTAACCAAGAAAGAAGTTGTAACGCCTGGTTATTTAATTAGTTATTTAATTAAATATCTTCGTATTATTGGTGTTGATTGTCGAAATTGTGTTGTGTTGAGTTGCTATATTGGTTTTAGTTGAATTAATTTAATTAAGTTGATTTAAGTTGTAGAAATAATATAGTGTTAGTATATTAGAATTATAAGATAATTATGGGGCTTATTAGATGGTTAGTTGTAGAGAAGGTGAGTGTAGCAGTAAATAGTGGGGGTGTATAATTGAGCCCAATGGATTAAAAAGAGAAATTATAAGAGTATTATAAGTTAATTATAAAAATAAGAGGAGTTAGGTTTGTCAGTAAGAGGAAAAAAACAAGAAGTTTAGAGAAGTTACGTGAAGTTGCAGAGGAAAAGAGGCAAGAGCTAGGTTTTCAATCAGAGAGTTAGAGTCGCCTTCAATCCAAGGTAAGGGTGGAGTTCTTACTCTATAATCGAGTGGATGATGAAAATATGTGGGATTGGGTGTTATAAAATGGCTTTTGTCAGTATGTTGAATTGTCATAGTTGAGTAACGAAATTGATTAATATTGTGGAATTAGTCGTAAAATAATTAATCGATGTTGTTTGTGTATAATTTTGTTATGTTGCCGTGTACTGTTGATGAATTGGATGGTAATGTGAAGTGAATCGAATTAAAAACCAATGTAGAAGGATTCTGGAAAGAAAGAGAGAAACAAAGAACAAAACTTTGAGGTGGGATGACCGTCCCAAAAGGTGAAACGTCCGTCTTGGGGAAGTGACGACCGTCACCCCCATGTTAAGACTGTCACACATGTGCCGATGGTCATGGAAGTGCGACGATGGTCACATGGGTCTGTGTCACTTTTCTTGTTTCTGCGTTGTGGTTTTTGTCTTGTGGTTGCTATCTTTTTTTTCATAAATGAACTTATTAATTATTTTCCAGAAACTTTAATTAGTTGAGCTATTATTTTCCAGAGGCTTAATTGAATTTAGAACCAATGTAATTCACCAGTAGGTAGTAATAATAGTAAGTAGCACGTAGAAGTCCAGTAGCAGCGAGGTAGTATTTTGTAGCAGGTTTTGGAAGTTGTCTACTGACAGTAGAGTATGAATGTAACAGAGACATAATGAAGACCTTAGTAAGGAGTAGAAATAGCATAGTGTTGACAGATAATTAAATAACCAGTTTTAATCGAAAATTGTACAAATAATAATGTGGTATAACTGGTTTATTCCTTGTGTTGTGTTCTATGTTGGAAGTTGTGAAAATTATTGCATTGCCTTATCAGTGGCAAGAATTTAAGTTGTAGGCATATGGTCAATGTTGAATTGTTGTTGTGTTGCTATGTTATTATTATTGTTGTTGTTTTGGCATCCATATTGAGTCATATACATAACATATCAAGTTGGAGCTACTGCTCGGTAAATTGGTCTTTATGGGCAAAATTAAAGTTGAAGGCTTATGCCTTATTGATGCCTCTATTAATTGGCAAATTATTAAGTTGAGAGTTTTGCTCTGATGGTACCACATGCATATGCATTTTCTAAGTTGCATTTCAAAGTTACATAATTATGCCGTGGTGTTGTGTCTTATGTTGATTAATGATGTTTGTGAGTTGTGAAGTGGTGATTGCATATAGTCTGATCTAATATTTATCATATATCTGATTATATAGTTCGATACCTGACCCCTTATGTTTGAATGTTTCCCTCTATTGGTAACGTGAAGGTAATCCATAATGAGCTGCTTACCTTCGTTACTTCGAGTCAGTGTCGTTGCTCTGATACGTAGAACTCGTGGGATGAACGCATGTTTTCTTTAGTGTTGGCTTTTATTATGTTGCTGAATTCCGGAATGACGAGAATGGTGTAATGAGGTTCCGAGATAGAGTGTGTGTTCCAGATAGTCAGGAAATTAAGCAGAGTATTTTAGAGGAAGGACATCGTAGTAGGCCGAGTATTCATCCTGGTTCTACAAAAATGTATCAAGATTTGCATAAATTGTTTTGGTGGTTGGGTATGAAAAGAGATATTGCTAAATTTGTGTATGTGTTTGGTTTGTCAGAAGTCGAAGGTAGAACATCAGAAACCATATGGGATGATGCAATCGTTGAATATTCCATAATGGAAATGGGATAGCATTTTCATGGATTTTGTGTTGGGTTTGTCAAAGACTGCGAAAGGAAATGATTTGATTTGGGTAATTATGGATAGATTGACTAACTCGGCTCATTTCTTGCCGATTAGGATTAATCATTCTATGCAGAAGTTACCTGAGACGTATATTGAGGAAATTGTGAAGTTACATGGAATACCTTCGAGTATTGTATCAGATAGAGATCTGCAGTTTACGTCGAGGTTTTGGAAGAGTTTACAAAATGCTTTGGGTATTAAGTTGAGGATGAATTTCGCATATCATGCATAAACGGATGGTCAAACGGAGATCACTATCCAATCTTTAGAGGATTTGTTGAGGGCATGTGTGTTGAACCATGAGGGAGCTTGGGACAGTCATTTTCCAATGATCGAGTTTACCTACAACAACAGTTTTCATGCGAGTATTGGCATGGCACCGTATGAGGCTTTGTATGGTAAGAATTTTCGAACTTTTTTGTGTTGGTACGAATCGGGCGAGAGTGGTGTACTCGGACCTGAGATAGTACAAAAGATGACCGAGAAGATTAAGATGATACAAGAGAGAATGAAGGTGTTGTAGAGTCGTCAGAAGAGTTACTATGATAAGAGAAGGAATGCAATTGAGTTCCAAGAGGGAAATCATGTGTTCTTGAGAGTTACTCCGGTGACTGGTGTCGGGCGAGCTTTAAAGTCTAGAAAGCTTACTTCGCATTTTGTCTTTCTGTATCAGATTTTGCAAAGGATCAGAGAGATATCATATCGGATTGCGTTACCACCGTCACTTGCGAATTTGCATGATGTGTTTCATGTGTCACAATTGAGGAAGTATGTGTGTGATTCGTCACATGTGATTCAGATTGATGATGTGCTTGTAAGAGATAACCTGACCGTTGAGGCTTTACCTCTGAGGATTGATGGCCGAGAAATGAAGCAGTTGTGAGGAAAAAAGATTGCCTTGGTAAAGGTATTGTGGGATGGACCAGTTGGTGAAAGTTGGACTTGGGAACGTGAAGATTAGATGAAGGAGTCGTATCCGACTTTGTTTGCTTCAGGTACATTTTCATGGACGAAAATTCCTTAAGTGGGGGAGAGTTTTAACGCCCCGATTTCGTGATTTAATTGTGTAACTTGTTGTTGTTGATTATCTGGTGTTTGTTGAATTGTTGTTCTGTTGGTTGATGAGACTAATTGAATTATTTTAGTAAATATTAATAGTAAGGATAACTATATTATATTATTCAAATTATTATTATTTAGTTAAAATAAGATAATTAGGGGTTTTGAGTGTATGTTGGTCTTTCGAGGAGGATAAGTTGAGGGTAACGATAGAAAAGAGTATTAAGGGTATGTGTTATACTGATAGTGAGAAGGGGAAAAAGATCATTCACAACATTTTGGAGAAAGAGGATAAAATATCTGAAGAACGAGGATAAGAGGCTAAGGATTGAAAAATTTCCGGTGAACCTAAGAAGAAACCGTAAGAAAAGCGACATTTTAAGGTATGATGAGTATCGCCTTTCAATGCTCTTGATGTTTGGTTTAGGCGTTGTGGGAATTGAGGATTTTATGGAAAACCTAGGGTTTAGAGAGTGGATTGTGATGAACTATGATGAATCATGATGTTATGTTGTTGTATTTTGATGTATGTTTGATAGTTGTATGTTTTAAAGAGGAAATATGTGATTATTTGTGGAAAAGACTGGTTTTGGAGGTTGTTTTCATAGCAGGAGATAGGTTTTTATCGTAGGGTTTTTGGTTCAGAATCGCACAACACGCTTAGTGCACTCTTAAGAATTTTCGACCCCAAGAGTCAGTGAGTTGTGCACTTAGCGCGGGGATGAGTGCGCTTAGCACGACCTGCAAGTACAAAAATGATTATTTTAATTCTTAAAAATTATTCATTAGTGGTAGGTATGAAATAATGATGTTATGACATGTTGTACTTGTTGTTATGTGTTATTTTGATGTTTTGTGGATTATTTCATGATGTATGTGATGAACATGAAGTTAGGATGTATGTAGTGTTAATTGATGAATTTTCATGGATGCCGATGAAAATGTTGGTTTAATATGTTGATATGATGTTGTTGTTGCGTCTTGCATTCATGGCATACATGTGTAGTTTGAGGCTTCAATCCCATAGTGTTGATCAGGGTGATGTTGATTATGTTGTGCTCCCTTGTGGAGGGTAGATGACCCAATGTCCACCATATGTTGAAAATGGTACCACATGCATTTAAGAAGATGCATTTCATTATTGGTGATATAGCATGATACATTTTGTATTGCTTAGATGTTTGATGAGTTGTGTACTATGATGGGTGAGATTTTATGATGTGGTGCAATGTGATGAATTTTGTTTGTTACCTTTAATTTACGTCATTTATATTGATTCGTGATTACTCACCCTGCTTGTTTGAATGTTACCTCTACGTGGGTAACATGCATATACTCAAGAAGGATAGCTATCGATGTGGAGTTAGCTTGAAGTTTTTGTATTTTATTTCCGTTAGAAGTAAGAAGTGATGTGCTGCCTTGTGTGATGTAAAATCGGGTTGGGAATGAATATGAATCTTAGAGTTCTTTTTTTTGCTTCATTTTTGTTTTGTTTTATGAGTTAAGTTCTAGTTGCACTCGGATTATGTTGAAATGACTAATAGTTAAAGTATGTTCAATTATTTGAGATATTATGAGGTTTAATTGAAGTATTATGTTTTCTGCTGCGTAGTTAATGATAAAAATGAATATACATGATGTAATCTGTGTTACGGGACATGACACATATGTTTGATGATTTTGAATTAAATGTGACGCCCTTACACTACTCTAATTTTACTCGAAATTATATGTGTATTTGTGATGGGGTAAAAAGGGTGTTACATTTGTGACCGCAAGGCGAGGGGCTGCGTCAACGCCGAGGTCTCCGCTGAGGAGAATCGGCGTGACTGTTGGTTTTCAGTAGGCGATTCTCTCGTGCTGTTAGAATAACATGAGGTTTTTCCGAATGAGGGCTTGGACCATGGCTATTATCGTCGGGTCCCTTCAACTGGTATGTCGGGTCCCTTCAACTGGTATGTTGGGTCCCTTCAACTGGCTACTCTAATTTTACTCGAAATTATATGTGTATTTGTGATGGGGTAAAATGGTGTTGCATTTGTGACCGCAAGGCGAGGGGCTGCATGAACGTCGAGGTCTCCGCTGAGGAGAATCGGCGTGACGGTTGGTTTTCAGTAGGCGATTCTCTCGTGCTGTTAGAACAACATGGGGTTTATCCGACTGAGGGCGTGGACCATGGCTATTATCGTCGGGTCCCTTCAACTGGTACCAGAATAGGCTCGAAGGTGGCCGCTATATATTGTTGGGCAGATCCGTTGGCAACTGGTTCAGGTGACGGGGTGACAGTATTCCCGTCCTTGGAGTCAATTTCATGGATGACCTGGATGTTATTGTCATCGTCGATGGCGTAGTTGACAAGGGCCTAGTCGTGGTTGTCACCGTGTTTGCTAGTCATGACGGTCGATTGATAAAAAAGGGTAAAACTTTGGTCCTTCGTTTCAAGAAGACAAGAGAGCAATGAAGTTCCCACAAACGACGCCACTGATCTGACCTTATCAGGAGGGACCTTCTAGACTAGCACAACTTATGTTGTGGAGGAGAAGAGGAGAGGGTGTACCTGCAAGGTACTCCGATGCCAAAGTGAGAATAAGAATACAGAGTAATAGCAAGTACAAAAAAAGGTAAGTGAGAATAGAATATTTGATCCTCTGGTGAAATATGGTATTTGTAATGTGCCTCAAGCGCTGGGCCAAGGTCCTCTACGTGATCTGGATCAGCTAGACCCACGATGGAGACTGCCAGGGTCTATGAAACAGTTAAGATCTAGCACGTGGTCTTTGTCCTAGTTCAACTGCCCCATGAATCTAAGAGGTGAGATTAATGCAAGGGATGCAGTTGGGTGGAGAACACGTGGGGGAGGTGCTCTCACCACGCCCATCAATTGATGGGCCGCAAACTTGTGCCCACTAGATTGGGTCGTGTCCGACACGCTTGGTGCCAGGCCCAGTCCAGAACAGGAGCCCCCCAAGTCGCAGCTCCGGTGCAGAGTGATGACTTAAGGGTGAGATTATTCCAGGCAGGTCGCGCGAGGCGATTCACCAACTCTAGTTGTGAAGGAGTTTTGTGTCGACGAGGAACGTCTGCTCGAGATCTGTCGCAGAGCGTCGCTTGGCTAACAATGGACATATGTGCTTGTTGCTACTTTTTGGTGATTCCTGGCAGTCGAGGAGGGACTTTTGTCCACTGGGCTGGTTTGTACCCGACATGCCTGGTGTCAGACCTAGTCTAAAACAATTCTTTATGTCTAATTAGCGATGAATTTTTGAATTTTTCGTCGCTAATTAGACAAAAAGTACTAACATAACACGTTTTAAGAGTTATGGGACAAATATGACACGAAAAAAAATTAAGGGATCAATCTGAACATAAGAGTATATAGTTAAAGGACCAAAAAATGTTATTTTGTCTAAATAAAAAAGAAAGAATGATATTTTTATTAAAATATATTTATTAAATATTGAAAATAATAAAAATAATATTAAAATATAAAATTGAAAAATAATTTAATTTAATATAAAAAATGTTAATTACAACCACTAATTTATTTAAAATATTTGTTTTTTATTTTAATCATTTAAAAAATTATAAAAATAAATAATTATAATGCATCGATATTATAAAACTTTTTATATTAACGATAGATAACCATTAATCTCATTGAAAAAATAAAATAGATTAAAAATTAAAATAATTATTTCAATATTTTTATTCTAAATACTTGACTAGAGAGTACTAGTAAGTGTATGTTGGAAACCGTTTCCAAACCCTTGCCGCGGTCATTATCATTTTAACAATTTTTCAAATACTTTTTTTTTTTTTTTTTTAATTTGTTGAAATACACGTGGATTTTATCATTTTATATGAGATCCATATCCAAAACGAGGGAGTATGTCTGTTTCAATCAATAAAAAAGAGTGTTTGTCGCTACCATTTTTCCCTAATTTCTTTCTTCCACCAATTATTACTCTTCACAGAAATGGTTACAACTGCAGCAATAGTTCTCTTCACTCTCTTGACGACCCTTGCTTTGACATGGTCATGGAAGATTCTGAATCGGTTATGGTTGAAGCCAAAGAAGCTAGAAAAGCTTCTAAGACAACAAGGACTTGAAGGGAATTCATATAGGCTTTTAGTTGGAGACATAAAAGATATTATGAAGACGCGAAAAGAAGCATCATCTAAACCCATGAATCTTTCTGATGATATTGTTCCTCGTGTGTTTTCTTATTTCCAACAAAGTGTCGTAAAACATGGTATGTCTCTTCTTATTCCTCCAACCTTATTTTACGACCGTTCACTTCTTAATAATTGTTTTTTAATGATTGTGTGAGATGTAGCACCGACGCCTCTTAAAAAAGGCGTGTGTCAGTCAGGTGTTAGACATACACATGTAGGCGTCGAGTGTTTGAATCTGTGTCAGGATCTACAATAATAACGAGCATTGTGATCCTCAGTTCATATTTGTTATGCAGGTAAGAACTCTTTTGTTTGGTTTGGACCAACACCGAGGGTAATTATCACAGATCCTGAGCTAATTAAAGATGTACTTAACAAGAACATCGACTTCCGAAAGCCTAATGTGAATCCGCTTGTCAGGTTACTAGTTAATGGTCTAGTAAACCTCGAGGGAGAACAGTGGAGCAAGCACAGAAAGATAATCAATCCTGCATTCCATTTTGAAAAACTCAAGGCAAGTTTCCGTTTACTAGATCATGTTACCTCGAGTGACTTGAAGAGTTCTAACTCTTGATTATCTCTTTTACCACAGATCATGTTACCAAATATCTTCAAAAGTTGCGATGATCTGATTGGCAAATGGGAAACAATGTTGTCGTCAAATGGATCATGTGAAATGGACGTATGGCCTTTCCTTCAAAACTTGGCCAGTGATGTTATTTCTCGAACAGCATTTGGAAGTAGTTATGAAGAAGGGAGGAGAATATTTCAACTTCAAATCGAGCAAGCTGAACTTACAAAAACAGTTATGATGAATGCTTACATCCCTGGATGGAGGTAAGAGTAAGACTAATTTATGTATCTGACTTGTTGATTAATGCAAAATCAAGCTTGTGAAACGGGTTTCATATTCTCACAGGAAACAACCAATATTTTTAGTTAAGAATCAACGGTTTATAGTACTGTATGGTCTAATAAGTTTCTCATTTTAAAAGAACATGATCCATGAAACAGAAAAATCTCTTCATATCATATTAATTACAAGACTAATTATGGTTATTTTGAAGTTTTCTACCAACTCCGACCCATAGGAGGATGAAGGAAATTGATAGAGATGTAAAAGCTTCACTTACAAATATGATTAACAAGAGGGAGGAAGCACTAAAGGCAGGTGAAGCAACTAAGGATGACTTATTAAGTATACTTTTGGAGTCAAATCACAAGGAAATGGAAGAACACGGCAACAATAAGAATGTCGGAATGAGTCTTGAAGATGTAATAGAGGAATGCAAGCTATTCTACTTTGCAGGGCAAGAGACCACTTCGGTTTTACTTGTATGGACAATGGTGTTGTTGAGTAGGTACCCTGATTGGCAAGCACGTGCAAGGGAGGAAGTAGTACAAGTTTTCGGTAACAATAAACCAGATTTTGATGGCCTAACTCATCTTAAGATTGTAAGTATCTTGTTCTTTCCTTCATAATAAAGAGTATATGCTTTAAAGGACTGTGATCTGCCGCAATAAACAAAAAATGCAGTTACATGCCGTTCTTGATCTCAACTGTAAATCTAAGACCGAAAAAGTTTAGATTAAACAATAAAAAAATCAGTTTAAGAGATCAAGAATGTTAATTTGAGATTCAATGGTTGGGGTCGAAAAGTGTGAACATAGTTTTTGTAGTCTGAACCAAATCCTAATCCATGACTTGACACTTACAATTGATATAATACTCTACCTTTTTTGGAACAGGTCACCATGATTTTGAACGAGGTTCTTAGGTTATACCCTCCAGTAATCGCGCTTGCTCGAACTGTTCACAAAGATATTAAACTTGGAAACCTAACATTACCTGCTGGAGTGCAGCTTTTCTTATCGATAGTTTTGGTTCACCATGACACAGAACTATGGGGAGATGACGCCAAGGTATTCAATCCAGAAAGATTTTCTGAAGGTGTTTTGAAAGCAACAAACGGAAGATATTCATTTTTTCCATTTGGAGGGGGTCCTAGAATTTGCATTGGACAAAACTTTGCCATGATGGAAGCAAAGATCGCAATAGCAATGATTTTGCAACATTTCTCATTTGAACTTTCTCCAACCTATACTCATGCCCCTGCCACGGTAATTACACTTCAGCCACAGTATGGTGCTCATATAATTCTTCATAGAGTGGAAATATAATGTAAAATAGGAAGCTCATAGTATAATAAAAGAGTGTTTGTTAGGATATATCAACCCTTTAAATGGTTTTCTGTATTTCAGTGGATTAGTCTTAGACTCTGAAGAGTGTTGGTGTACTATGTATTGGAACTGGTTTGGAAAGCTAAAACTGTAAGATGCATTACAGATAATGAAGTAATCTTCCACATTTTATAGATACATGCTGACTTATCTATTTGTTTGCCATGACAAAAAAACACCGTCTGATTCAAATTTCTATGTACATGCTAGTGATGACCCCAATTTTGTGAATATGATACACAAATTCAATGGATCATACCATGCAGCTTGGAGTATATCCACGTGTCAAGCATTTGATGCTAAGAACAAGATTTCAGTCATTGATGGTTCATTGTCAATCCAAGATTTGATGGTCTCAATTGAGCAACATGATAAAAAAATGCAATCTTTTGATACATTCCTGGCTTATAAATTCTGTTTATGATTCAATACCACAAATTGTTGTTTTTAATGAAATTTCAAGAGGCAGTTAGGAGTTTTAAAGGGTAGTTATCAGCGTAGGTAATGGTTTAGAGCTCTTGAAACGTCGAAGACTAAAATTATGTTATTTTTTTTTTACTTTCTTCTTCCAAAGCAATTCTATAGTATTTCAATTAGAGTTTGTGTCATTTTCTTCAACATTCAAACATCTAAGGTCTAATCACACACTTTTTTTTCCTGCATAAATTGTCCTAGTTGTTTACTAAAAATACCAGCAAACAAAGTGGCACACACGATGAGACTTTTTTTGCACAAGAAATTTTAATTTTTAGCAAAAAAATGTTGTTTCTTTTATTGTTTATTTTGTTCTTCATATCTGAATTATCTTCAATTGTTGAGTGTTTATGTGTCTGAGAAGTGGTAAGACTCTTGCTAAAATGTTATCAATTGTTGAGTGTTTATGCTTCTGAGAAGTGGTAAAACTCTTGCTGAGAAGTGGTAAGACTCTTGCTGAAATGACTCGTCCAACGTTAAAAAAATCCCCCCTTCCCAGAACAATGCTCCAAATGCAGAAGAACAACCAGTTGAATCGACGGTTGGCAATGCATGAACTTCAACAACCATTAGAGTAACTACTCCTATTATAAGTCAAATGTCAGTTCCAACGACGTTATCATAAGTGTTGGTTTCCCCACCACATGTAACGAGTATCCCAACTACTCCTAGGACCACAAAACCAATTTTGGGAGGTTCTAGGCATGTCTTACTCCCAAGTTTCAAAATACCCCTAGTGGTAGGGAATATCCATATGGCATGCCAACTGCAATGATGACATGTCAATTACAATGATGGTAGGCCTACAAACTAATGCGTAGACATATGCCAATAATGTAGTGTTTATTGTGTCACCTCATAATCCATACTTAGCGTTAGGATTGACTATAAGCAATCTTAGTCGAATGGTACAACCACAATTAGGGTTCGAATATATCCCTCAAGGTATGTCACCATTGACCACTAGTTCCCTCCAATCTATGAGGCAACAAATGAATGAAAGTAACCATGATATGGTGAATATTCTTACACAACAAATTGGTATTGTGTTGTTACCAACAACTAGAGCAACCAATTGACCAAATTGTTGATTTCTTTGTCGCTCCTCAACCACCTATTCAACTAATCCCACAAGCCTAAGCAGATAGGGGAATTCAAAATCCATGTCTTTGTTGGTTGTGAATATGGAAGTAGAAAAATGGTCTAGAAGGGGGTGAATAGATCCAAATTGAAAAAAATGCAACCACCATTTTCTAAAGTTAAAGTGTTTTCAAAAATGAGTTGCGAGCAAAAGGTTTGAAGCGAAAATGAAGATTATATAGTTGAATATGATCAAGCTAACATAGTTTGTTTCCCAAAAATCCAAGATTATAATAATGAAACGCTTGGCATGAATTGATTCAGTTTGTGTAGTTACAAGAAGTATACACAACTGATTCAATGTGTGGAGTTCTAAATTCAATTCATTTTTAGATTTATCAATCCCAATACTAGTTTGTCTAGTTGTCCAATTCCGACAAAACCTAAAGCTTTATGTAATTAATTGATATCAACAACAAAACAATATAATACGATGGAACTGAAAAACCTAACGTGAAATCATTACGAATATAAATGCAAGAGTAAGAGTTAGAGAGATGACATCGAGATTTATAGTGCTTCGGCGTTCGTTCTTGTTTGGCTAACGTGCATTCTTCAATTGTTTCCCATTGGAACCTGCATAGTTCCTTGTTATTTGACAAATATTTTCAAGAGTTCATACAATCACCAATCCAAAATTACAGTTTAGAAAATAAATCTCCTATTTGGATCTTGACTTGTATACAACAAACTTGCCAAACTCTTCTACATAATATTTACTCGAATACGTTTCTTAAACCTTCAAATTACATAATTCTGCTCCAAGTCTTCGTGTGTAGCTATCAACCTCTTGATCCTACCGATTCCTTGAGCGTTGAAATTGTCTGAATATCCGAGAAGAACTTTGTCTTATTTATAACATTCCACATAGTTACTACTAAGGTAATGATAGAGAGAATAACCTACTTCTTTTCAATGGATTTTGTCACCACCATTGACAATCCCACAAGATTTTGTCACCTGAAAACTCAACAAGATCTTCAATAACAGTTAGTTTCAAGTACACGACTCCTTCAATATATCTCAGAACTATCGTTATCAAGATCTGAACTCAATTAAAGTTGAAGATGTGATAAATTCGTAGCAATATTTTGAACACTCAAAACAGAGGAAATTGATTTTCACACAAAATCACACTGAAAAATCTTAATAGAATGATAAATGTTGTATGAAGAATGATGACAAGAATTATTTATATGTGCTTGAGATGAAGAACACAAAATGGTTGAAAAAGCTTATTAGATTCAAATCAAGAAAAATATGATTTAGATCAAATGAGCAAAATGACGTGGAATGAAAGAAATAACAAATTTTTGAAAAAGATACAAATTGATTATGATCGGACAAAATGTGATTAAAATTAAATGTCTTGGTATTCGAATCAAGCACACAATTTGATTTGGATAATATGACACAGAACTGACAAGGTTTTTTGGAAAAAAAATTGATTTGGATCATGTTCAAAGTTTGATTCGGATCAAATCAATCAGAATCAAACATGAATTTTGAAAAATGAAATTGATTCGAATCATGTACAATTTTTTTCCGAATCAAACTAGAAAAAATATGTTCCTAGGAAAATGATTATGATCAAGTGTAATTTTGATCAGGATCAAATTGCTGAGTTTAGCTACAGTCTAATTTTAACATGATAAAAAATTCAGTCTAAAACTGAATGATTCGAATCAATTTTAAAATCTCAAATTTTCAAAATCACTTTGATATTTTACCTTTGAATCAACTCTGATCTAAAACACAATGATTTCATTCCACTAACATATGTTATTGATCAAAGAACATTTATATCAAGATCAAATCTAACCAATGTTTTAATACATGCTAAAAACGAATCAAATCATACTCGATTCCGAGATATGCAATCATCAAGGAGACTCAATGAATCAAAATAAAATTAAGATGAAAGCAATAAGACAAGCAACAAAATAAATGGATAGTAGGGACATGCAATTACAATCTTTCCCTTATTGATGATTGTCAAGCTTTCACTTGGAATTGAATCGACCTTTGAGTAATGAGTATAACTCCCTTTGAAACATTGCACATAAATAAATCACAACATAAAAACGCATAAAACAATTATAGACACACTACAACTTCTCCCCCTTTGATAACATAAAAAGAGATAATTTGAAATACATCTATAAAAAATGAAACAACCACAAACATATAATTCCAAGGAAAATATGAACTAAACAACTAAGAAGCATATATAACAACTTTGATCACATATTCAACGAAGATAAACATGTCACCAGAAACATAATGCAAATATACATGCAACACAAGCCTTCAACAACTAACATTAAAGTGATCAAACTTGTAAATCAAGGTATGCATTAACAATCATAAATAATGCATGAACAAGTAATCAAACGTTCTAATGCACATAATTAGCAATACACATTTAGAATACTTAAATTAAAGTAAGAAAAGTCAAAGAAATAAGCTAAATATGAATTAGTGACATATGGAGGAAATAAGAAAACCAATGCATAGCTTTAGCACAAAACACATAGAATGATACAAGGGTTGGAGACATACCATTGTAGGTTGGTAAAAGCTACAATTTTCTACAAGATAGTGTTAGTGAAATAAATATATATAAAAAAACAAAACTAAAAACCAAATCCTTATTTTACTTAAGGCAAGAAGAGTCTAAGACTCCCAAGTCCCTACAGATCTTGTGGAAGGATTTCAATGACAGCAATTTTGTAAAAATGTCAGAAAATTGACTTTTGGTGTCAGATAACATCTCCTTTCTCCACATGATCTCTCAGGAAATGGTGTCAGATATCAATGTGTGTAATCCGTGATTGTAGTATTGGATTCTTAGTAATACTTATAGCACTAGTACTCTCACACTTAATTAGAACGTAACCAAGTTTTAAATCGTAGTCCAATAGTTGTTACATAAGCCATAAGACTTGTTGACAACAACTTTAGGCGAATACATATTCACCCTTGACGGTAGAAAGATCAACACTACATTGTTTCTTACTATACCAATAAACTAAGTAGCTTCCAAATAAGTGGCAAGTACCACTAATACTTTTCCTACCCGACTTACACCCTGCGAAATCGAAATCAAAATATCCTATAAACTACAAGCACTTCCTTTAGGATACCAATGACCATGATTTGAGGTACTGTTAAGATACCTTAAAATATGTTTAATGATATTAAAGTGGGATTTCTTAGGTGATGCTTGATATCTAGCACACATACACACACTAAAGGGTTTCTTTGAAGTGAGCATGTGTTCTAGGAAAAGCGCATAACAACAACGCTTGATCTTCATCATCAATATTTTCAAGATTAAGAATCAACTTGTTGAACATATCCAACTGCTCAGCCAACACTTTTTTTTCCACATATCTTGAATGAATACAAAGCTTGCTTCAGGTAGATTCGATTCACCAATGATTTGGTCATGTACAAACCTTCAAGTTTCAACCATAACCATGACGCTGTCGTCTCCTTTGATACCTGTCGAAGAACCTTATCACCAAGGCCCAACAATATTGCGTTGTGTGGTCGTCTTTTCAACTGTCGTCAATGCAACATTCATGCTGAACAACCCTACTGGTTGAAAATGGTTGAAAGCCTGCTAAACAACCCTGCTTAACCCTACTGAACAAGTAAGACTTTCATCTTCAAGCGCCACAAACCGAAGTTGTTCACACCGGTGAATTTTTCATTCTCATACTTTGTTGAAGACATATTCTCCATGCTAACCGCACCAATTTATTGTGAATCAAATACCTTAGAAACCAAATATAATTGGTTCATTGATCAGTCAAGAAACCCACAAGGGTTCGGGTAGCCAAAGATAACAACAATGATTGGTTATAAAATACTATTCTTTCATTTCTCTTGAAACAAGATTACAAGTATACAAGAATAACAAATAACCTCACTCGCTTTTGAATTAGGATTTTATCTTCCTATTTTCCCTTATACAAAAGATGAGAGACTAGTATGCTATTTATAATAAAACTAACACACTAATCTAATGGGATTTTTAACAATTATTTGTTATAAGCTAACTTAGGGTACAAGCTAACTTAAACAATTGGATCCATAACATAAGGCCCAATTAAACAACAACATATGAGCAGACTTCGGCGATATGCTATACCTAGAGTTCGTTCCAATATCTCACAAGAATCTAAAGACCATCAAACATTTTGTCATGTTCAAGTGGAGTATCCAAGTATTACTCAAGATGAAGTGGAGAATGAACTTGATCATGAAGAGGTTCAACAAGAAAATATACATTCATTACAACAACAACAAGACACTCTCTTAACTAATTACTCTAAATACAATATCACACATTTAACTAACTCAATACCTAACAACTTAGACAAGTTAGTTATATGTATAATAAACATAACTAACATGAATAAGCCACATAACTAGCTTTCATAATCCTATGTCAAGTCAAGTTAGTCTAGTTTTCCCTATTATGAAAAAATTAGTTATAATTATGACCATGGTTATAAAAAACGGTCTCGGTCGTGTCGCGGTTGCATAAAAGCTTTCGCAATTTCGGTTGGTACAATTCTCATGACACTGATTGTGGTCGTCAAAATTAAATTAATCACAATTTGTTCTTTAACAATAAAACAATATTAACGGTAACGGTATCAACATCTTCCGAAACCATTTTGTCATGACCGTTTTTGCGGTCGCCAAACCATTTTTTAAGACCCTGATTATGATCCTATTACCTTCAATTTTTAGACAAAAGAGGCACTGTTGTCACTGATTTCCCAACTGCAGCATCAAACACCATTAGTGAGATTACAAGTCTTCAATCTCCAATTATTTGTTCATTCATTTATGATTTATTTCTAAAAATATCAAAACCTACCAAAATCCTTAAAGTTTTGTTGTTTTATAACAGGGTGCTTTGCAAACAACAAACTTTACACGAAAAAAAATCACTTCAATATACCTAGTACATTACTTTAACTCCTACAAGAATGGCGTAAAAATGAAGACAAGACAAATTTATTCGTGATGATTCTTCTCCGTCTTGGCTGCTATCCACCATTGTCTTCGTCTTCTCCGATACCTTCGTCTTCTCTGATGCCTTTATCTTCTCCCAAATTACCAACCCTAATATTTCACGGGGGTAAATAAAAACAATGCAACTTTTTCATTTAACCCTTGGGTTAAAATTATTTGACATGGCATAATTTAATTCAACTCAACCCGTGATTACATGCCACATAGGAAGATCCCTTAGAACAGTCAGCATGAGAAGGTGGGGAAATTGAATCTTGATATATTGAAGGGGATAACAAATAGGCAAATTCTTAGGTACCCTGTTGATTTATATGGGTACTGGTACCCAGTTGAGATGGTTGAATTAGAAATTGACATTTTTCGTATTTAATTGATATTTTTTTTAATGATTTTTTTTAAAAGTTAAATATAAAGCTTATATAAATGCAGATATATCTCCATTTTTTTCTCATATAATCAACCAATTCAGAGATAACTTTCGCCTAGCCGTTATATTAGCGCTCAATAGAGAAGAGAAAACAAAAATGGCGTGACGGTTTCTCTACAGGCGAAAGATAAAAGCTCAATGGGATTTAAAGGACCAATTCATGATTCCGGTCCCTGAACCCTTATCCTACCTTAATACTGCCACCACGCCCATGATCATTGTTGTCTAGCAATATTTGCCAAACTCCTCGTTATAGTATTTCTATCATTCTCTCAACTACATTTTTTTAAACATTACTTTCATTTGGACAATCACCTTCTCTCAAATACCTGCAGATACATGGTAAAAATAGAGTGGTAACAATTTCGCTCATCTCAGTGTTCTATGCCATAACAGGTGCAGGATGAAACTTAAGAAACTAAGATATTTTCAACAAACAATCTGAAACATTAGAGTGGATTTTATTGTTGTTAGCTTGTCACTGACTCTGATTAAATCCACCATTAATGAATCGTTTATAACTTTCATTCCATCACTTCCTCCTTCTATCTTTTTTATAAATAATTTCATTTGGCCTAAATCTGCAGAGTTACAAGTTTATGAATGGCCTAGTTAAAGCTTGGAAAAAAGGTGAGTTGATTTCTATAATAAGCACATCTCCCCTTCATTAATTGTGTCAATTTATGACAGATAATTTTACAACATTAGCTACTGTTTTTTTTCTTCTTCAAATGAAATTTAGCTAAGGCTAAAACAATGCAAGATAGCAGCATCATAACAAATCACTTGATTCAAGCTAATTGTTAAAAGTTTGATGAAACTTTTAACAACCTAATAATACTTGATCAAATGGCATAACAATCCACAAGTATTTAGAATTCATTTCACTTAACAATTAACAAGTATTAGCAGTATAACTTGCCTCATTATATTACATTCATTTTATTAAACAAGTAATGAAAATTCACAAAATAATAACCTGCTTCATTAAACTTTCATTTTCTGTTTCATTTGTAATTCCATACTCTATTTTAAATCAAATTTTGCATAGTGTACATCCTTTTATTTTCAATTGAGATGTTTGGAGATGATTAAGATTGTAACATTGGTGACGACGGCAAACAACGACATCCAAATAGTCTGCAACGATGGAAATAAATGAAGTATGACTAGAGATACATGTGTAATTTTTGTCCTTGTGTTCTTTTGGTTGTTCTTGATATATATATATATATATATATATATATATATATATATATATATATATATATATATATATATATATATATATATATATATATATATATATATATATATATATATATATATATATATATATATATATATATATATATATATATATATAATCTGTTTTAAAAGTAGAGTTTTTCTTGGTCAAGTTTCATAGTTTTTAAGTGCTTAGGAATTAGGGGTATGTTAGTATTGAGAGATTCAACACAAACTTTGATTGTTCACATGTTTAATTTGTTTATTGCATTGTTACTCGTGGTGTGAGAATTGAGATGAAGACCAAGGCAAAGAAAGCGATGAAGAAAAGTGACACTGCCCCTCCTACGGCTTGTAATGGATATGATATGTGCTTGTGAAATACTGAGAAGCAAAACAATCATGTAATAGCATTTTCCCATAACTTGTTATGTGATTTTGATGAAGATCTTACCAATCTAATTCTCTTACCTCTTTGAAGAATCAAACGAAGAAAATATATATGTATTACCTTCTTTTACACGATTTGGAAACGTTTCAGGACCATATTTGTTAAAGTTGTGGATATACTAATTCGATAATATATTAAATATACATGACACAAATATATAGTATACAAATTCAAAAGGAGGTCATTTATGTTCACAAACAAAAATTTCTCAACCCGGTAGATAGATCCGAAACATACATGAAACGTGAAACTAGAAACATAAGATTGAAGGCAAGTGTCAAAGCACAAAGCAACAATATCCATAAAAAATTCTGAAGAAACTCAAATGTATACACTTGACCATATTTGCAGAAAATTAAATTAGAAGGTTGTTGAGAATTTTGGTGGTGCTAATCCATTTACTACGGAGATTTTAGATATGACATAATTTCTACTCTTGTTGTTACTATTACGATGCAAATGTTACTCGTTACAATGTTGTCATGTGATACAAATGTGCGATGACACTAGTGTCAATAAAATCAAAATATTCATATAAGAGAAAGATCACTTTACGTAACAAAGAGAAAAGCGGGAGTCGGTGATAAGAGCAGACGTAGTGACAACGACAAAAATTACAGCGAGAGTCGGTGATAAGAGCAGACGTAGTGACAACGACAAAAATTACAGTATATTATGCAATAGAAAAAACACTAGCGGCAGCAAAAATTACTGTGAAACAAAATTTTTACGTGTTAGAAAATTGAGAAGTATAAATAATCAATGGTAGAGAAACAAAGAATAAAAAGTGAAAATTTTTCAAAATTCGGGTACTTGTATGAGAGGATATGCGTTCGATTGATCCATGCCTTTCTACGTGTCGTATTCCTTCTAGTTTCCAAAGTGACAGAGTTTATGATACGTTTACAGAAAAGAAATTAAATAATTCCTCTACTCGTCATATCAAATGATGAGCACCCACATTGTTTTTTTGTTTACATGTTTGCCATGTCGACCACACACTAAAAATGGGACAGATTGACAAATATTTTTCACATTAGGCCATTCTGATATTTTATATAAAAAAAAAAAGAAGCACTACAGTAAAAAAAAAAAAACTCACAACAGCCAAATTGTATAAATCTCTTTATGTCTATCATCTTTCCATCAATTATTACTCTTCAGATAAATGGCTACAGCTACAGCAATAATTCTCTTCACCGCCATAATCCTTGCTTTGACATGGTCATGGAGGATTCTGAACAGGTTATGGCTGAAGCCAAAGAAGCTAGAAAAGCTTCTAAGACAACAAGGACTTGAAGGGAATTCATATAGGTTTTTAGTTGGAGACATAAAAGATATTGTAAAGACGGAACAAGAAGCAACCTCTAAACCCATGAATCTTTCGGATGATATTGTTCCTCGTGTGTTTTCCTATTTCCAACAAAGTCTTGTAAAACATGGTATGTCTCTTCTTATTTTATGATTATTATTATGTTTTTCCGTACACCTCTTTCTAATTGTTGTGATTATCAATTGTAGAAATTTGGGTAGGTTTCTTTAAGAGGAACATAATACTGATAGCATGTTAATTATCTGCATTTATCGACTATTCTTAGTATTCACCTATCAGTTCATGATTGCCGACCGGTTCTAATCATTGTGTGGGATATGTAGCACTACACCTCTAAATAAAGGCGTGTCAGGTGTATGACATGTGTCACTGTCCAACACTGACACGGTGTTGGTGTTTATTTGATGGGATATACATCTTTGCTTCCTTATTCACGATATGATTTCCTTGTACAATACTTACAAACAGTGTGTTCAGAAAATATAAACACCCCTGGTTCTGTGCTCAATTCCTACATAAATTTTTGTCTATATTTGGTATGCAGGTAAGAACTCATTTGTTTGGTTTGGACCAACACCGAGGGTAATTATCACAGATCCTGAGCTAATTAAAGATGTACTTAACAAGAACATCGACTTCCGAAAGCCTAATGTGAATCCGCTTGTCAAGTTACTAGTTAATGGTCTAGTAAACCTCGATGGAGAACAGTGGAGCAAGCACAGAAAAATAATCAATCCTGCATTCCATTTTGAAAAACTGAAGGCAAGTTTCCCTTTACTAGATATACATCTTATGTAATTGTCTTGCATGCCGTTTTAAAACATGTTTCAGAACATGACTTTAATTCTTAATGCACATGTTCTTAGTTTTACTTGAAGAGTTCTAACTCTTGGTTATCTCTTGCACCACAGATCATGTTACCAAAATTCTATGAAAGTTGCGATGATCTGATAAGCAAATGGGAAACAATGCTGTCATCAGAGGGATCATGTGAAATGGACGTATGGCCTTTCCTTCAAAACTTGGCCAGTGATGTTATTTCTCGAACAGCATTTGGAAGTAGTTTTGAAGAAGGGCGGAGAATCTTTCAACTTCAAATCGAGCAAGCTGAACTTACAAAAACAGTTATGACGAATGTTTACATTCCTGGATGGAGGTAAGACTAATTTGTGTATCGAACTTTTTATTGATTAATGCAAGATCAAGCTTGTGAAACGGGTTTTATATATTCTCACGGGAAACAACCAATATTTATGGTTTATAGTTACTCATTTTGAAAGAACATGATCCATGAAAACGAAAAATCTCTTCATATCATATTAATTACAAGGCTAATTATGTTTATTTTTAAGTTTTCTACCAACTCCGACCCATAGGAGGATGAAGGAAATTGACAGAGATGTAAAAGCTTCACTTACAAATATGATTAACAAGAGAGAGAAAGCACTAAAGGCAGGTGAAGCAACTAAGGATGACTTATTAAGTATACTTTTGGAGTCAAATCACAAGGAAATGGAAGAACACGGCAACAATAAGGATGTCGGAATGAGTCTTGAAGATGTAATAGAGGAATGCAAGCTATTCTACTTTGCAGGGCAAGAGACCACTTCGGTTTTGCTTGTATGGACAATAGTGTTGTTGAGTAGGTACCCTGATTGGCAAGCACGCGCACGGGAGGAAGTATTACAAGTTTTCGGTAACAATAAACCAGATTTTGATGGCCTAACTCATCTTAAGATTGTAAGTATCATGTTCTTCCCTTCATAATAAAGAGTATATGCTTTAAAGGACTATATGATATGCTGCAGTAAACAAAAGATGCAGTTACATGCAGTTCTTGATATCAACTGTAAATCTAAGCCCAAAAAAGTTTAGATTACACAATAAGAAAATCAGCTTAAGAGATCAAGACTGTTAATTTGAGATTCAAAGGTTGGGGTTGAAAAGTGTGTAGCATAGTTTTTGTAGTCTGAACCAAATCCTAATCCATGACTTGACACTTACCATTGATATAATACCTTCTTTGGCACAGGTCACTATGATTTTGAACGAGGTTCTTCGGTTATACCCTCCAGCAATCGAGTTTCCTCGAACTGTTCACAAAGATATGAAGCTTGGAAACCTAACATTACCTGCTGGAGTGCAGCTTTTCTTATCGATAGTTTTGGTTCACCATGACACAGAACTATGGGGAGATGACGCAAAGGTGTTCAATCCTGAAAGATTTTCTGAAGGTGTTTTGAAAGCAACAAACGGAAGATATTCATTTTTTCCATTTGGAGGGGGTCCTAGAATCTGCATTGGACAAAACTTTGCCATGATGGAAGCAAAGATCGCAATAGCAATGATTTTACAACATTTCTCATTTGAACTTTCTCCAACCTATACTCATGCCCCTGCTAATGTAATTACACTTAAGCCGCAATATGGTGCTCATATAATTCTTCGTAAAGTGGAAATATAATGTAAAAAAGGAAGTTCATATAGTATAATAAAAGAGTGTTGGTTAGGATATATCAACCCTTTAAATAATGGTTTTCTATCACTTGTCAAATACTATCATATGTATTGGAACTGGTTTGGAAAGCTAAACATGTATGATGTATTACAGGTAGTAAAGTAATGTTGCTTGATGTATTAGCATTGTTATTACTTAATAAAGTAATGTACTAGGAATATTTAAGTAATATATAAACCTTTTTTTTTGTTGCAAAGTTTGTTGTGTGCAAAGCACCATCCTATAAAACAACAAAACTTTGAGGATTTGGGTAGGTTTTGATATTTTTAGAAATAAGTCATAAATGAATGAACAAATAAGTTGAAGATTGCAGACTTGTAATCTCACCAATGGTGTTTGATGCTGTAGTTGGGAAATCAGCAACAACACTGCCTCTTTTGTCTAAAAATTGAAGGTACATTAGGATTATAATCAGGGTTTTAAAGAAATGGTCCGCGACTGCGAAAACGGCTGTGACAAAGTGGCTTCGGAAGTTGCCGATACCGATACCGATACCGATACCGATACCGTTATCGTTGTTTTTTATTAAGGAATAAATTGTGATTAATTCACACCACAATGACCACAATCGGTATTGTGACATATGTACCAACTTAAACCGCGGAAGTCTTACGCGACAGCAACGCAATTGCGACCGTTTTTTAAAACCATGATCATAATTATAAGTATTTTTTTCATAATAGTGAAAACTAGACTAACTTGCCTTGACTTAGGATTATGCAAGTTAGTTATGTTGCTTATTCATGTTAGTTATGTTTATTTTACATATAACTAACTTGTCTCAAGTTGTTAGGTATTAAGTTAGTTAAAAGAGTGTCCTTTTGTTGACATAATGTTATATTTTCTTGTTAACCTCTTCGTGATCAAGTTCATCCTCCTCATCATCTTGGATAACACTAGGATATAAATATGTCCCACACCCAAACACAAAATCAAGAATATGACCTATACCACAAACAATCATATGCCTCCACCACATCTTACTATATCCCCGATGATGCATATAATTCCATCTCTTCCTACCATAGTCCCCAATCAATGTACACCCAAATATCACACCACCAGAGCACCCAAACATCACATCGCCAAAGCATCCAACAACCACATGTCTTTCAAACACCACAAGAATCATTGTTTCGTTTCTAAAATAATTCAATGTCCCAATTCAAGCAAACATAACCATCTCATCAAAACGTAACTCAACCACCACAACCCAACTACGAAACATGGGCACTAAACTCAATTACAATAGTGCCGATTACTGGAGAGATATGATTGAAGATTTGTTAGATGACACTAATATCTCAGGAACCTCACACCAACCAACTTTTACTCAGGAGAATGCTAAGAGACCCCAAATTGTGTGGACGAAGATGCTTGTCCTCCAAATTGTAGTGTATGTGTGTGAAAGTTGGCTGTGTTGAATAGGAGGCATGTTGACGGGATTCATTCAAAATTTGGGTGGAAGCAACATGCACAAATGGAATTACACGTAACCAATTCAAATATTTTTGACTTGGCTTATGCTCACCTACTACCGTGTCCCCCTGCAATACCAAATACTTTCTCTGTCTCCATTCATTCACCTCATTTTTGTTCAACTCTTGGCAATGGACTTTTTGGGTTTTTTTCATCGTCGTGTCGTGGTGTTCCCTTAGAAACCTTGGTTGGACATGAATTAATTGTTTAAACCCAAACTGGAGTTTGACTCTATATGTCTGATGCATTTCCACATTAAAGAAGCATACAAGATAAGTTGTCGCACTCTAGACTAGGCTATCTCTACGATCCGACACTAGGAATTGAAGGTACGACCTCATATAGACTGGATAAAAAATATATAAGTTAGAATATAAATAAGAAGTCTAGAAAACATATAGGTTATATTGTTTCAAACTTACATCTTTTACCTACATGTGATCTATTACGACTCGATACCCACGTAGATAATGAAGAGGATTATTTCCGTAATCCATTCCTCGTTGGAACCATCTTGCATTTAAAAAAAATGAATGTTAGGTATAGTTTAATAAGAAGATAATAAAGTGCATTTATATATTAGAAATATCTTTGAACGTATGGAAATGATGGCTCCACTCCAGTAACAAGAGCAGGCAAGGGCATACGCGTGAATGCCAAGACTTAGAGTAGTACTACACAACCCTTCATGGTCCTGACATTGTTGAAGGTCGCCTTGCACATAATTTTGTACAATGTTGTCAAACAAGCAGATCCCCAACTATATGTGCCGCGTTTTTGTAGATCTCCTACCATAGGTATCTAAGGCTTTAGTTAATATTTTATTCAAGGCTTTAGCTTACACTTTATTTCCTTTTAATTCAACATTCAATTAAAATTAAAGATAACTTTCAACAACAACAACAAGATAAAGAAATCGCGCATAAAACAACAAAACGATAAACAACATAATGATTAAACATCTAAACATGCCTAGGAGACTACAACCATTAACACAATATATATTCGTCCATACATCATCATAACACAATCTATGTCATTTTAATAACTTTCCATTATCGAGTTTCTCCATTTTTAACAAGCATTTCAATTCTTCTTATCTTTTCACCTTCAGGAATTTCTCCTTCTATCCAATGCATCTAACTTTTTTGAAAATCCTCGAATGTCATTGTGTTCTAGACTTCTCATTTATATTCTAACTTTTATACTCTAACTTTTATATTTTTTTATCCAGTTTATATGGAGGTCGTACCTTCAATTCCTAGTGTTGAATCGTAGAGATAGCCTAGTTTGGAGTGCGACAACTTATCTTGTTTGCTTCTTTACTATGGAGATGCATCATATAGATAAGGTCAAACTCCAGTTTGGGTTTGAACAACTAATCCCTTCTCAACCAAGGTGTCTAAGGGAACACCACAACTTGACAATGAAAAAAACCCAAGAAGTCCATTGATAAAAATTAAACCAAGATGAGGTGAATGAATGGAGATAGAGAAAGTATTTGGTATTGTGGGGGGTCGCGGTAGTGGGTGAGCGTATGCCAAGTCAAGAATATTTGAACTGGTTACATGAAATTCCATTTGTGCATGTTGCTCCCACCAAATTTTTGAATGAACCCCGTCAACATGCCTCTTATTCAACACGACCAACTTCCACGTCCATACACTACGATGTCCCACCAATATACGCACCCCAATTTAGGGGACAAACATCTTCATCCGCACAACAAACATATCATCACACACAGACCACTCAACAACACGCCTTTTATGCCACGTCATCTCAACACCAAACTCCCTACATTTCATTCTCTCAGACAAACTACTACTACAACCAACAATACCAACACCAAACCACTCATCGACCACCCTTACCGTTCACTCCAATTTCTCAACCAAACTTTAATCACTCAAACCCCCAATCTCAACATCAAATATTCAACACAACTTTCTCCCAGCCCACATCTACCTTCCTCACTGATGATGTTTATTACACGCCAATTCAACATACCCAACCTAAAACCTACACACAACCAACACATTCATTTCAAAACTATTTGCTCACGGAAGACCAACTTGTGAATATGTCAGATTATATCATTCAAGATCTTCTGGATGTGGCCCCCCCTGCAACACATCACAATCAAGATTTGTCTTCCGATTCATCTCCATCACCTCCAAGAGCTATAATGAAGAGTTGGGCAGAGGAAAGCAAACAAAAAAGAATACCAAATGTTGAATAGGCGGCAATAAATAATCGATGATATGTATATTAATTATTTCTATTAAATCAATAAAAATTATACCGACTTCTTTACATTTATTTACCGTATAATTATAAACATATTGATAAAAATAAATAATAATCATAGTCAAATTAAAAAAACAATTTTATATTTTTAAAATAATAGATTTAATTATATTTTTAATTAAATTATATTTTAATATTATTAATAATTGATTTAATAATGATGCAAATGGGTCAAATGCTATCTCTTTTGGGAATTTTTTTTTAAAATAACCTAGTTTTATAAAAATATTTCCAAAATAACATATGTTTCAAAAAAAATACCAAAATGACATAGTTTGATAACATATTCGCCAAACCAATGGGCGAACATGCATAAAGTAAAAAGCAATTCGCCAAATGAAAAAGTTTATGTTTTGTTATCTATTTGTTGTGTCGAAACAGATAACAAAACATAAACCTTCTATTTTCTGAATAATTTCTTGTGCCAAGAAACTATTTGTTCTTGTAGAATTATCCCCACAAAGATTTCGTGAACCCAGACATAATAGGGTCGAAATACTTTGTTCGAAAAGTGAACGAACACGATTCTTCAAGAAATCCAAGATTATCAAACAATTTATCCATCATATATTACTTTAATATTCCTAATACATTACTTTATTACCTGTAATACATCATATCATACAGGTTTAGCTTTCGAAACTTGTTCGAATACACATGAAAGTATTTGACAAGTGATGGAAAACCATTATTTAAAGGGTTGATATATCCTAACCAACACTCTTTTATTATACTATATGAGCTTCCTTTTTTACATTATATTTTCACTTTACGAAGAATTATATGAGCACCATATTGCGGCTGAAGCGTAATTACCGTAGCAGGGGCATGAGTATAGGTTGGAGAAAGTTCAAATGAGAAATGTTGCAAAATCATCGCTATTGCGATCTTTGCTTCCATCATGGCAAAGTTTTGTCCAATGCAGATTCTAGGACCCCCTCCAAATGGAAAAAATGAATATCTTCCGTTTGTTGCTTTCAAAACACCTTCAGAAAATCTTTCAGGATTGAACACCTTTGCGTCATCTCCCCATAGTTCTGTGTCATGGTGAACCAAAACTATCGATAAGAAAAGCTGCACTCCAGCAGGTAATGTTAGGTTTCCAAGCTTCATATCTTTGTGAACAGTTCGAGGAAATGCGATTGCTGGAGGGTATAACCGTAGAACCTCGTTCAAAATCATAGTGACCTGTGCCAAAGAATGTATTATATCAATGGTAAGTGCCAAGTCATGGATTAGGATTTGGTCTCAAATTAACAGTCTTCATCTCTTAAGCTGATTTTTTTTATTGTGTAATCTAAACTTTTTCGGGCTTAGATTTATGATTGAGATCAAGGACTGCATCTTTTGTTTACTGCAGCGGATCATAGTCCTTTATTATGAAGGGACGAACATGATACTTACAATCTTAAGGTGAGTTAGGCCATCAAAATCTGGTTTATTGTTACCGAAAACTTGTACTACTTCCTCCCGTGCGCGTGCTTGCCAATCAGGGTACCTACTCAACAACACTATTGTCCATACAAGCAAAACCGAAGTGGTCTCTTGCCCTGCAAAGTAGAATAGCTTGCATTCCTCTATTACATCTTCAAGACTCATTCCGACATTCTTATTGTTGCCGTGTTCTTCCATTTCCTTGTGATTTGACTCCAAAAGTATACTTAATAAGTCATCCTTAGTTGCTTCACCTGCCTTTAGTGCTTTCTCTCTCTTGTTAATCATATTTGTTAGTGAAGCTTTTACATCTCTGTCAATTTCCTTCATCCTCCTATGGGTTGGAGTTGGTAGAAAACTTCAAAATAACCATAATTAGTCTTGTAATTATTGGATCATGTTCGTTTAAAATGAGCAACTATAAACCATAAATATTGGTTCTTGTTGTGTTGCATTAATCAACAAGAAGTCAGATACACAAATTAGTCTTACCTCCATCCAGGAATGTAACCATTTATCATAACTGTTTTTGTAAGTTCAGCTTGCTCGATTTGAAGTTGAAATATTCTTCGTCCTTCTTCATAACTACTTCCAAATGCTGTTCGAGAAATAACATCACTGGCCATGTTTTGAAGGAAAGGCCACACATCCACTTCACATGATCCATCTGATGACAGCATTGAATCCCATTTGCTAATCAGATCATAGCAACTTTTATAGAATTTTGGTAACATGATCTATGGTGTAAGATACAACCAAGAGTTAGGATTCTTTAAGTTAAACTAAGAACATGTGCATTAAGAATTAAAATCATGTTTTAAAACGGCGCGCAAGACAATTACATAAGATGTATATCTAGTAAAGGGAAACATGCCTTGAGTTTTTCAAAATGGAATGCAGGATTGATTATTTTTCTGTGCTTGCTCCACTGTTCTCCCTCGAGGTTTACTAGACCATAAACGAGTAACCTGACAAGCGGATTCACACTAGGCTTTCGGAATTCATTGTTTTTGTTAAGTGCATCTTTAATCATCTCAGGATCTGTGATAATTACCCTCGGTGTTGGTCCAAACCAAACAAATGAGTTCTTACCTGCATACCAAACATAAACAAAAGTTTATGTAGGAATTGAGCACGGAACCATAGGTGTTTATATTTTCTGAACATAGTGTTTGTGCTTGTTAGTATTGTACAAGGAAATCATATCATGAATAAGCCAAAAGATACTGACACGACCATGTATTTTTCTTAATAAAAATCGACAGAGATTTTGAATGGAGGGCCAAAGAAGACCCAAATACATTTTTATATGGTTATTAATTATCTAGTACAATTATTAAGAGGTGTACGGAAAAACTTAATAACAATCGTAAAATAAGGTTGTAGGAATAAGTAGAGACATACCATGTTTTACAAGACTTTGTTGGAAATAGGCAAACGCACGAGGAACAAAATCATCAGAAAGATTCATGGGTTTAGATGTTGCTTCTTGTCCCGTCTTTACAATATCTTTTATGTCTCCAACTAAAAACCTATATGAATTCCCTTCAAGTCCTTGTTGTCTTAGAAGCTTTTCTAGCTTCTTTGGCTTCAGCCATAACCAATTCAGCATCCTCCATGACCATGTCAAAGCAAGTATCATGACAGTGAAGAAAACTATTGCTGTAGCTGTAGCCATTTCTGTGTAGAGTAATAATTTGGTGGAAAAATGATATACTAATACAAAGACATTTATACAATTTGGCAGTCGTGCAATGACTAGTCTCATAAACAACTCCTACCTATTTTTACAGTTCACATTTAATGATATCGACTAAATTCAAAATTAATAAAAAAAACCTACCATAAATTTTTTTATATTTATTTTTTCTAAATTGAAAGAGTAGCTTTGACATCATATAACATAAACATACTGATCTTACCTGATCAGGAGGGTCTTTTAGCAATTGGGGGGACAACAAGTGGATGGAGAAAAAAGGGTGGTGTATCTGCAAGGCACTCCGATGCCAAAGTCAATAGAGGTACAGTAAAATAGATGAGTTAGTAGAGTGAATCAAAATACCTGACCCTTTAGTGAAAAATGGTATTTATAGAGAGCCTCAGCGCTGGGCCAAGGTCCTTCCTTGGGCTGGATCAACTAGGCCCAAGGAAGAACTGCCAAGGAACACGTGAGGAGCGTGAAGACCTAGCTGATTGGTCTGGTCCTTGGTTCAACTGCCCATATCTTTTAGGAAATAATGGGCGGACAGTTGGGTGACGTGGCAAGTGAACTGACAGACATGTTCCTTGCCTGTTGAGTGCATGCCCGACGTATGGGATGTTTGCCCGACCGTTAAGCGCCCATATTCGCCTGTCAGGCGTGCCTGCCCGAGCATATGGGCTTCTGCTCGACATATTGGGTCGTAGCCCAATACAACCTTGAGGCCCAGTCCAGAACAGGAGACCCCCAAGTCGAGTCTCCGAGTCGGAGCGACGAATTATGGTATAGCCGGGCGTAGGCGCATTGGAGAAGGCGTCGGGCGCGTAACTGTGTCGAGTGTCGAGCATGGTGTTAGTCAAACCGATGCGCGTGCTATATTTATTTTCCAGTTCACATTTAATGATATTGACTAAATTCAAAATTAATATAAAAAAATTGACAATAAATTTTTTTTATATTTATTTTTTCTAAATTGAAAGAGTAGCTTTGACATCATATAATATAAACATATATTATTAAAAATCAAAATATAGTTGAAATCTCAAAATTTTCAAAAAATTATATCTTAAAAATGATTTTTATAAAAATCTATTTGAAATAACTTCAAAATTAAAATTAAGTGATTTTAAAAAATTTCAAATAAAAAAAAATGTCAATAAGACAATGAAATATCTAAAATAATATTTTAAAAATAATTATTTAAATCAAATTTTTATTATAATTTTTTTTATAATTTTTTTTTACTCAAAATTATATTACACTATAAAAATCATTTAAAAAAAGTTAAAACAGACGACCCATAATCATAACTCTTAAAAAATGATTTAAAACAATTAACTTTAATGAGTCGGGTTTAAAATTAAAATTGATTTTAAATAAGTTTTAAAATATGATAAATACCGTCCGTTAAACATTTATTTTATTTATAACTTATTAATCAATTTCAATATTTCATTAGGATTCACATTCATGGGCTCTTCCAGGATTACTAGAGTCTCAAAATTATTTTTGCAATAGCAAGTAGTGTCAAAATATGGTTAGTGTTTTCTCCCTTTTGCAGAATGAAAGAGACTCCCCTATATCAATATCATGTGAAGCAAAAAAATATCCTCAACTGAGTTTGAATGAGAAAATAATAAGGACGCGTTTTGCCTCCCTCAAATCTGAAAAACTATTTTTGTTTCCTCCTTTCTCCCATTGCATGCGTGGAGGGAGAGATCCATTGGCCAGTTGTTACGCCCTTTCCCTTTTTTGCTTCTTTATTTTATTCTTTCATTCAATTTCTTTATTCTCATTTGTGGAGAAAGAGATATATGGATAGTGCTTGTAAGCCCTTATTTTTCTTAATCTAATGGATAGAGAGTGACACATAGAAACACAAATTAGGATTTATCGAAATTGAATAAATGCCTAAAATTCCCTTTAGATCCTTTAAGAGATTAACATGAATTTAAATCAATTAAAACAAATAATATTCACACATTTAAAGAAACACAATAAAAAATTAAAATTAAAATAGGGTTAATCCTATTTATTTTTTGAACAATTTGATAAAAAAATAAAAGGGTTAAAAATGAATAAAAATCAAGCGCAAAAATAAAATGCTTGCATTAAAATAATTTAAGTTAAATATACTTCCTTAAAACGAAAGATAAAAAACAAATTTTGCAATAAAAAGTGTCCGGTTGAAATGACTCGAGCTGATAAAAATACGAATACAAACGAGATAGAAAAAATAAAACGAGCATATCAGGTTGAACTACGTGGACCGTAGATCAACAAAACTGATAGTTGCAAGCCAGATCTTAAACTTTCCGTCCGCTAAATTTACATATATTTGAGAATCGAATCAACCGATCTATCTATAAAACCAAAATTTTATTCTGATCAAATAAAAATGAAGTTGAATACATTTTTATTTTATTCTGATCAAATAAAAAAGTTTAAAATACCCGACAAAAAATTGAGGTATAACAATATATATTTTTCTTTACATATCTATTCGATATTTAGGGAATATATGGAAATATATTCCATAAAAATGAAACAAATTATATTTGATCTTTTTTTACTTAAACTTTCGAAGGGCTTATTATTATTTTCATATGAATTGTAAGGGTGTGAGGTTAAGTAGAGTTTCCACCTAGAATAATCTACTACGCCAAAAATGACTTTTAACAGCGCTTTTTGAAAGCGCTGTCTAAGGCATACCTTAGAAAGCGCTTTCCACAAAAGCGCTGTCTAAGGTCTAATTAAAATTAAATTTCAGACTCCATTTTTATTTTTGTTCTTTGTTCTTTTGTTTTCCCTCCCGCGAACGTTGAAACCCTAACAGCGAAAACCATAACAGCGAACACGAATACACTTTCATTTTTCGGTTTCAATCATTGAACGTGTTTGAAGAATTGTACGTGTCTCGACATTTGGGTGTTGACTTCGTTTTTCGTTTCTACTGTTCTTCATTTCTTGCGGTATGTTCTTCATTTCTTATGGTTTTTATAAGTTGTTATTAATCTTTCTACTGAGTTTAGAAGTAGTTTACTAATGTTGAGAATGTGCATAATCTTGTTGACTGAGTTTAGTGTATTATTCTTGTTGAAGTTGTTTTGATTCATTCTAGCTATTTTTGTAAAAACTGAGTTTAAAGAAAAATGCAAGCTTCCCTTTAAGATCTGCACAGTAACAGAAGATAGAAGATGTAGAGAAATTTCCTTTCCAGCATTGTTTTTGCATGAGAATAACATGCTTTAGTTAATAACATGAGAATACTTCGACCTAGATAATAACATGCTTTAGTTAGTGATAACTATTAACTTGTATATTTTTGGTTGTGAGGTGTATGTGAACATGAGAATACTGTTTTTGCAGATTCGCTGAATCAAAAGCAGGTATATAGGGTAAAAGGTTTGGTTTGGTTTTATATAGTTATAGGTATATTGTAATAGAAAAAGTTTGATTCTTGTAATAGAAAAAAGGAAAGTGATGAGGTAATTAAAGTTGGTATATCGGCGTATCGGATACGTTATTGAAGTTTATATTAACATTGGTTATGTATATGTTATTGAAGTTTAAAATGAATTGAACTTTAAAATTGTTAGAATATTCAAAGATACTACCTTAGTTATGTATTTTCGTCTGGATTGATTGTTTACCTTAATAAGTAGGAAAACCATGGATACAACATGGATCTGTGCCGATCGAATGACCAAAGAGTACGAGAGTGGGGTTGCGAAATTCGTTAAGTATGATGTTCAACACACTGAAAACCCCAGACGAATGCATTGTCCTTGCTTGCGTTGTTGTTATATTGGTAAGGCATTTGCTGAGGCATGGAATGGATCAAAGTTATCAGTGTTGGATATTTCATGGTGAGAAAATTAACGAGAATGTTGAATCGAGTGGAAAAAGTAATACGACCTATGCTTCATACAACAAAGACACAGAATCATACGATTGTGATCGAGTTGAAGAGATTGTAGAAGCACTGGAAGAAGATCTTCATGATTGTCCTGAAATGTTTGAGAGGATGGTAAGCGATGCAGAGAAACCGTTGTACAAAGGTTGCACTAAATTCTCAAGACTGTCTGCGGTATTAAAGTTGTACAACTTAAAGGCGGGCAATGGATGGTCGGATAAAAGTTTCACAGAGTTGTTGGCCCTTATGAGAGAAATGCTACCGGATGATAATGTTCTTCCTAATCGAACCTATGAGGCAAAAAAAGTGTTGTGCTCTATTGGCATGAGCTATGATAAGATACATGCTTGTCTTAACGATTGCATTTTGTTTCGTAACGAATATGCAACGTTAACTGAGTGCCCTAAATGCGGTTTGTCTCGATATAAGAAAAGATTGTCTCCCGCAAAAGTCTTATGGTATTTTCCGATAATTCCGAGATTTAGGCGCATGTTTCATAGTGAAACCGATGCAAGACATCTTACATGGCATGCAGATGAAAGAATTATTGATGGAAAGTATCGGCATCCGGCTGATTCACCACAGTGGTCGAAGATTGATAATGATTATCCTGAGTTTGGATCAGAAGCAAGAAACCTTCGATTGGCATTATCTACTGATGGAATGAACCCACATGGTCTTCAAAGTATCTCACATGGCCTGTGATTCTTATGATTTATAACCTACCTCCGTGGCTATGTATGAAGCATAAGTACATGATGTTATCTATGTTAATCTCTGGGCCTAAACAACCAGGGAATGACATAGACGTATACTTGACACCTTTGATCGAAGATTTAAAGATTTTGTGGGAGAACGGTGTGGAGGTTTATGATGGATATAGGAAAGAAAGTTTCAACTTGAGGGCGATGTTGTTTGGCACAATTAATGATTTTCCAGCATACGGGAATCTATCTGGGTATAGCATTAAAGGTCAACGTGCGTGTCCTGTTTGTGAAGACGGAACCGATACGATTCGATTGGAACTTTGCCAGAAGAATGTGTTTCTCGGTCATCGTAGATTCTTACATTCTAAACATCACTACCGTGGGTGGAGAAAAGCATTCAATGGAGACACCAAACATCGTAGAGCTCCACCCGCATTGTCAGGTGAACAAGTTTTTGAAAAGGTGAAAGATGTGCATACTGAGTTTGGCAAGCCTTTTGCACATAAGGTTGTGAAAGGTGGGTGGAAGAAAAGGTCGATATTTTTTGAATTGCCATATGTAACACGGTGGGAGAACTGACTTTAGTTATGTTGCGGATAGCAAGAGTCGCCACCGACTTTTATTTTATCCAAAAGGAAAGGTTATAAAAGAACAGGAAAGACCTTAAGAGAATATTTTGGGTCCGGGGGGTAGGTTATGTAAAGGGAAGGTGTTAGCACCCTTTACATCCATGGTTATCCATGGGCTCTTAGTTACTTAGCTCACTTTTGAATTGTTTTTTGAAAGTGTAGTGTGTGAATAGAAATTTTTTTCAGAATAGTTAATAATAATCCATGTACGGATGTGTAAAAACTTGTTTGAAAATTTGTTTGAAATTGTGGAAAGTTTGAAAAGTTTTTGAAGTGAGCAAGTACATAAGAGGAACCTACCCTAAAGTTTAAAATCTTTCTTATTCTTTATCCTTTCCTTGATAAGACTATCCCTACTATTAAAGAGTAGGTAGTCATTACCTTGGATGTGAAGGGACATGTGAGGGACATTCTGTTTTATTATGAAGGCAACTGTGGGGTGTAATAAGCATATAGGAGGGTCTATCATCATTATTCGAAGGGACTTGATTCGTAAAGGCAACCATGAGGGACTTGATGATTTTCTTTTTAAAGGGACTTGCTTTATACACCCCACTTGACCATTATTCGTAGGCAACTTGAGGGATAACCTTAGAAATGTGAGACGGCGATTAAAAATCGACTTATGTGTGTGTGAGTGTTTAATTTAATTATCTTATGATTAAAGTGGTCTAAATTAATTTTAAATAAAATACATGTTTTTCACTCCCTAATTACTAACCATAACAATAATAATTAAATAATTATAAAATTACATCCGGGAAACAATTACAAGAAATTATAATAATAAGCAAATTAAAATAAATGGCAAAAAGCATAAATATAAATAATAAACAACAATATAATAGGCCATAAATGAATAATTAAAGGGTTAGTAATAATAAGAAATAGGATTAGTAAAAATATTAAGAATAAATAAAGTTAGTAATAATAAAATAAAAGAGGTTAGTGAATAATAAAAATTAATGAAATAATAATAATTAATAAAGCAAAATAAATAAGATGGTTAGTAGTAATAATAATAAATAACATTAATCAAAATATTATAAGAATAAGAAATTAACAATTTTTAATATAAACAATTACATTTAGAAACAAATATGAACGAACAATTATTTTAATTTACAAATTATTAAGTTTTTAAATGTATTATAATTATAAAATTAAAATATTATAGGCTCAATTTAGAATTATTTACATATAATTTAGATTATGAAAAAAAATATTTACATATTACTAATAATAGATCATATTTACAAAATTATCATTAAATAAATATATACATAATATCTATACTAAGAATTAGAAAATAGAATAAAATTAAATTTTTACAAAATTAAAGTTCATTTAGAAAATATTTTTTAGGGTTTTGAAAATTAGGGTTAACTTATATACAAGATTTATTTTTAACTAATTATATAAAATTATCTTAACTAATAAAGTTTAAATTGAAAAAAAATCAAGAGTTTTATATTTTTTAGAAAATAATATTAGTAATTGGAATACATAATATATACATACTTTATAATATAGAAAATAATAATAAAATTTTAATTATTTAAATTAATTAAAAAAAAGAAGGAAAAGAAAATAAAAAGAAAGAAAGAAAAAAGAGAACCTGGTGGGATTTGATCCCAAGACCTCACACTTGCAAGCAGCAGCAACAACCACCAGGCCAGCCAGGCGCAGGTGACAATAAAGGAGACCCACTTTGTTTTATGCCTTGCCTCAAAAATCCAGAAAAATAGAGAAATAAAAAGGTCTGGGGTGGGATTTGATCCCAGGACCTTCTAATTACAAGCATGCGCACGTATCCACCTGGCTGGGAGAGCCTGACTGATAATGTGACGGCCAGAAATAATAATATATTAAGTATGCGTTTGACCTGAAAAATAACAAAAAAACATGCACTAGCCAAGTATCGAACCAGGGACCTCACAATATACGCATATCAGGCTTACCACCAGGGCACACACGCGCGTGTGATAGCAAACAACAAAACAACAATAAAATATATTAACATAATTTGAATTTTTAAATGCGCGCCAGAGCTCCTTCTTCAACCTCCTGCCCTGCGTTTTTTCCTACGAATTCAGCTACGGTTTTACCTGCGAGTTCTTCAAGCTTCTTGACCTGCGAAAAACCAAACTCATACCAAACAACACTGATTCATGAAATTAATTATAGTTTTGTAATCCTTAGGTCTCATAGAACACTCCCATGTTCTTAGAATTTATTTAAACTCATTGAATCACCAAACCCTAATTTCAAGAGCTTAACCCTAACAATGGCCGAATCGGTTCTAGGCAAGGAAAATCCAATTAATTTGTCCAGAATCATTCCTTGGATCATCACAAACACAAAAGCACAAACAAAATTCATTAATAATGCACAAATAATTGAAATCGAAAAAATGAAATTTAAGATGAAACTTGATTCGGGTTTAGCAATATGTGATGATATAAGGCAATGTGATGATCAGTTTATGTTCCATGATGACCAAGGAAGCCAACCATGTCCTTAAAATACCTTGTAGTGCCTTGAATCTCCAAATCCGAATCTCACTTTTGGAAGAGTTTTTAAACAATGAACTTACACTTTTGGCTGCTGGAAATCGTGGCTAGGGTTATGCTTATGATCAATACTTATAGGTGAATCAATCTAGGTCAGAAACTTCAATGGTTATGTGAAAGATTTGATTCAAAAATATTGAAAAAGATTATGGTGTAAAAGTTCAAATATTTGATCATGAAGACTTGCTATTCTTGGACTAATCACATGATTCCTTTCTCTTTCAAATTCAATCAATATTTAAGAAATTCTAGAAGCATTATCTTCCTCCAAAAATAGATTTTCATATTTTATATTTATTTAAAATGATTTTTATGGATTAAATCAATAATAAATAAAAATAAAATAATAAAAATGCTGAATTTTGGTCAATTGGGTCGTGCATAATGATATGAAGTGGATTGGATCACAACTTAGCAAGCCCATTTGGAAAGAATTACTTCTAGGCCTCCATTTTCAACATAAACCATCACAAAATTTCCCAACTTTGCAAGGGCACATCTCCCTCAATTTTAAAGGTATGAGGGTGTTCTTGGACTTTTTGGAAAGCTTGAAGAGTCCTATAAACAACCCCATTGGTTTCAGGTCCATATCATTTACCAATATCAAGTTATGCCCTTTTGAAGTTGTTGACTTTTTGTTGACTTTTGAAATGACCTATAATGTCTTAGATCATATCTTTCAAATGAAGCATTTTTGGGCTTAACTTTCAACATAAAAGTTGTAGAGAATTCAATTTCCTTTAAAATGAGCTTTGGATGGAGACTTGGTGATGAAGTATGTGAAAGTTATGATTGGTCAAAGTTCAGTTGACTTTTACTGAGGAAACCCTAATTTAGAAACTCCTGATTCTTGATGATCTGACATCTCCTTGATGAATCATGATCAACCCTTGATCAAATGATTAATTTTACTTCATATACTTGATGTTGGCAAAAAATCATGAAGTTTGACTTTGGTTTGACCACAGTTGACCTCAGTTTGACTTTTTAACTGCATGAACTGATTTTGACTTATCTGATCATCTGACTGAGCAAACCTTTGAGAAAAGTCTTGAAACTTGTCATGGGGGTTCTTACACACATATAAGATGTTATGAAACTCACTTGAGGTATTGGAAGTCCATTTAGCCTGATTAAAGTCAAAACCCTAGTTTTGGATGCACTGCTTAGGAGGTGCATTGTCTAAGGGAATTGTCAACTTCTTTGACCAATTGTGAACTTTGTGAACCTTGTGAATCTTCATAAAATGTCTTGTGATACTCATGGGAGGTATTGTGAAGCTTGTGGACCTTGTGAACCTCCAAGAAGTGACTTGTAGACTTCATGAACCTCATGAAAGGTCTTGTAAATGTTGAGAAGCTTGTGAACCTTGTGAACCTTCAAGAAGTGACTTGTAGACTTCATGAACCTCAAGAAAGGTATTGAAAGCATTGTGGAACTTGTGAACCTTGTGAACCTTCATAAAGTAACTTGTAGACTTTATGAGCCTCATGAAAGGTTATGGAAATGTTGAGAAACTTGTGAACTTTGTGAACTTTCATAGAACACAAAGTCTTGTATTGTGAGGGCAAATTTTAGGGTGCAACAGCTGCCCCTGTTCAATTTTCTGAAACCTGAGGGGTTAGATTGGTATGTTTGCCAGTCGTAACCTGGAAGGTTGAAGGGGATTGAACACAAAAGCCCAAAAATTTGCACTCACCAGTGCATAGAGTGATATTGATGGTTGGTTGAATATGATTGAGTGGGCTTAAAGATGCCACTAGGAGAAAGTTCTTCAGACATATTTCTTAGAAGATAAAGCAGTCCAAAATATGGAGATATAATGAAAGCTGTCAGGAGTCTGGAGTAATCCTGATGTGATAGCATGTCTTCATGAGGATAGAGCAATCAACTGTGATAACTCTAAAGCAGTCTTGAAGTAGTGATTTCAGGAGGATAGAGCAATCAATAATGATAACTCTAAAGCAGTCTTGAAGTAATGATTTCAGGAGGATAGAGCCATCAATAATGATAACTCTAAAGCAGTCTTGAAGTCATGAGAAGTTATCAGGAGGATAAAGTAACCCTGAGGTGACGATAAAGCAGTCCCAAAGTAATAAGAAGCTCATCAGGAGGATAAAGTAACCCTGAGGTTACGATAAAGCAGTCCCAAAGTAATAAGAAGCTCATCAGGAGGATAAAGTAACCCTGAGGTTACGATAAAGCAGTCCCAAAGTAATAAATAGCTTATCAGGAGGATAAAGTAACCCTGAGGTTACGATAAAGCAGTCCCAAAGTAATAAATAGCTTATCAGGAGGATAAAGTAACCCTGAGGTTACGATAAAGCAGTCCCGAAGATCATAAGTTTGTTTGTTGGATAATTAACCTGAAACAAGGTAGCTTTTGTATAATAACATTAGTTTATGCTTTATGTATGCATGTATGATATGATGCACTTAGGTAATGTACTATATGTCTATGGATATATATGCTATGGTATGATGTAAATGATGTATGTATGACATGATACTGCCGGAAGCGTCTGGATATCTTCGTACAATAACTGCTGGCCAGGGAAAATAAATCCCGATTTGTTGTTGAAGAATATATAACCCTCCGTCTGCTGAGGATAATAAGGTATAGATAACCTCCCGTATGCTGGGGATAGTAAGGTATATATAACCTCCCGTATGCTGGGGATAGTAAGGCTTATATAACCTCCCGTATGCTGGGGATAGTAAGGTATACATAACCTTCGTCTTCGTTTGATGGTAGGATAAGTATAACATCCCGTCTTCGTTCGTCGTACCCTTATTGGAAAGTAATTTCCCGAATATCCGTATGAGGATAAAAGAGATGTACACAAATTCCGGGAGAGATGAGACTTTATGAAGATGGATTTTCCCTACTGAGGGTTTGTAACTTGTCTTGTAAAGATGAACCGGCGAAGCTTCGTTGAAACCCTTCCCTCGTTCGTCCTTAGTAAATACTATTACTGCATTTTCATGCATTTCTGGTAAACATTAATCATATTAAAAAGCATACATACATTCAAATACAACCAATGGACGTTTCGCTTATGTAAATAGGGTAAAAGTAAATCTGGATTCAAAAGATGGAATTTATTTATATCAAATAGTGACCCATACACGGGTAAGTTTGTACAAGGAGACATAAACCCTAGTAAGAGGATTTTGTCATAAAGTTTTTACAAAACAGAGAAAATCAGCTATGTGGGAAACAATCCTATTGAGTTTCAATTCTACTATTGCCATTCAAGTATCTCATCTTCTTGCTGTTGAGACGGAAACGATTAGATTGAGCTTTATCTGTTCGAGCTTGAGTAAGTAGTACAACTGATTGCAGTTTCCTGGGTGATCCAAACGAGACATAGTCATACGCTTTAATCCCTAACTTTTTCCTGGATTGCCCTTTCAGGTTTTCAATCCACCGGGATACCCTTTTTTGCCCAAGCCGCCTTTTCAGGTTTTCGACTTGCCGGGTGTACATCTTTTTATATATATCCCTAATTTTTGCCCAAACCCTTTTGGTTTGCCGGGATGCCCTTATTTTGCCTAGGCCTGTCAACCTAGCGGGTCTCTTTTTATGCGTAGTATTTTTTAACTATGTTTGCGTTTACAGGCTGTGGGAAGTCTTCACCATCCATTGTAGTCAGTATCATGGCACCTCCTGAAAACACTGTCTTGACTACAAATGGTCCTTCATATGTTGGAGTCCACTTGCCCCTAGGATCACCCTGTGGTAATATGATACGCTTGATTACCAAGTCACCAGCTTGATATACCTTTGGCTTAACCTTCTTGTTAAAAGCTTTGATCATCCTTTTCTGGTACATCTGGCCATGACAAACTGCTGCTAACCTCTTCTCATCAATCAAATTTATCTGGTCCAGTCGAGTCTGAATCCACTCATCTTCATCCAAGCCTGCATCCTTCATAATTCTCAAGGAGGGAATCTGAACTTCAATGGGCAGAACTGCTTCCATACCATAGACTAAGGAGAATGGGGTTGCCCCTGTTGAAGTACGTATTGTGGTACGATAACCATGAAGGGCAAATGGTAACATCTCATGCCAATCCTTGTAAGTAACAGTCATCTTCTGTACAATCTTCTTGATGTTCTTATTAGCAGCTTCAACTGCCCCATTCATCTTTGGACGATACGGAGAAGAGTTGTGATGCTTAATCTTGAACTGCGTGCAGAGATCAGTACTCATAGTGTTGTTCAGATTAGAGCCATTGTCAGTGATAATCCTTTCAGGGATGCCATACCTACATATGAGATTATTCTTAATGAACCGAGCCATAACATTCTTGGTAACAGATGCAAATGAAGCTGCCTCCACCCACTTCGTGAAGTAATCAATAGCAACCAGGATGAAACGATGCCCATTAGAAGCAGTAGGCTTGATCTCACCAATCATATCAATGCCCCACATGGCAAAAGGCCAAGGAGCAGTCAACACATTCAATGGTGATGGAGGTATATGAACTTTATCAGCATAGATTTGACACTTGTGACATGTTCTGGAGTGTTGGTAGCAATCAGCTTCCATGGTAGACCAATAGTAACCTGCTCTCAATATCTTCTTTGCCATAGTATGACCACTAGAATGAGTGCCAAAGGTCCCATCATGCATCTCTTCCATAATCTCAGTTGCTTCCTTCTTATCCACACAACGAAGCATAGTTGAATCATGATTACGCTTGTACAGAATCCCATTACTCAAAAAGAACTTAGCAGCAAACCTTCTCAAAAACTTCCTATCTTTGACAGATGCCCCTTCAGGGAACTCCTGAGCTTCGAGATATCTTCTCACTTCATAGAACCAAGACTTATCCTCTGCCCTTTCTGTATCAATCTCATTGCAGTATGCAGGCTTTTCAAATCTATCAATAGTAATCTTGGGAGCTTCATCATCCCAGCTAATCTCAAACATAGATGCCATGGTGGCCAATGCATCTACCAACTGATTCTCTCTTCGTGGGATGTGCTCAAAGGTAATCTCTTTGAAATGTGGGATCAAAGACAACACATGCTCTCTGTAAGGAATGAGGTTATCATGCTTGGTATCCCAATCTCCTTTGATCTGACTTACTACCAGGGCTGAATCTCCATACACATCAAGGAACTGAATCTTCATATCAATAGCAGCTTTAATACCCAAGATACATGCCTCATACTCAGCCATGTTATTGGTATAATAGAAACAAAGCCTGGCAGTAATCGGGGTATGACAACCTTCAGGGGAACTAATCACAACACCAACACCATTACCAAGTGCATTAGAGGCACCATCAAAAACCATAGTCCATCGGGATCCTTGTTCAGGTCCGTCATATTGTCCAGGTTCTTTGGTAATAATCATAATGTCTTCATCAGGAAACTCAAAATTCATTGACTGATAATCATCCACTGCTTGATGAGCCAAATGATCAGCAACAACACTTCCTTTAATGGCCTTCTGAGTAGTATACTGTATATCATATTTTGTCAAGATCATTTGCCATCTTGCAATTCTTCCGGAGAGAGCAGGTTTCTCAAATATGTACTTGATTGGATCCATCTTCGAAATCAATAATGTAGTATGGGTCAACATATACTGTCTTAGTCGGCGAGCAGCCCATGCCAAAGCGCAGCAAGTTTTCTCGAGCAGTGAGTATCTTGTTTCACAGTCGGTAAACTTTTTGCTAATGTAGTATATTGCCTGCTCTTTTCGACCAGACTCGTCATGTTGCCCCAACACACACCCCATTGAGTTGTCTAGCACTGTTAAGTACATAATCAAGGGTCTTCCATCAACTGGTGGCATCAAAATTGGTGGCTCTAGCAGATATCTCTTAATTTCATCAAAGGCAGTCTGGCACTCATCATTCCATTCCATCACCTGATCTTTCTTCAATAACTTGAAAATTGGCTCACAAATGGTAGTTAATTGGGAAATAAATCTTGCAATGTAGTTCAATCGCCCCAAGAAACCTCTAACCTCCTTCTCAGTACGAGGAGCTGGCATTTCTCGTATAGCTTTCACTTTTGCAGGATCCACTTCAATACCTTTTCCACTGACAATGAAACCCAAGAGCTTTCCAGATCTAACTCCAAAAGTACACTTGTTTGGATTTAATCTCAACTTGTATTTCTTCAACCTCTCAAACAACTTGTGCAGATGATCAAGATGTTGCTCTTCATTCTGAGATCTGGCTATCATATCATCCACATATACCTCTATCTCATGATGAATCATATCATGAAACAAAGCCACCATAGCACGCTGATATGTTGCCCCTGCATTCTTCAAACCAAATGGCATTACTTTATAGCAAAAGGTGCCCCACTGTGTCACAAATGTAGTCTTCTCCATATCTTCAGGTGCCATCTTGATTTGATTGTAACCAGAGAAACCATCCATAAAAGAGAATACCTTATGCTGAGCAGTGTTGTCTACCAGAATATCAATATGAGGAAGTGGAAAGTCATCTTTGGGGCTAGCCTTGTTCAAATCTCTGTAGTCTACACACATACGCACCTTACCATCTTTCTTAGGAACTGGTACCACATTTGCAACCCACTGAGGATAAGAAGTCACTGCCAAGAACCCTGCATTGAACTGTTTCATTACCTCTGCCTTGATCTTTTCTGACATTTCAGGACGCATACGACGAACCTTCTGCTTCTTTGGACGACAATCTTCTTTCACTGGTAAACGGTGAACCACAATGTCTATATCCAACCCTGGCATATCCTCATAAGACCAAGCAAAGATCTCCACATAGTCATGTAACATCTGAATCAACCTGCTCTTGACACTGTCCTCTAAATCAGCCCCTATCTTGACCTCTTTTCTGTTTTCTTCAGTTCCCAGATTCACAACTTCGACTGGCTCTTCATGTGGCTGTATAGCTTTCTCTTCCTGTTGTAACAACCTAGCAAGCTCTACAGGTATTTCACAATCGTCCTCATTTCCGTCTTCAGTTTGATAGATCGGATTCTCGAAATTATAATTGGCAATAGTAGAACTGTTATCAACAGGATCCAGAGTGGATGAGGATCTGCATTTGAGTGATGTGGGTGTGTGTAAGAACACATAGCTGATAAAACAAAAATAAAAGAAAAAGAAAGACAAGGAACACAATATTTACGAAAACGAAACGTCCACTGATTTTATTGAATGAAGTATGCAAATGAAATGACAGCCCGTAACAAGCACACCATTGTGCCCCGGGTAAGGCACATGGCTTGAAAGTTTTATTGTTCAAATTTTAAAACATAACACAGTAATAGTATTTACTCCTGACTAAAGGAGATAGGGATAACATCTTCAGCTTTCCAATTATTGAGTCCAGCACCCATAGTAGGAAAAATCCATGCATCCAAGTTGTAGTCTTCATCTTGATCTCCCACAACATTAATCTGGTCCTTCACAACCCCTTGACTAATGACACGGGCAGCACGAGCACGACGAACAGCCTTCTGGGACTCTGCAGTGAAACCCAAACCAAACTTGTCAGACTTGTATGGAATATCCGGAAGCTGACCCCAAATAGTACAACCACCTTCATCCACCACAGCTCTAGCATCATTGAGGGAAGCCATTGCCATTGTTGGAGGCTTTCTGGTGACCACAGGAACTTTCTTCACAACAGGAGGAGTTACATAATCATTAACAACCCAGGGAACCACTTCAAATGACTGACACGGAGTCTCGATGTATTCACCTTCCACTTCCAGATACTTGAAAGTGTTTACATGGCTGACAAAGTATTCTTCCTCTCCGAAGACAGTAACAACTTTTCCATTCACCGGATATCTCAACTTTTGGTGCAATGTAGAGGTCACAGCACCTGCCCCATGGATCCAGGGACGACCAAGCAGACAAGAGTACGAAGGACGAATATCCATCACATAAAATGTAGCAGTAAACACCTGAGAACCAACTTTGATTGGAAGATCAATTTCCCCATGCACTACTCTTCTAGAACCATCAAAAGCCTTTACCACAATATTACTGGGCTTCAGTACAGCATCCTCAGGACTCAGCTTGTTCAGGACTTCCTTAGGCAACACATTCAAAGAGGAACCATTGTCTATCAGCACATGAGACAGGGTAGTGCCCCTGCATTCAATTGAAATATGCAAGGCCCTGTTATGATCCCTCTTGGCAGGGGTCAAGTCAGCATCAGAAAATCCTAACCCATTGTCATAGGTCAGGTGGGCAACACAGTTTTCAAATCGGTCAACAGAAATTGCACTGGGTACATGAGCCATCTTCAGAAACTTGATCAATGACTTGGCATGAGCCTCAGAACATAATAATAGGGAGAGCATAGAAATCTTTGAGGGAGTATGCCCCAATTGGTCAACAATGTCATAATCACTCTTACGAATGATTTTCAATACTTCTTCCATTTGCTTAGAGAGATCATCAGCAGCTGGCACATCAGTAGATACAGGCTCGATAACAGGACCTTTGCCCCGAGCATCAGTAGTAGAAGTAGCAGCAGGAGTAACTGCATTCTTGGAGGTATCTGGAGGAGAGAAAACTCTTCCACTACGAGTGATCTTACTAGATCCAGCAATATTGTCAACATCAACAGGCACATCAGCTACAGGCTCTTGCTTGACACCATGGATGTAAACATCAGACCCATAGTGCCAAGGCACAGCTTTGTCAGACGTATATGGGATAGGACCAGGAGTAGTAATGACCATAGGAGCTACTCTGGCTTCCGCAATAACTTTCACAGGACCTTCAGCAGTAATCTTGATTGGACCCTGATGAGTGATTTTAATAGGACCCTTTGAAGTGATTCTTAGTGGTACTTTGTCAACCATGTTAACCTCTTCAATCTTCTTACCCCGAGTCAGATGATCCACCATACTTTCTACAGATGCTGGTCTTCTTTCAAACACTATAGTATACTTATCCATGAGACGTTGAATTCCATCTCTCAAAATGAAGCAACTATCCGGCTTATAGGTACAATACATACAATCTTCACGACAACCTGGAAAGATCCCAGCTTGTACTAACCTCTTTTTGATAACAGACAATGGTGTGCTCAACTCCATTACTGAATAGACATGTAGGTCTTCATCAATGGCATTGACAGTCTTCTCGTGATTTGGCATTGGTGCTGTAATCACATTTGGAGTACCTGGTGGATCAAACTCAATTTCTCCAGCATCAATCATATCTTGAATTTTGTTCTTCAAGACCCAGCAGTTATTAGTATCATGTCCTGGACAGTTTGAATGATATGCACATCGTGCATTGGGATTGTACTTGGGAGATGTAACATTGGGATTCTGAGGAGCCTCCCTCAGGGTAATAAGTTCAGCCTTCAACAAGTGTTGCAATGCCTGAGCCATTGACATGTTGATCTTCGTGAACTGTCTTCTAGCCCTCTGTTGGTTGCCTTGAGGCTGCTCTGTTGCTGCAGGAGTTGGATTTGAAATATGAACTGCACTAACAGACTGATGCCTTCTGTTACGATCAGGTTGACCATAAACAGCATTGGATTCTTTCTTCCCAGTGGGAGGCTTCTTTGCAGCACCTGATGAAGAAGTGCCCACTTGGATCTTACCACTCTTGATACCATTCTCTACCCGCTCTCCTGTCATAATCAACTCAGTGAAGCCAGATGATGAGCTTCCAATGAGATGACTGTAAAATGGACCATTCAGCGTACACATGAACATATCAACCAGCTCCCTGTCAGTCAAAGGGGGTTGAACTCTTCCGGCTAAATCTCTCCATTTCTGAGCGTACTCCTTAAAACTTTCTTTAGCACCCATAGACATGCTCTGAAGTTGCATGCGAGTGGGGGCTAAGTCAGCATTGTATTGGTACTGCTTGTAGAAAGCTTCAGCAAGATCATTCCAGTCTCTGATGTTGACACTCTCCAACTGATAATACCACTCCAACTGAGCTCCAGATAAACTCTCTTGAAAGAAATGGATCCACAACTTTTTATCAGCAGTGTGGGGTTGAATTCTTCTAACATAAGATCTTAGATGCAGTTTGGGACAAGAGACCCCATCATAGACAACAAATGTAGGAACCTTGAAACCAATGGGTATGACTACCCCAGATATCAGACTCAAATCCTCAAAATCCAGCCCAGATGACTTCTGCAACTCCATAGCATCCATCCTATCCACCAGCATCTTGAATTTGTCTTCATTAGGCTCATGGTAGTAATTAGCCTCAGAATCAGAGTCCCCCATTGTGTGGTGGAGACTGCCTACCTCTTGCTCAGATTCCTCAGATTCATAGTCTTCAACTGGTTCTTTGGTCTTGGCAAGACCTTTGAACCTTCTTCCCATGTTAATCAACCCAGCAGACCTTCTAGTCTTCTTAGGCTTCTTGGCCAGCAGTGCCTTCAATTCATCCTGCCCCTTGGATAGGTTCAGGATCAGCTCTTGGAACTGTGCGTTCTGTGTCTGAAGATCCTTAACTGATTGTTCAAGAGCCATTGCTGAAATAAACAGCGAGAAGATGAGAAACCTGTGCACAATTATAAACCTGCGATGCGATGAAATGATATGGGAATGCATATGCAATGTTTTCAAGGACCGCAAGATTTAAATTTGCTTAGACAAACATGAAAGTAAACTTTTATTAGTAATAACTTTGTTTTGCCTTTTAGGCTTACAAAAAATGAAATGAAATAAGTACAAAAGATGGGGTTTTAAGTCTCCCATGGACGTTTCCTCTTTGTGTTGAGGTATGAATTGAGGTTTCGTTCCTCGTGAAGTAGCTTTGTTAGTTCCAGAATCTTTTCTTGGCTTGCTTTGTAATGAGCCTCGAAAGTATCCCTTTGCTCCTTCAGTTGGATCCATGATCTCTGCAAGTCTTCCTTGTCAGTAGGCATGTCTGGGTGAAGGATGGTATAAGCTGTGTCTCCTTCAGCAACAGGTTCCATGGTAACTGGTAGGACGGCAGGATATGGCATCATGAGTGTCTGAGCACGAGATCGTACCCATCTGAGATAAGCCTTCATAGGAATAGTGTACTTAGGCTCCAGTGTCTTGCTGTCAATTCTATTTACTTTTCCCCAAGCTCGTATGAATCTCTGACGGTAACCCTGAAGATCGTTGTCGTAGTCAAACACAATGCCCTGAATCAACATGTCATGTGGGCCATCACTTCTGGCGTAACCAAACTGTCGTAAAGCTAGAGAGGGGTTGTAGGTGATGCCTCCTCTTATGCCTAGAAGTGGCACATTAGGAAACTCCCCACAACGGTCAATGATGGTGACATTCTCCATAGATCTGGAGCACCAATGGATATCTGAGTGAGAAAGTGACATGATCCTCTTGGACCATCTGAACCCCTGCTCATTCTTCATTACTGAGCGAGGAAGGTGAGAAATAAACCACCTAGAAAGCAAAGGTATGCAGCACATCAAAGTTCCTCTTGCCCTTGTAGTACGGGTGTGAAGAGAATGTAGGATGTCTCCAAGTAAGGTAGGCACTGGATTGTGACTCAGGAAAATGTTGATGGCATGAACATCTATGAACTGATCTGGATTGGGGAACAATACTAAGCCATATATCAGCAAGGCTAAGATCTCCTCAAAAGCATCATAGCTCATGGCCTTCAAGAACATTTGAGCCTTATCCATTAGCACCTTGGCAAGAATACCCTTGACTCAACTTCTCGTTTCTAGAACAATGTCAGACTTCTTCAGATGTAGGGCTGCAGCAATAACCTCTGGTTTGGGCTCCTTCTCCAAGCCTGTGAAGGGTCTTTGATCAAGAACAGGTATACCCAGAAGTTTAGAGAATTCCTCCATGGTTGGAACCAACTGATAGTCAGGGAATGTAAAGCAGTGGTGCTTAGGGTCAAAGAACTGAAACAGGACACTCATCATGTCTTCATTGAACCCTGAAGTGACTAGATCCAATAGGTGACCATGTCTCTTGATGAACTGGGAATGATCAGACACTTGAGAAACCAACTCTTTAAGCTTAGCAGGTATGCCCCCAAAGTTGATCCTGATAGTGTTTCTACGAGCAGAAGCCATGACCTGCAACAAAGAACAAAGATAAATCCTTTGGTCCTTGAAATGGTTAGTGAAAATGCTATGCTTATGATGCATGATGATGTCATGATGTTATGCTCAATCACAAACATGTGGCACCCACAAACAAGTCACACAATAGCCCTAGGTTTAAAGGCTTGCATGAGGTTCAAAGGTAAGTACCCTCCCCTGAAGTTAGATGGTTCATCCTGTCCTACAAAAGTAACCAGGTTCTAAGGGATCTCAATATCATTGATCCTTCACAAGGGTGGTTGATCAGAAGGCAACTTACCTGCCAACCAAAACCCTCCAAGTTTAGAATCTCAATGAGCGTAGTATCGAGTGTCAACCAACTTCAGTCTGCACCAAAGTCGGTTACCTCACTACTTTCTAAAGGCCAAGATGAGTTAACTAGGGTTCTAAAAGTTAGTTAGTGCATTGACAACATATGGCAGCCTCATATTATCCTCAACTTGACTTAAGGAACATAAGCACCAACCAAGAAGTCACACTAACTATGGCCACCAGATCAACCGTATCGATATACGTCGTACAGTTTCCTTGGTCTATTGCCATTTACCTAAGGTACACTAGATCCGGGTTAGGATCTTTCACACATAAGAGCCCAACAAGTAATATAAAGCAAACAAGGCAAACAATTTAAGTGATCTAATTCCTAAGGGTACCCCTCTTTAATTTAAATCCCCAGCAGAGTCGCCAGTTCTGTAACACGGTGGGAGAACTGACTTTAGTTATGTTGCGGATAGCAAGAGTCGCCACCGACTTTTATTTTATCCAAAAGGAAAGGTTATAAAAGAACAGGAAAGACCTTAAGAGAATATTTTGGGTCCGGGGGGTAGGTTATGTAAAGGGAAGGTGTTAGCACCCTTTACATCCATGGTTATCCATGGGCTCTTAGTTACTTAGCTCACTTTTGAATTGTTTTTTGAAAGTGTAGTGTGTGAATAGAAATTTTTTTCAGAATAGTTAATAATAATCCATGTACGGATGTGTAAAAACTTGTTTGAAAATTTGTTTGAAATTGTGGAAAGTTTGAAAAGTTTTTGAAGTGAGCAAGTACATAAGAGGAACCTACCCTAAAGTTTAAAATCTTTCTTATTCTTTATCCTTTCCTTGATAAGACTATCCCTACTATTAAAGAGTAGGTAGTCATTACCTTGGATGTGAAGGGACATGTGAGGGACATTCTGTTTTATTATGAAGGCAACTGTGGGGTGTAATAAGCATATAGGAGGGTCTATCATCATTATTCGAAGGGACTTGATTCGTAAAGGCAACCATGAGGGACTTGATGATTTTCTTTTTAAAGGGACTTGCTTTATACACCCCACTTGACCATTATTCGTAGGCAACTTGAGGGATAACCTTAGAAATGTGAGACGGCGATTAAAAATCGACTTATGTGTGTGTGAGTGTTTAATTTAATTATCTTATGATTAAAGTGGTCTAAATTAATTTTAAATAAAATACATGTTTTTCACTCCCTAATTACTAACCATAACAATAATAATTAAATAATTATAAAATTACATCCGGGAAACAATTACAAGAAATTATAATAATAAGCAAATTAAAGGGTTAGTAATAATAAGAAATAGGATTAGTAAAGATATTAAGAATAAATAAAGTTAGTAATAATAAAATAAAAGAGGTTAGTGAATAATAAAAATTAATGAAATAATAATAATTAATAAAGCAAAATAAATAAGATGGTTAGTAGTAATAATAATAAATAACATTAATCAAAATATTATAAGAATAAGAAATTAACAATTTTTAATATAAACAATTACATTTAGAAACAAATATGAACGAACAATTATTTTAATTTACAAATTATTAAGTTTTTAAATGTATTATAATTATAAAATTAAAATATTATAGGCTCAATTTAGAATTATTTACATATAATTTAGATTATGAAAAAAAATATTTACATATTACTAATAATAGATCATATTTACAAAATTATCATTAAATAAATATATACATAATATCTATACTAAGAATTAGAAAATAGAATAAAATTAAATTTTTACAAAATTAAAGTTCATTTAGAAAATATTTTTTAGGGTTTTGAAAATTAGGGTTAACTTATATACAAGATTTATTTTTAACTAATTATATAAAATTATCTTAACTAATAAAGTTTAAATTGAAAAAAAATCAAGAGTTTTATATTTTTTAGAAAATAATATTAGTAATTGGAATACATAATATATACATACTTTATAATATAGAAAATAATAATAAAATTTTAATTATTTAAATTAATTAAAAAAAAGAAGGAAAAGAAAATAAAAAGAAAGAAAGAAAAAAGAGAACCTGGTGGGATTTGATCCCAAGACCTCACACTTGCAAGCAGCAGCAACAACCACCAGGCCAGCCAGGCGCAGGTGACAATAAAGGAGACCCACTTTGTTTTATGCCTTGCCTCAAAAATCCAGAAAAATAGAGAAATAAAAAGGTCTGGGGTGGGATTTGATCCCAGGACCTTCTAATTACAAGCATGCGCACGTATCCACCTGGCTGGGAGAGCCTGACTGATAATGTGACGGCCAGAAATAATAATATATTAAGTATGCGTTTGACCTGAAAAATAACAAAAAAACATGCACTAGCCAAGTATCGAACCAGGGACCTCACAATATACGCATATCAGGCTTACCACCAGGGCACACACGCGCGTGTGATAGCAAACAACAAAACAACAATAAAATATATTAACATAATTTGAATTTTTAAATGCGCGCCAGAGCTCCTTCTTCAACCTCCTGCCCTGCGTTTTTTCCTACGAATTCAGCTACGGTTTTACCTGCGAGTTCTTCAAGCTTCTTGACCTGCGAAAAACCAAACTCATACCAAACAACACTGATTCATGAAATTAATTATAGTTTTATAATCCTTAGGTCTCATAGAACACTCCCATGTTCTTAGAATTTATTTAAACTCATTGAATCACCAAACCCTAATTTCAAGAGCTTAACCCTAACAATGGCCGAATCGGTTCTAGGCAAGGAAAATCCAATTAATTTGTCCAGAATCATTCCTTGGATCATCACAAACACAAAAGCACAAACAAAATTCATTAATAATGCACAAATAATTGAAATCGAAAAAATGAAATTTAAGATGAAACTTGATTCGGGTTTAGCAATATGTGATGATATAAGGCAATGTGATGATCAGTTTATGTTCCATGATGACCAAGGAAGCCAACCATGTCCTTAAAATACCTTGTAGTGCCTTGAATCTCCAAATCCGAATCTCACTTTTGGAAGAGTTTTTAAACAATGAACTTACACTTTTGGCTGCTGGAAATCGTGGCTAGGGTTATGCTTATGATCAATACTTATAGGTGAATCAATCTAGGTCAGAAACTTCAATGGTTATGTGAAAGATTTGATTCAAAAATATTGAAAAAGATTATGGTGTAAAAGTTCAAATATTTGATCATGAAGACTTGCTATTCTTGGACTAATCACATGATTCCTTTCTCTTTCAAATTCAATCAATATTTAAGAAATTCTAGAAGCATTATCTTCCTCCAAAAATAGATTTTCATATTTTATATTTATTTAAAATGATTTTTATGGATTAAATCAATAATAAATAAAAATAAAATAATAAAAATGCTGAATTTTGGTCAATTGGGTCGTGCATAATGATATGAAGTGGATTGGATCACAACTTAGCAAGCCCATTTGGAAAGAATTACTTCTAGGCCTCCATTTTCAACATAAACCATCACAAAATTTCCCAACTTTGCAAGGGCACATCTCCCTCAATTTTAAAGGTATGAGGGTGTTCTTGGACTTTTTGGAAAGCTTGAAGAGTCCTATAAACAACCCCATTGGTTTCAGGTCCATATCATTTACCAATCTCAAGTTATGCCCTTTTGAAGTTGTTGACTTTTTGTTGACTTTTGAAATGACCTATAATGTCTTAGATCATATCTTTCAAATGAAGCATTTTTGGGCTTAACTTTCAACATCAAAGTTGTAGAGAATTCAATTTCCTTTAAAATGAGCTTTGGATGGAGACTTGGTGATGAAGTATGTGAAAGTTATGATTGGTCAAAGTTCAGTTGACTTTTACTGAGGAAACCCTAATTTAGAAACTCCTGATTCTTGATGATCTGACATCTCCTTGATGAATCATGATCAACCCTTGATAAAATGATTAATTTTACTTCATATACTTGATGTTGGCAAAAAATCATGAAGTTTGACTTTGGTTTGACCACAGTTGACCTCAGTTTGACTTTTTAACTGCATGAACTGATTTTGACTTATCTGATCATCTGACTGAGCAAACCTTTGAGAAAAGTCTTGAAACTTGTCATGGGGGTTCTTACACACATATAAGATGTTATGAAACTCACTTGAGGTATTGGAAGTCCATTTAGCCTGATTAAAGTCAAAACCCTAGTTTTGGATGCACTGCTTAGGAGGTGCATTGTCTGAGGGAATTGTCAACTTCTTTGACCAATTGTGAACTTTGTGAACCTTGTGAATCTTCATAAAATGTCTTGTGATACTCATGGGAGGTATTGTGAAGCTTGTGGACCTTGTGAACCTCCAAGAAGTGACTTGTAGACTTCATGAACCTCATGAAAGGTCTTGTAAATGTTGAGAAGCTTGTGAACCTTGTGAACCTTCAAGAAGTGACTTGTAGACTTCATGAACCTCAAAAAAGGTATTGAAAGCATTGTGGAACTTGTGAACCTTGTGAACCTTCATAAAGTAACTTGTAGACTTTATGATCCTCATGAAAGGTTATGGAAATGTTGAGAAACTTGTGAACTTTGTGAACTTTCATAGAACACAAAGTCTTGTATTGTGAGGGCAAATTTTGGGGTGCAACACCATATTGGAAGTCTTTGTACGTGAGACATTTTCTCGATGTTATGCATATTGAAAAAAACGTATTTGAAAGTGTTATCGGTACATTACTCAATATAAAAGGCAAGTCTAAGGATGGCCTTAAAGCAAGGGAGGACATGTTAAAAATGGGAATGAGAACTGAATTAGCACCCGTGAAGAAAGGAAGACGAACATATCTACCACCTGCTGCTTTTACTTTATCTAGAAAGGAGAAAAAAAATTGTGTAAGTCTCTGAGTGAAGTTAAGGTTCCAGAAGGATACTCATCAGATATCAGAAGACTTGTTTCTATGAAAGACCTCAAGTTGAAGAATTTGAAGACACATGATTGCCATGTTATAATGGAACATTTTATACCGATAGGTATACGTTCTATTTTGCCAGAAAAAGTAAGAAGTGCCATAACTAAATTGTGTTTTTTCTTTAGGTCAATCTGTAGTAAGGTGATCGATCCCGAGATCTTACTAACACTACAAAAAGAGATTGTAATTACCTTGTGTGAGCTTGAAATGTATTTTCCTCCGTCTTTTTTTGACATAATAGTTCATTTAGTTGTTCATCTTGTGAAAGAGACACAGTTGTGTGGACCAGCTTATATGAGATGGATGTACCCTGCTGAATGGTATATGAAAATATTAAAAGGGTACGTGAAATCCCGAAGTCGACCAGAGGGTTGTATTGTTGAACGATACATTGTTGAAGAAGCTGTTGAGTTTTGTACTGAATATTTGTCTAACGTTCAATCGATTGGACTCTGCAGAGCTCAGATTTTCGAAAAAATGGAAGGTAAAAAATTAATTGGGAATAAAATTGTGACAATATCAAGGGATGAACGGGATCAAGTTCATTTGTATGTTCTGCACAATAATAATGAGGTTGAGCCATATGTTGAAATGCACAAGGATGTACTCTGAAGGTTAAATCCGAACAGAAATGAAAATTGGATGGTTATAGAGCACAATCAAAGTTTCATACAATGGTTGAAGGATCATATTTATTCGAAGCGCTCTTCAGATCCTTCTTTGGTAACAGAAAGGTTGAGATGTTTGGCATATGGTCCAAGTTTGCATGTGTTTTCTCATAGCGCATACTCAATTAATGGATACACATTTTATACCAAAGAACAAGATGATAAGAGTACTATGCAAAATATTGGTATCACCGTGCTAGCTGAAGCAATGCATATATCAAGTATGAAGGACTTAAACCCCAAATATGCAAATTTGTCATATTTTGGAGTTATTGAGCACATTTGGGTGTTTGATTACGAGAAGTTTCAGATTCCCATCTTTGGTTGCAAGTGGGTGAATAGTAGTGGCATACGAATGGATAAGTCTGGATTTTTGCAAGTTGATCTTACTAGTAGGGTGGGGTACAAAGATGAACCTTTTATTCTAGCATCTCAAGTTAAACAAGTGTTCTATGTGAATGACCCGAAGAGTACAAAATGGTCTATAGTGCTTTTCTCTAACAAAGTGACTGATGATAGCGGTGTCGATCAATGTGATATTGATGTTGAGAATGAGTCATGCATTAGACGGAATGAGTTGAATAGAAATGATGAAGTTGAGGATCTTATACCGGATGAGTCATATATAAGAAACGATCATAATGAGGGAATTTGGATCAATTCATCCGTACGCATTGTTAAGAAACAAGTGATTAATATTCCAACAAAGAAAAGAAAGAGATGTTAGTGACTGAGGTAAATTATGCATGGTTTCTTTATTTTTTTGTTTTCAATTGCTTTGATTATAAGTTATATCTGATAATGCATGATTTCGTTATATTTTTGTTTTCAATTGCTTTGATTATAAGTTATATCTGATAATGCATGATTTCTTTATTTTTTTTGTTTTCAATTACTTTGATTATAAGTTATATCTGATAATGCATGATTTCGTTATATTTTTGTTTTCAATTGCTTTGATTATAAGTTATATCTGATAATGCATGATTTCTTTATTTTTTTGTTTTTAATTGCTTTGATTATAAGTTATATTTGATATTTGATGGTTTCCTTGGTTTATTACAGGTTAGACATGGATGATAACCAACATGAGGAAGTTAGTAAAAAAGTATCCGCGGAAGAAGAGATTCAAAGAGGCATAACAGTAATGAGAAGGGTGGTCCAAGGAAGATCTCGAGGCATCATACTAGATGTCTATTGGAGCCACCAGGGATAGCTTGTAGAACCTAATGGGCATACCTTAACTAGTTTTATCGGTGCACTAGTAAGGAATGAAATTCCCATTACCTGTGATGGTTGGAGAAACAAAGAGTTGAATGACTCCAAAGAAAAAATTTGGAGTGAGATAAAGGTACAATCATTTGGCCCTTAATTATACGGTATCAATTATGTTTTTTCAATTACCGGTACTAACTATCAATCTGTATGTTTTTCTTAGCGATGTTTTAACATCGAAGAAGAAAGAAGAGGTTTTTGTATGAAATTAGCCGGAAAGCTTTTAAGAGGGTTTCGAACATTTTTATCATCCAAGTTCCTTAGGGATGCGGATGGTAATTATGTGGATGCGGAGCTTCCTAAAAAATATGAAAGTTTGATATCAGCTGAAGAATGGGAAGCTTTCAAATCCAAACGACAAGACCCAGTTTTTAAAAGAATAAGCGCCACAAATCGGGAAAGAGCATCAAGTCCCGCATATCCGTACCGAAAAGGACGTGTCGGATATGGACGCTTAGAACAATCCATGGTAAGTATTTATAAATTGTGATAACAAATTTTTTCATCATATATTAGTTTTATCTGATCAAATTGTATGACTTAATGTGTAGCTGCAGAAGGAGAAAAGTTCAGAAACATCTCTTCCTGCACATGTTTTGTGGAAGGAAGCCCGTGTGGGCAAATTTGGAGTTCCTCAAGAAGACGTTTTACATGTATACCAGAAATGTGTAAGTATAACATTTTTTCATTAATTGAATAACATTTTTATACACAAATATTTTACAAGTATACGGTATTCATCTGATTTTTCAGGAGGCGCTATCTCAGTATTTATCTCCCGATGATACTATGAGCATACTTAGTCGGGAATTAGATGTCCCTGAGTATTCTGGTCAGGTGAGGGGTAAGGGATTTGGAGTCACTCCGACCTCCCTGAGTGTTAAAAAAGGAAAGGCTCCTAGTAATCGGGAGCTTCATGCAAAATTGGAAGCCATGCAAGCTGAGCTTGATGCATTCAAGAGAGAAAGAGAGGCTAACGCCTCAGCATGTTTCAAAGATGGTTCGGACAAAGACAGTATCAACTGTACCTTTCAGCCGAACATTCCAGAGGTAATTACATATAATTGTCTTAAATTGAACTGTTTGCTTAAATTATGTATTTAACATATATACACATTAACAATTTCTTGTTATTATTGGTTTTATGGCATTTCCCATTGTCAGCTATATTTGTCGTCACCATACTATCGGATGGTTGGCAAGGGAAAAGTGCATAACGTTAGCGGAGTATTACTCCACACTAGAGAGCTCCCTGCTGGATGTTTGAAAGTATCGGTTGATATTGCAGTTGAGCCGAATGCATCATTACCATATCCTAACGATGATTCGGATGCAACAACGGTGGACGAAGCAGTAGGTTCGTTTGTTGCATGGCCGACAAACCTCATATGCGTAGGATATGAGGTATGCCGAAAACCTATGTTAAATTTAATGTGTATATTCAAAGTTTGTACGCGCATTTTACGTACATATTTTCCTTGGTTATGTTAAATAGACTCCCACAAAATCCAAATCAAAAGATAATGCTATTCCGCGGCATACCGAGTCCGTGGTTTCAAGAAAAGTGATAATATACAATTATATGACATATATTCATGGAAGTTGTTACATTCTTAGTTTGATCTAACTATTTATATGATATGTAGCTTCAAGAAAATGAGGTTAGCAACGCCTCCGCACAACAAAAAAAGGAGGTTAGCAACGCCTCCGCACGGGTAAAAAGTGCTGGTGCTAAGAAGACCGTAGCTAGGAAAAAAACCTACCACCAAGTATAGGTCGTGCCTCAAGACATTTCTAGAGATGACCGATATACCGACCGGAGGTGTTCGGCTTGTACATATGGAGGTAGGTATTTTCGGCTCTGATTACGACCAAATGATTGGTAATGAAGACTTCATGCAAGTTTTTGGTCGTGAAGAAATCGGCGTCACTGTTGTCAATACATATATTAGGTAAATCTGGTATACTTTGTTATATTAATTGAACAACTAATTTACTTTATGTTTCAAAAGAGGTGTCTAATGTTAATGATGTTTTTATATTAGGTTTTTGTATGACAAATTGATGCGCCCCAATGATTTGGACGTGTCATTTGGATTCTTAGCACCCGCAACCGTCAACTTAAGTTCAATCTTAAGTAGACCGAATACCGTGACGGAGTACGTTCTTCGGATCCTCATGGCCAACAAAGATGCGGAGAAGTAGTTCTTTATACCGTTTAATACCGGGTTAGAATTTCATTCTAAATTCATCTATTATAATTTTTTTCCAAGTTGACATCTAACATTTGCTTAATCATTACAATGGACATTGGTTGTTGCTCGCAATCAATCTTATCCGAGAAATCGTTTATTATCTTGACTCGTTAGGAAATGATTGGACAACATACCCGGATATGAAGGTCATAATTGACACGTAAGTGAGAATGTTCAAAAAAAATTTGTGTGTATTTCTTAGTTTATGTGAATTGTTCTAATTACTTCATTTTTATTTTATTAGCATCCTACAAGCTTTTCGAGCCCAACGAGATATCCAAACCTCAAAGAGGGGCGCCAACTCCATTACATGGATTCGAGTGGCGGTATATTTTTAATTATCACATTTTTTATTATATTAGTGATGACACTTGATAAAACTTAGGATTTATCCTTTTTTTTTCATATGTAGTGTCCTCAACAACGTAATCAAATAGATTGCGGGTATTTCATGTTGAGGTTTATGCGAGATACTCTTGTTTTGGGCCGATTAGAGATTCCCACCGATGTATGTATTTCTAACTTATGAGTTATTTTTATATTTACACATATCTCATATAATTAAATAGTTGAAATTAAATCAAACTATGTTATATTATTATGTAGTACTTTGATGAATTCAAGTGTGCATTTTATACAAAGGATCAAGTGGACAAAATCAAAGAGGAATGGTGTCAATTCATCATAGAGCTCAATGTTTTATGTAATGACTTGTAAATTTGTAGTATATTGTACATGATTTGTAAATTTGTACATAAATTTGTGTAATTATATTGTACATTTGTAGTATATGTAATGACTTGTAAATTTGTACATAAATTTGTATATATTTTGATACATTTAAGGCAAAATTGGTTTGAATTGGTATATATATTTGTTAGCCAAAAATTGGTAGAAAAAAGGCCAAAATGGTTTGAAATGGCATATATAAAATGTGATATTTGTCTGCCAAAATTTGGTTGAAAACAGGTAGAAATTATGGTTTATAAACCTGGAAAAAATGTGGTTTAAAACAAAAGCTGCAAAAAATTTCGTATACCTTAGACAGCGCTTTTGGTAAAAGCGCTGTCTAAGGGGGGGCTTAGACAGCGCTGTCTAAGGTATACCTAAAAAAATTAAAATAGGAGGGGATTAGACAGCGCTTTCACCAAAAGCGTTGTCTAAGGTATACCTAAAAAAATTAAAATAGGAGGGGATTAGACAGCGCTTTCACCAAAAGCGTTGTCTAAGGTATAGGGGCTTAGAAAGCGCTTTTTCAAAAGCGTTGTCTAAGGTATTCCTAAAAGCGTTGTCTAAGGGTACACTACGCCAAAAATGTTTTTTAACAGCGCATCTTAGACAGCGCTTTTAAAAGAAAGCACTGTCTAAGGTTAAAATTAAAATAAAACACGGAAAATGTTCCAAAAAAATAATGAAAGCGCTGTCTAAGGGGGGGGTCTTAGACAGCGCTTTCTAAAAGCGCTGTCTAAGACCCCCCTTAGACAGCGCTTATAGAAAGCGCTTTTAAATATATACCTTAGTCAGCGCTTTTGATAAAGCGCTGTTTAAAGTTTTTAAATTTTAAAAAAAATAAAACCATAAGCGCTGTCTAAGGGGGGGGGGGGGTTTAGAAAGCGCTGTCTAAGGCATAACTTAGAAAGCGCTTTTCCCAAAAGCGCTGTCTAAGGTCTTATTAAAATTAAATTTCAGACTTCTATTTTCGTTCTCTATTCTTTTTGTTTTCCCTCCTGCGAACTCCAGCGAACCCTAACAGCGAAATCGAATACATTGTTTCAGTCATTGAAAGTGTTTGAATCGTTCGTTCTACTGTTCTTCATTGTGGTATGTTCTTCATTTCTTCACTTTTTAATTCATTCGGTTTCAGTACTTCATTCATTCATTCATTCGCGGTTTCAGTTCTTCATTTCTTCACTTTTTCATTCATTCGGTTTCAGGCATTGCAAGTGTTTGAAGAATCGTTCATTTCTGAAAGTGTTTGAAGAATCGTTCATTGCGGTATGTGTTTCAGTTTTGATGTTTTTAGGGAAATATCAGTTTTGATGTTTTTAGGGAAATATCAGTATTTTTCATGCTATGTTTTTGGTTTAAGTTTTGATGTTTTTGGTTTACACAGTGGTTTTCTCATTATCAACATCACAGTTACCATTACCAAACATTTTTGTTTCTATGAGAGTTGTTGGTGTCTTGAGTCTTGTTTGATGTTCTTAGGAATGGAGTGAAGGTGGCATGATAAAGTGAACATGTAGATTAGTATTATTAAGACTAATTAAATTGAATTGTGTAGCTAGGTTCACGTGATGAGTTTGGTTTAAGATGTATGATATATATATAGGTGATGAGTTTGGTTTAAGATGAGTTTGGTTTAAGATTAGGCCAATATGTGAAAGTAGGTTTTCGTGAGAAAATATGGATGATATATATATATATATATATATATATATATATATATATATATATATATATATATATATATATATATATATATATATATATATATATATATTTTAAAGTAGTTCCTCATGGATGGAAGGGAATGAGAAATGCTTCAATTTGGTGGAAAGACTTCATTAATTTAGTTTTTCTTTGAATTGATGAAAAGATTCGAGTGAGATAATATGAGATGGAAAATAGTGATATTTTATTGTTTACTTTAGTTATGAAAATGATACTACCTTAGTTATGTATTTTCGTCTGGATTGATTGTTTACTTTAATAAGTAGGAAAACCATGGATAAAACATGGATCTGTGCCGATCGAATGACCAAAGAGTACGAGAGTGGGGTTGCGGAATTCGTTAAGTATGTTGTTCAACACGCTGAAAACCCCAGACGAATGCATTGTCCTTGCTTGCGTTGTTGTTATATTGGTAAGGTTGACGCACATGGATTGAAATCGCATTTGCTGAGGCATGGAATGGATCAAAGTTATCAGTGTTGGATATTTCATGGTGAGAAAATTAACGAGAATGTTGAATCGAGTGGAAAAAGTAATACGACCTATGCTTCATACGACAAAGACACGGAAACATATGATTGTGATCGAGTTGAAGAGATTGTAGAAGCACTGGAAGAAGATCTTCATGATTGTCCTGAAATGTTTGAGAGGATGGTAAGCGATGCAGAGAAACCGTTGTACAAAGTGTTAATGCTATTATTTTATGATTGGCATTATGTTTGGTAAAACTAATATGGCTGGAAAATGTTGAATAAGAAGTTCCATATTAACATGGTATAGACTCTGGAAGAACATGTCAAACATGATGTCCTGACATGGTGGCACAGATAAATGTGGAAGTTGTCAAAGAAGATGTTGAATTCAGTTCAGAATGTCCTATCAGATGTTGGGACATTATCAAACAGAGTAGAAGAACTAATTCAGGATGTCCCAACAGATGTTGTCATATGTTACAGTCAACTGTCAAAGAAGATGTTGAAACATCTGCAAATGTCATGACAGAATTACTGTCATATGTTACAGACAGATGTCAAAGAAGATGTTGAAACATCTGCAAATGTCATGACAGAATTACTGTCATATGCTACAGACAAATGTCAAAGAAGATGTTGAAACATCTGCAAATGTCATGACAGATGTCAAAGAGAATGTTGAAACATCTGCAACTGTCATGACAACATTACTGTCATATGTTACATATAGATATCAAACAAGAAGTGTGGAACTTAGTTCAGGATGTCACACCAGATGTTGTGACACTGTCAAACAGAGTAACAGTTAATGAACTTAAGTCAAGATATCAGGATGTCACACCAGATGTTAGGACATTGTATCAGTAAATGAAGTAAGTTCAGTTTTTCAGGATGTCCCAACAGATGTTGAGACATCTCAGACCTGCTACCAGAACTAATTAATGACTAACTGATTTGAGATATTTAAGGAGAGTTATCTGGAATTAATTATGGATGGATAAAAACAGAACAAGGCGCATCTGTAGGGAGTTTTGTTATGAAGATTCAGATTAATCAGAAGAACAAAATCACCTAGAATTTAGGAAGTAACAAACCCTAATTCAAGGTGATAACATTGGATTTATCAGATCTGAATTATGCAGAATATTCTGGAGATATTATGCAATCATATGTGGTGCTGATCTAGAAGATCTTAAAGACTCAATTTAAATTGAAGACAAATATTGAAAAATATAGGTTTCTATATTTAGAGATATTTTAGGAGTTGAAGATCTTTTGGAATATTTGTAGCAGCTATTGTTGTGATTGTTTAGGCCCAAATCCAGTTGGGAATAGGTTATAAAAGAAACCTTGTAACCTAGTTTAGAATTAACCCAATCAACCGAAAATGTAAACATTATTAGGGTTGTGTTCTTGTGGCAGCCTTGCATAACAAGGAACTCTATTGTGGCTGTTTCACTTGTGATTCTCGAAGCTTGTAAGCAAGAGAAGTTTTGTGACTTGATTGAAACTGTGAAGTAAGATCAAGCTGTTTTTTGTTTGAAGTGTGACTTCAATTTAATTAAACTTGTAAACAAAATCACTGTGTGATTGAGGGGGAGTGAGTAGGGTACTCATATCTAAGGTGTGTCTTAGGTAGAAATTGCATTGGGTAAGTATTAAGTGATAGATTAAACAGGGTGGTTTAAGTCTAGAATTAATATTACTAATAGTGGATTTCCTCCTGGCTTGGTAGCCTCCAGATGTAAGTGTGGTTATACACTGAACTGGGTTAACAAACTTCTGTGTTCTTTACATCTTTTATGTTTTATGCAGTACCTGAACTGAATGTCCTATCAGATGTCCCAACATCCTGAAGCATGTTTGACTCTGATATATCAGAATTATTTAAGTACTGATATGTATGCCTTACCATGTTTATAAGTAACAGATAAGATGTCTCAACATCATATTAGACATCTGAGTCTGTCATACCAGAATTTCAATTGGTATCAGAGCAGGCATCCTGGTCTGTTTCTGGATGAGATCTAAGGGAGATACTTTCTGGTTCATGGTTAAGGAAGAAGGATGATATAATGAAGAGCTGTTGGAACTTGAGAGATTCATATTGGTGTTTGAATGGTCCCTAGAAGTGGAGGATGGACTATTCATCATATGATATAATGGTGTTGTATTCACATAGGGTTGCTAATGTCAGATAAGATGTCTTGACATTGTGTTTCAATATCTTTTGGAGGATCTTACTGTGGAAAAGTTTATTTATCTCCAAGGAATTGCTCTATTATTTATGATGTGCTATGTCTGATAGTGGTTCCCCAATACTTCATACAAAGGTTGTTGCAAAGCTTCAGTTCATAATGTCAAGTTTGATGTTCTATCATGTGATTACAGAACTGGAAGAAACTTAGTTCAGAATAGTGTGGTTCTTGATGAAAGAAGAGGTTGGAGCCAAAACAAAAGAGTATAATTATCAAATCTTTCATGCGGGAGTGAAAATCTTGATAAGTTATCTCTTAAGCTTATTTATGGTAACCTAATGAGGATATTCTTCCTGGTTATGGTGTCCTATGTTGTTTAGGTATAGCTGGAGAAAATCTCTCTTGTGAAGATACATGTTTATGATTGTCTAAATCATGAACTGAAGGAAGTTTCATCAAGAAAGAAGCTGAATTGATATGTCAATCCTAATGGCTTGACACCACACTACACATCAACAGTATATGGTAAATGTTGAATCAAAGACCTAAAAGATTGTTTTTTTTTTTTCTCTGAAGCTATGAAGCTGAATACTCCTTGAGATGCTACTGTCTATTGTATGTGTGCAAAGTATCTTTCATAATGTTATAGCACTTCAGTTGGAGCTGATTGAAGAAAAGATAGTAATCTTGAAAGCAATAATGTTTCAGAACCAAGCTTAGTTTTGTGTTCCAGAAGAAGGAAACTGGTGTGATATCCTGCTAACATGATGGATGCTTTGGGTGCTAGACAAATGTGTGATGATCACATATGTTTGGAACCTACTCCTATCCTGGAAGAGGAGGCATCTATGCTACATGTTGAAGACTTAGATAATGACTCTGTCACAGAGATCATTGCTTCTGTGGACCCTAGCATAGCCAAAAGGCTTAGGGCTAGAAAGGAAAAGAAGACTGCAGGACATTCAACTCCTGAAAAGAAGCAGTCTACTCCAAAGAAAGACAAGGTGAATACCCAAAAGAGGAAAGCTGTAACTCCACCAGATTCAGATGTTGAAGAGGATGTCCCAACATCCCAACCAAAGAAGAAACCAGCACCATCAAGGTCCACCTCTGCTGTTCCAGAAGCTCCTCTGGACAATGTTTCATTCCATCATGTGTCAAGTGTGAGCAGATGGAAATTTGTATACCAAAGAAGGGTAGCACTTGAAAGAGAGCTAGGCAGCAATACACTTGAGTGCACTAAGGTAATCAACCTAATTTCTTCTGCTGGTTTATTCAAAACAGTATCAAACTTTTCACCTTGCTATGAGCTGCTAGTCAAGGAATTCATTGTCAACCTACAAGAGGACTGTGCTGATGGTAAATCAGATGACTTTAGAAAGGTGTATGTAAGAGGGAGATGTGTGGAATTCTATCCTAGGGTTATCAACCACTATCTAGGAAGAGAATCTGATGGACCTAATGAGCTGGGAAAGACAAATAAACAGGTGTGCAAAGTCATCACTGCTAATCAATTCAAAGCTTGGCCAGTCAAGGGGAAACTTTCTGTTAGCTTGCTGACAAGGAAGTATGCAATGCTGCATAGGATTGGCACTTCAAATTGGGTCCCTACCAACCATACCTCCTCAATAGCAACTGAATTGAGCAAGTTCATATATGCTGTGGGCACCCAAGCAAAGCTGGACTTTGGGGCTTATATTTTGGATCAGACATTGAAGCATGCTGGAACATCTGCAACAAAGCTTCCCATTGCTTTTCCCTCTCTGCTATGTGGAATCATACTAAGCCAGTATCCAGGTATCCTCACTGAGAAGGATTCAGTATGCAAAAGAAAAAGTCCTCTGGCCTTCCATTACAAACTTTTCTTGAGCCATCATGCTGCTGATGTTGGAGCTTCCACTAGGACATCTGCTGGACCTTCAAAAGCAAAGACTCCCATATCCAAAGCTGTCTTGATTGCAGATCTGAAAAACACTTGCAAAAAGCTGGATGCTAGGAAGAAAAAGCTTGAGGAAGTAATTCAAAGGCTGGAGCTGGAAGAGGTTGCTCAGAATACTAATGAATCTGATGATGAATCTGAAGATGAAAAAGCTTCTAAAATGTATTTACAAATGTGGGTGATAAATGCATGACTTTGGTCATGATTAAAGCTAGCAATGTGACCAATAATTGCTAGAAGAAAGGGAAGAATATCAGATTGAGAAGTCTGATCAGAATGGTTGTTGAACTGGTAGTCTCTTCCACTACTAGTCATGGATAGTGGCAGTATGAACCCTTTGTAGCAAGCAAACTAAGAGCATCTGTTTTGGGATATAAAATCAAGTATGGATATTTATCAGTTGTGCTCTTTGTATGTTCATCAGGGGTGTGAAATTGAGAATTAATGGAGTTTATGCTCAGCTGGAGTATTGGTTATCCATGAGGAGATCTTGCTAATCTTATCTGGAGCTAACCTTAAAATCCTTCAAAATTAAAAGATCAGATTATGTAGAACTATCTGATAAGGTATTATACAAGGATTTAAGATCAATTGTTGTTTGTGGAGTTCACAAATATTTGATTGATTATCCTTGTGATTCAAGATTGGTGATGTTCAAACAGATGTTGGAACATCTTATCATCAGAGTTTGTGCAGAATCATGGGTGAGGTATTGCATAAGATGTAGTATTGGCTTCAGTCTTGTGTGACAGGAGTTATGTATTTCTGGAAAGTTTCTTGGCAAGAACTGGTCTGGACATTATTGATTCTGAAGATGGAGATGAAAGACCATGAACATATCATAATGACCACTTGGATTGGTTTATTTCTGATCTAGGTGTTGTCCAGAATGCACATCATGGAGTTAAGATAGGTGGGGATATCATAAATTTGTTAAGACTGCCTTTCTCAATGAAAGGTGGCATCCTTGGTATAGTTATGAGGTGCAGTTCTTAACTATTCTTTCTGAATAATCAGACAGTGGCAGGTTTGAAGACTTTGGAGAAACATTGGAAGTTTCTCATCAATATGTGTTATTGGTAAGAACTTCTGCAAAACCAATAGAATGGAGGTTGTTTACTCAAACTTGGTGGATAAATCAAGTCTATGAGAGCATGGAACTCTTGTTCTATAAACGTGAAGAAGACAAAAGTGGCAATTGGCTTTTTCATATGAGGATTCATAAAGGAGGTTATCAATATATTGGTTGATCTTTAAAGTGGATTCGAAGAATCAAGATAATCAGAGTGTGGCAGCTGGTTGTTCTTGAGGATTGTCTTGGAACAAATTGCTCTTGGGCAGAGGAGTGATGAGTTGAAGACTCAAGAGGATTTATTCTTCTTGAAGGTGGATGAGAGTTTATCACTCTTTCTGGATTTCTGATTCTAACTGGTGGCACAGTGTGGTTGAAGATTTTCAGTTCATGGATTACTATGCTATAGTAAGTCCAGTTGGTGGAGCACATCTAGGATCATGGTGATAAGGTCTTGGTGTATGAAAAATGTTCTAACTAAGTGTTAGTACATTATATGGGGTGTTTATCTACATGGTTTCTATTATTAGACTACCTAATCATATGGGAGAATGATGAAGTAGATGATCTATATTGGAAGAAACATGTAGAAGAGACTGGAAGTGTTCCTCATGCTAAAAAGCCAAGAACTCCAAAAAGATCAAGTTTTCAGCAAGACCAAAGGCATACCTTCACCATTGTACAACACTCCAAAAGCTTCTGAATTTGTGGATGATTCCATAAAGGAGTTGGTAACCAAGATTCTATCTGAGCAAAGAATGGTAAGTGGCATATCTTTCCCTCTGAACACTATGCCAGCCCCACAAGAAGATCAACAAACTCAGGCTGCAAAGGACACTCCTGCTCAACAGGATGTCCCAATAGATGTTGAAACATCTGAGGACCAGCACAAGGCCTCAACTGAAGAGCACATCTCTGTTGATCCACCAGAAGTATATCAGGTATTGATTGCTTGGAAGTTTGTTTGTGGACATTCATTCTAATTTCATAATTAGTTTGGATGTGTTTTATCTGGATTGTATGGCCTTTGGTGTGTAAAGGCTTAGTGTCAATAACCTGTGTGCTAGAAGATGTTCATCTTGTGTAGTCTGTGGTAACTACAAACCCATAAAGGAATCAGGTATGCTTTGGTACAAGAAGTGAATGTGTTCGATTGGGAATTGAACAGAGAGTGAGCTCTTGAAGACATGAAGATGCGTCTTATGTTTTCCTTTCATCAATGTACAGAGAAGCATGGAGTATCCTAGACAGGGGGAGTGTGTTACAAGTATGTGCACTTGATTTTGTGGTGTTAAGGGGGAGTAATACCTTAACCAGATAAGGAGAATCCTAAGAGTCTAGAAGGCTATATTATATAAAGCTGCTCTCTGCAGTTTATGTTTGATTCTTGAGGAATTGTGAAGCTTGTGTGTGTTTCAAGCTTATGGAGATTATATACCTTTGTCTTTTTATGGCTAAAAAGGGGGAGAAGTAATAGTGTGAGGTCTGATATGAAGATGTTGATGTTAAGGAACTTCTACATAAGGTACTACTACACCTGTATGTAAAATAGTTTTAGCCAAAATAAGCCAAAGGGGGAGATTGTTAATGCTATTATTTTATGATTGGCATTATGTTTGGTAAAACTAATATGGCTGGAAAATGTTGAATAAGAAGTTCCATATTAACATGGTATAGACTCTGGAAGAACATGTCAAACATGATGTCCTGACATGGTGGCACAGATAAATGTGGAAGTTGTCAAAGAAGATGTTGAATTCAGTTCAGAATGTCCTATCAGATGTTGGGACATTATCAAACAGAGTAGAAGAACTAATTCAGGATGTCCCAACAGATGTTGTCATATGTTACAGTCAACTGTCAAAGAAGATGTTGAAACATCTGCAAATGTCATGACAGAATTACTGTCATATGTTACAGACAGATGTCAAAGAAGATGTTGAAACATCTGCAAATGTCATGACAGAATTACTGTCATATGCTACAGACAAATGTCAAAGAAGATGTTGAAACATCTGCAAATGTCATGACAGATGTCAAAGAGAATGTTGAAACATCTGCAACTGTCATGACAACATTACTGTCATATGTTACATATAGATATCAAACAAGAAGTGTGGAACTTAGTTCAGGATGTCACACCAGATGTTGTGACACTGTCAAACAGAGTAACAGTTAATGAACTTAAGTCAAGATATCAGGATGTCACACCAGATGTTAGGACATTGTATCAGTAAATGAAGTAAGTTCAGTTTTTCAGGATGTCCCAACAGATGTTGAGACATCTCAGACCTGCTACCAGAACTAATTAATGACTAACTGATTTGAGATATTTAAGGAGAGTTATCTGGAATTAATTATGGATGGATAAAAACAGAACAAGGCGCATCTGTAGGGAGTTTTGTTATGAAGATTCAGATTAATCAGAAGAACAAAATCACCTAGAATTTAGGAAGTAACAAACCCTAATTCAAGGTGATAACATTGGATTTATCAGATCTGAATTATGCAGAATATTCTGGAGATATTATGCAATCATATGTGGTGCTGATCTAGAAGATCTTAAAGACTCAATTTAAATTGAAGACAAATATTGAAAAATATAGGTTTCTATATTTAGAGATATTTTAGGAGTTGAAGATCTTTTGGAATATTTGTAGCAGCTATTGTTGTGATTGTTTAGGCCCAAATCCAGTTGGGAATAGGTTATAAAAGAAACCTTGTAACCTAGTTTAGAATTAACCCAATCAACCGAAAATGTAAACATTATTAGGGTTGTGTTCTTGTGGCAGCCTTGCATAACAAGGAACTCTATTGTGGCTGTTTCACTTGTGATTCTCGAAGCTTGTAAGCAAGAGAAGTTTTGTGACTTGATTGAAACTGTGAAGTAAGATCAAGCTGTTTTTTGTTTGAAGTGTGACTTCAATTTAATTAAACTTGTAAACAAAATCACTGTGTGATTGAGGGGGAGTGAGTAGGGTACTCATATCTAAGGTGTGTCTTAGGTAGAAATTGCATTGGGTAAGTATTAAGTGATAGATTAAACAGGGTGGTTTAAGTCTAGAATTAATATTACTAATAGTGGATTTCCTCCTGGCTTGGTAGCCTCCAGATGTAAGTGTGGTTATACACTGAACTGGGTTAACAAACTTCTGTGTTCTTTACATCTTTTATGTTTTATGCAGTACCTGAACTGAATGTCCTATCAGATGTCCCAACATCCTGAAGCATGTTTGACTCTGATATATCAGAATTATTTAAGTACTGATATGTATGCCTTACCATGTTTATAAGTAACAGATAAGATGTCTCAACATCATATTAGACATCTGAGTCTGTCATACCAGAATTTCACAAAGGTTGCACTAAATTCTCAAGACTTTCTGCGGTATTAAAGTTGTACAACTTAAAGGCGGGCAATGGATGGTCGGATAAAAGTTTCACAGAGTTGTTGGCCCTTATGAGAGAAATGCTACCGGATGATAATGTTCTTCCTAATCGAACCTATGAGGCAAAAAAAATGTTGTGCTCTATTGGCATGAGCTATGATAAGATACATGCTTGTCCTAACGATTGCATTTTGTTTCGTAACGAATATGCAATGTTAACTGAGTGCCCTAAATGCGGTTTGTCTCGATATAAGAAAAGATTATCTCCCGCAAAAGTCTTATGGTATTTTCCGATAATTCCGAGATTTAGGCGCATGTTTCGTAGTGAAACCGATGCAAGACATCTTACTTGGCATGCAGATGAAAGAATTATTGATGGAAAGTATCGGCATCCAGCTGATTCACCACAGTGGTCGAAGATTGATAATGATTATCCTGAGTTTGGATCAGAAGCAAGAAACCTTTGATTGGCATTATCTACTGATGGAATGAACCCACATGGTCTTCAAAGTATTTCACATACCACATGGCCTGTGATTCTTATGATTTATAACCTACCTCTGTGGCTATGTATGAAGCGTAAGTACATGATGTTATCTATGTTAATCTCTGGGCCTAAACAACCAGGTAATGACATAGACGTATACTTGACACCTCTGATCGAAGATTTAAAGATTTTGTGGGAGAACGGTGTGGAGGTTTATGATGGATATAGGAAAGAAAGTTTCAATTTGAGGGCGATGTTGTTTGGCACAATTAATGATTTTCCAGCATACGGGAATCTATCTGGGTATAGCATTAAAGGTCAACGTGCGTGTCCTGTTTGTGAAGACGGAACCGATACGATTCGATTGGAACTTTGCCAGAAGAATGTGTTTCTCGGTCATCGTAGATTCTTACATTCTAAACATCACTACCGTGGGTGCAGAAAAGCATTCAATGGAGACACCGAACATCGTAGAGCTCCACCCGCATTGTCAGGTGAACAAGTTTTTGAAAAGGTGAAAGATGTGCGTACTGAGTTTGGCAAGCCTTTTGCACATAAGATTGTGAAAGGTGGGTGGAAGAAAAGGTCGATATTTTTTGAATTGCCATATTGGAAGTCTTTGTACGTGAGACATTTTCTCGATGTTATGCATATTGAAAAAAACGTATTTGAAAGTGTTATCGGTACATTACTCAATATAAAAGGCAAGTCTAAGGATGACCTTAAAGCAAGGGAGGACATGTTAAAAATGGGAATGAGAACTGAATTAGCACCCGTGAAGAAAGGAAGACGAACATATCTACCACCTGCTGCTTTTACTTTATCTAGAAAGGAGAAAAAAAATTTGTGTAAGTCTCTGAGTGAAGTTAAGGTTCCAGAAGGATACTCATCTGATATCAGAAGACTTGTTTCTATGAAAGACCTCAAGTTGAAGAATTTGAAGACACATGATTGCCATGTTATAATGGAACATTTTCTACCGATAGGTATACGTTCTATTTTGCCAGAAAAAGTAAGAAGTTCCATAACTAAATTGTGTTTTTTCTTTAGGTCAATTTGTAGTAAGGTGATCGATCCCGAGATCTTACCAACACTACAAAAAGAGATTGTAATTACCTTGTGTGAGCTTGAAATGTATTTTCCTCCGTCTTTTTTTGACATAATGGTTCATTTAGTTGTTCATCTTGTGAAAGAGACACAGTTGTGTGGACCAGCTTATATGAGATGGATGTACCATGCTGAACGGTATATGAAAATATTAAAAGGGTACGTGAAATCCCGAAGTCGACCAGAGGGTTGTATTGTTGAACGATACATTGTTGAAGAAGCTGTTGAGTTTTGTACTGAATATTTGTCTAACGTTCAATCGATTGGACTCCCCATAGCTCAGATTTTCGACAAAATGGAAGGTAAAAAATTAATTGGGAATAAAATTGTGACAATATCAAGGGATGAACGGGATCAAGTTCATTTGTATGTTCTGCACAATAATAATGAGGTTGAGTCATATGTTGAAATGTACAAGGATGTACTCCGAAGGTTAAATCCGAACAGAAATGAAAATTGGATGGTTATAGAGCACAATCAAAGTTTCATACAATGGTTGAAGGATCATATTTATTTGAAGCGCTCTTCAGATCCTTCTTCGGTAACAGAAAGGTTGAGATGTTTGGCATATGGTCCAAGTTTGCATGTGTTTTCTCATAGCGCATATTCAATTAATGGATACACATTTTATACCAAAGAACAAGATGATAAGAGTACTATGCAAAATAGTGGTGTCACCGTGCTAGCTGAAGCAATGCATATATCAAGTATGAAGGACTTAAACCCCAAATATGCAAATTTGTCATATTTTGGAGTTATTGAGCACATTTGGGTGTTTGATTACGAGAAGTTTCAGATTCCCATCTTTGGTTGCAAGTGGGTGAATAGTAGTGGCATACGAATGGATAAGTCTGGATTTTTGCAAGTTGATCTTACTAGGGTGGGGTACAAAGATGAACCTTTTATTCTAGCATCTCAAGCTAAACAAGTGTTCTATGTGAATGACCCGAAGAGTACAAAATGGTCTATAGTGCTTTTCTCTAACAAAGTGACTGATGATAGCGGTGTCGATCAATGTGATATTGATGTTGAGAATGAGTCATGCATTAGACGGAATGAGTTGAATAGAAATGATGAAGTTGAGGATCTTATACCGGATGAGTCATATATAAGAAACGATCATAATGAGGGAATTTGGATCAATTCATCCGTACGCATTGCTAAGAAACAAGTGATTAATATTCCAACAAAGAAAATAAAGAGATGTTAGTGACTTAGGTAAATTATCCATGGTTTCTTTATTTTTTTTTCAATTGTTTTGATTATAAGTTATATGTGATAATGCATGATTTCATTATATTTTTGTTTTCAATTGCTTTGATTATAAGTTATATCTGATAATGCATGATTTCTTTATTTTTTTTGTTTTCAATTGCTTTGATTATAAGTTATATCTGATAATGCATGATTTCGTTATATTTTTGTTTTCAATTGCTTTGATTATAAGTTATATCTGATAATGCATGATTTCGTTATTTTTTTGTTTTCAATTGCTTTGATTATAAGTTATATTTGATATTTGATGGTTTCTTTGGTTTATTATAGGTTAGACATGGCTGATGACCAACATGAGGAAGTTAGTAAAAAAGTATCCGCGAAAGAAGAAATTCGAAGAGGCATCACAGTAATGAGAAGGGTGGTCCAAGGAAGATCTCGAGGCATCATACTAGATGTCTATTGGAGCAACCAGGGACAGCTTATAGAACCTAATGGGCATACCTTAACTAGTTTTATCGGTGCACTAGTAAGGAATGAAATTCCCATTACATGTGATGATTGGAGAAACAAAGAGCTGAATGAGTCCAAAGAAAAAATTTGGAGTGAGATAAAGGTACAATCATTTGGCCCTTAATTATATTAGTGATGACACTTGATAAAACTTAGGATTTATAATCCATATTTTTTTTTCATATGTAGTGTCCTCGTCAACGTAATCAAATAGATTGCGGGTATTTCATGTTGAGGTTTATGCGAGATACTCTTGTTTTGGGCCGATTAGAGATTCCCACCGATGTATGTATTTCTAACTTATGAGTTATTTTTATATTTACACATATCTCATATAATTAAATAGTTGGAATTAATTTAAAATATGTTATATTATTATGTAGTACTTTGATGAATTCAAGTGTGCATTTTATACAAAGGATCAAGTGGACAAAATCAAAGAGGAGTGGTGTCAATTCATGATAGAGCTCAAAGTTTGTTCATAAATTTGTGTAATTAATGTGTACATTTGTAGTATATGTAATGACTTGTAAATGTGTACATAAATTTGTATATATTTTGATACATTTAAGGCAAAATTGGTTTGAATTGGTATATATATATAATTGTTAGCCAAAAATTGATAGAAAAAAGGCCAAAATGGCATATATAAAATGTGATAATTGTCTGCCAAAATCTGGTTGAAAACAGGTAGAAATTCTGGTTTATAAACCTGGAAAAAATGTGGTTTCAAACAAAACCTTCAAAAAATTTCGTATACCTTAGACAGCGCTTTTGTAAAAAGCGATGTCTAAGGTATACCTAAAAAAATTAAAATAGGAGGGGCTTAGAAAGTGCTTTTGGCCAAAGCGTTGTCTAGGGGGGGGCTTAGACAGCGCTTTTCAAAAGCGCTGTCTAAGGTATACCTAAAAAATTTAAAATAAGAGGGTCTTATAAAGCGCTTTTGGCCAAAGCGCTGTCTAAGGGTGGGGGCTTAGACAGCGCTTTTAAGATTTAAAAAGGCGTTGTCTAAACCTTTAGCAGCGGAGGTTTAGACAGCGCTTTAAAGCGCTGTCTAAGGCTAAAAAAAGCGCTGTCTAAGGTCTTGTTTGTTGTAGTGGTACCTTAGACAACTCTTAGACAACGCTTTTAAGATTTAAAAAAGCGTTGTCTAAACCTTTAGCAGCGGAGGTTTAGACAGCGCTTTAAAGCGCTGTCTAAAGTCTTGTTTGGCATAGTGAATCCTAATATTGATTTGTATAAAACTAAGTGTAAACACAACCACTACAATCCATGATGAATGATACTAGTATTAAATGGTTCTAAATAGAGAGACTATTTAAAATCAAATTTGATTTAAAGAACAATAATATCTGATTTTAGTTTTGATGATTACAAAATATAAGAGAACAATTTTAGACTTCTAATGTGTGCTACATGTGTTGATAACTATAAAAAAGATTGAGTAACGTATACTCTTGAAAAAGCATGTTTTTCTATCTATGAAAGTAATATTATATACTCAAGATGAATATGAAATATAACATCAAGAAACTTTAATCATTAAGCGTATTAGGGCAACATCAATTAAATTATCATTTGGGAGCTTGTATTGATGACTTTGTTTTGTTACTAATGAAGATCTAACAACTTTACCAAATCGTTACAAATATTTGAATAGTAAATTGGATAGAGATAAAGTTATAATGTCCAAGTGTTTTGTCGTCAAAGAATTCTCCTAGGTTTTCTTCTTGCTGATAACATGGATTTTGACGTTAAATTTAAAGCATTGAAAAAGTCTTATGCTCAAACAAAGTCTGCTTGGAAAGCTTAGTTTGATGAAGAAAAGTGGGCCTCATTGATGATATAATGACTTTAGTTAGACAATCCATCACGAAAGTAGTCCAACAAATTGTCTTCCTAAACCTTGACGGGACAGGCTTACATAAGTCACTTGTTGATCATAGATTGGTCCACACACTTGATAATTCATATTTTTCTTACTCTACTTTGAGTGGTTGTGGATCATGTCCCTACCTTTTGTTATAACTTCAAAATTATACATTTTAAATTTTATTATATTAATGTTTGTCTTGAATTTATGTATCTACTCGCATGGGAGTTCTCGGCTAAGGGTGCCCGTCTTCTATCCTTCCTGGTTAAAAACTTTTGGTAGGGGAATGCACACACCTAGAAGTGTTTTCAACTTTTATAAATTTTATACTACTCCTTAACCAACCGATTAGAACAAAACTTAAATCTTCTTAAATGATTAAGAATATTCATAATCAATTAAGTCACTATCCTTTGTAGGGTTTGTTTTTTTAGGAATTATGGATTTTGTATTTTGAAGCTCATAATTGATTAACTCAATGGTATAATTGATTAGATGTTAAATCAAGATCAAGATCAAGATGATTCATGTGTGAGATCAAAATATCAAAATCAAAATCAATCTTGATAAGGACAACAACTAATGTTAAGTGGAGTTTAGTGAAGTCCTTATAAAGTTTCTCACAATGTATCTGTTGCTTTTCTCTCCTCTCAGTCAAACTCTTGAAATGTTCAGATTGAGCCTTGATGTCTTCTTCAAAGATCCTACAGCAATCCACTAAATCTGGAAATCCTTGGATCCTCTAGTAACCAATTGCCTACTTAATCTCAGGCCTCAAACCACTTTCAAACTTGACACATTTCGAGAACTCAGCAGTCACCTCACTATAATGCAGATAAAACTTCGCCAGATCATTAAACTTGTAAGCATACTCGGTAACTGACATACTTCCTTGTTTCAACTCCAAGAAATCAATCTCTTTCTTTCCTCGAACATCTTCAGGAAAGTACTTTCTCATAAATTCTCTTCTAAATACATCCCATGTGATTTCCTCGCCAGACGCATCCAACCGTTGACGAGTGTCAACCCACAAATCATCAGTTTCTGCTATCAACCTGTGTGCACCCAACCGCACCTTACTTCCTTCCGAACACTCCATCATCCTGAAGATCTTCTCGATCTCCTTGAGCCAATCCAGTGCATTATCAGGGCCATACTTCCCCGTGAATATAGGCGGATCATTCTTCCGGAATTCATCATTCACATGATCCCCAACATTCATCGGGTTTTGCACCGCCTGAGTCATCGCTTGCATAGCAGCGGCAAGTGCAACATCGTTTCTTCCAGTCATTCTAAATCTGTCGTACAACAACAACATCCAAACAACATATAAAAATTCTACAACAACGACTCCACGACTCAACGATTCAACTACTTGGTCGGACGAACCGACCTGCTTTGATACTACTTTGTAACACCCAAAATACCCCACAGATTTATAAATAAAAATCAGAGTTATTAAAGTGCACCAAAATATTTGAGTGTCACAATCTACTAAACTCACAAGGCTCAATTGATACGTTTTACAAAATCTTTCAACTTGCAGCGGAAAAGTTTCAAAAGAAAATATAAAGTAATATTCAAATACAAAATGTTTTCTTAAAAGTGAATCAACAAAATAAAGGAACAAGAACAACGTCGTCCCGACACCCAAAGCGTGTATCAGAGTCGAATCCTAAAATGTGAAGTACACCGACTTCACAGACCACCACTCGATTTATCCTGATCACTTGCATGTTACCAGCATAAGGATAACATGCTAACAAAAGGAGTGAGATACTTACATCACAAAAGAGAAAAATAATAAGAACAAGGAAAATATCATCAAACAATCAACACTTTTCAACAACAACAATAAAACAAACGCACCACCACATATCAACGTCATACACATCAATAACAACTTATGCAATGAGACTCTACTTGACTATATGCATGAGGTACCATAATTCGATCTCTATTGCAAGATCCAATTCTCGTCGGAACTCTAGACCCCTCTTTCATGGTCCAGTATGATCCCTATTCTATGATCACACCCTAGACCCCTATTTCATGGTCACGTAAGATCTCTATTTCATGACCGCACCAACATCACAACGGTCCCTACTAGGATCCAATGAATATACCTTACCTTGGTATATTGTTCCAACCATGCACATGTCATGCAATATCAATGACATTCATGCATATATACAACACTTACATTATACAAATCAACATCAACAACTATCATACAACAACTTATCACAATAATGAACATCAACAACATCACACGTCTTTGCATACAACAACATATATCAACCTCAACGAGGATACATACAATAACACAACATACTTTCATTTTGTTACGCCAACATATATCAACAATAATATCCTACAACTAACACAACAACTACAACACATAGCAGTATCAACAACTAATAAACATATCAATTCATGTTCATTTCAAGTTCTGTTAATTATCCCTCTGATTAAGCTCATAACTCCCTTCTAACTACTTCTAACAACACCACTTAGATTCCTATCTATTACTATATTAATTAAGTAATTTTAGGGACTTTTTCAGAATTAAACTATTTTATTTTTCATTCCAGGTCTCGTTAAGAGAGGAGCTTACTCGTTGAGCGAGCAACTCACTCTATTTCACTCTCCAAAAGTCCAACCTGCTCGCTAAGCGAGCTCTGCGATTTTCGCAGTTCTCCATTTTGCGATCAGTCACAATTTGCTATGAACTTTTCTCCTGCAAAACAGTCCAAACACCAGAAAAATGCAAAATTTTCACAGCACAATGCCTAATTCATACACTTAACATACAACATCAACAACTACGACCGATTAAACACAATTTCATCAAAAGTCACCCAAACCCCAAATCCTCTAATCAACAATACTACCGAATTCCTATTATTGAACCCTTAAGAGACAGAAGAATTTCACCCTTACCTTGGTTTTGATGAGAATTCTCTTCCTCGGTCTTGAAATCCTCTTCACGCTCTAGCTTTTTCTCCTTCTTTCTTCTCAGTTTTCACGATCTTTCTATTATTCCCAAAACACGAATGTTTTCTCTTTTTCCTTATTCCAACATAACCCCTTAGACCCAATCTACGGTCTTCCTCTTTTATCCTTACCATCTTTATTAATTCATCATTCTACCATTTCCTCTTAATATTCCAAATATTTTAATTATCCAATAATAAAATTATTCAATATAATATAATTACTTTAAAATATTATTATACTCAATAATAAAATACTTTTCTTCATACCGAAAATACAACAAATCCAATTTAAATAATTAAATGAAAATCGGGGCGTTATAGTCAAGGCATCATAACTAGGTTTTTTTTCATGTAATGCACAAATATGCAATCAAAAATCAATGCTAAGATGATTTTAAAAATGTGTAAAAAAAAATTTGAATGCTATTATGGATCAATTACATTGTACAAAAAGAACCATGCCAAAACTAGGCTTAATGATGGGGATACATTTCTTACAATATAGGGTGTCAAAAACAAGAATCAAATGTCAAAGAAATTCAAAGAAACTTCAAAAATACAATCAAACAGTTGTAAAAATGTAAAATAAAATCATGATAAAATTTTAAAATGTGTTTAGAGTGTACATGAATTTTCGTATGATTTTAGAATGAGTTTTGACATTTTATAAAAATAAAAATCAAATCATATGCAAAAAATAAGAAAATATGCATAAAATATGGAAGGGGGTGTCACACTAGTAAATCTCTAGTTCAAACGCGCACTGGGCCTAAAAATGGGGGTGTGGATAGCATGCCAGGTCTAATCCAAACAAAACGCAAGTCAGAGATTTATGATGGAATCTGGTCAAACTAAGGATTCAATCAAGACCATTGGATCAATCGTGTGTGTATCATCAAGTCTACAAAAGTCAAAAGTGTAGTACCCTAAATTTTGACCAATGCTTAGGTCACCTTCAATAACCTAAAAAGTCAAAGGGATACCCCTTTTGACTTTTAATACGTTAAAGTGTGGGATCTTAGCCTACAAATTTAATTTAATTTTGAATGTTGGGTAAAAAAATAGTATAAATATTATTTAGAAGGATTACAATTATAAATTAGGTTCTTAATTAATATGTTATTCTTGGGATATAATTTTATTTCAAATAGATATAATAGTTCATTATAAAAAGGAATATGTCTAAGGGTTGTAAAGGTGAGTGCAAGAGTTTGAATCCAACTCCCCACATTTTAGAATTTTTTGCCTACATTTATTACGTAGCAATATTATTATGACTTAATAGCTTATTTATAATAACATATAAATTCTTATTAAGTTATAATCATTTATGGTAGTATTATTATAGGAATTATGAAAATTTTCTATTACCGAAAAGTTACATGTTAAATTCCAATCTTGAATTTAACCATTTTTTTTTTGGTATTTTGGTCACCACTTTTTTTAATTAATTAATCATTAAAAAAAATAAAAAATTATGAAATATTATTATCTAAAGAATAGGAAGTATGAAAACAATTTAATATTTAATATTAAAAATTTAATTATTAGTAAAATTAAGTCAAATTTTTTTAATTAACTTATTTTAACATTTCCTATTCAAGTTGATAATTGTTTCTTCTTTATTTTTTTAATTATTAGTAAAATTAAGTCAAATTTTTTTAATTAAACATAAATAAAAAGATGATAATAAAAAGAAAAAATTGAAAACGGAAAAGAGGGACATATGCGCTTCATCATCTTCAATAGCAAAAGTCATATACTTTCAATATAATAAAAAAAATTAGAAAATTAATTACTATTATCAATAAAAATATATATTATTATAAGATTTTGGGAATTTTTTTTAGAATAACATGGTTTAATAAAAAAAATCCCAAAATAACTATGTTTTCAAAATAATTACAAAACTAACCTAGTTATTATACATGTTCAACAAGGCAATTGGCGAATATGTTAAGAATGCAAACCAATTCGCCAATTGAGTTGGCTAAAGCAAAGAAATTTCAACATGTTCAACATGTGAAATGACGAACATGTGTATGAAGAAATCCAATTCGCCAAACCAATTGGCGAATGAGTTCATACGTATTATGTACTCCATATGAGTGTATAAGTATATATATATATATATATATATATATATATATATATATATATATATATATATATATATATATATATATATATATATATATATATATATATATATATATATATATATACTTATATATATACATATATATACTTATATATATATATATATATATATATATATATATATATATATATATATATATATATATATATACTTATATATATATATATATATATATATATATATAAAAGTATATATATATATATATATATATATACTTATATATATATATATATATATATATATATATATATATATATATATACTTATATATATATATATATATATATATATATATATATATATATATATATATATATATATATTATATATATATATATATATACATACATATATATATATATATATATATATATATATATATATATATATATATTTTATTATTATTATTATTTTTGAAAAGAATTATGATTATTTAAGTTAATAATTATTTAATAAATTAAACTAAGAGAATCCGACAAAGAGAAATATAATAGAAAAGAAAATTATTATTAATAATCCAACAACGGCAGTAAAAAGATTAATTTCCCGCCCGATCTAAGTTTCCCCCAGTACCACATCCACGGGGATGACCCCGTCTTCGAGCTCTACCACGAGGTGGTTGAGGTTCCGCTTGTCTTTGTGTGTTTGGTGGAGGAGGTTGTTGTTGAGTCCATGATTCTGTTATGTTTGCAACCGCCTGTCCCCAATAACGAGGAGGGTTGTTTCCAAAGGCGTTGTCGTAACTCAGTTGTGTGCCCATGTTTTCAAAGTTAGGTCGGATAGGTTGGGCTAGATTGGATTAGGTTGGGTGAGGACGATAAGCTTGACCGAATGAGGATATTGCCTCGTTTTGAGAACGAAACAAAGGTGGGGGCTATGGTAGGCTGGTTTGGATATGAAGGTGTTATCGGGGGTATATTGGTGTTGGTAAGGCTCTTGTTGTTGTGATTGGGTTTGTGGCATGAAGGGGTTACGTGTTTGGAAGAATGATCTATGGGTGTTTGAAGTTGATGGCTGAAATTGGGTGGGTTGGTCATGTTGTGGGGTTGGTGGTTGGGCGTATGTTGCGGCCTACGAGCGCGAGTCAATCAAGTATGGGTTATCAGACAGTCATTGTTGCGTAGTAACTGACCTAAACCAAACTAAATATTCTCTAGTTGGTCTGACATTTTGCAACAAATATTCTCTAGTTGGTCTGACATTTTGCAGCACTTGGTCAGTTAGGACATGTTGGCGTCGATCCCTCCATTGTTGACGTAATTCTCTTGCAAAGTCTGTCCAATCTTCCATATTCCACATGTCACTTACTCTTTTCAAATGTCACTCTCCCAAACATGTCGGAGGGCCCGGAATGTCCTGTTGCATTCAGAACTGCATTTTTACCTGATCTGTTTGGTGCATTTCAATCGTAGTGAACCGGATGATTGGCGTTTTTGCTGTCCAAATTTCAGCATCCTCTGGGTTAGGCTCATGTTCGAGGGCTAAATAGGGCCGCCAGATGAACTACATTAAAAAAAAAAATTCGTTTAGTAGACAATTTTTTTAGTGAATAATATGCATTAAAAAAAATAATTCGTTTAATAATTTCAAATCATATGATTTCTTTCCGGAACAGAACTTCACAAAATCATAACAATAAATCACACAAATTTGTATTAACTCGCAATCAATATATCCAAAATAAAATCAGATAAAATAATTCCAATTTGTTCCAAATCAAATATTAATACACGTATCAATCATTAATCAAATTAAAAAAAAATCCTAATTAGTTCAATCACATTTAATTGTCTTTGGTCTAATTTTATCTATAAATATTACTCGTTTTTACACATTTAGAGCACCCACAATTTACATATTATTACAAAAAAAAAAGTTATTAATCTTTACATCGAAGAACAACAACCGAAAAACCAAAATTCTTAGGTCGGTTTCTCATTGCTCAGATAAAAATTGTATATTTTATTTAATACTATATTGTGTGGTACTTATATTGATTTGGTATAAAAATTGTCTATATTTTATTTAAAACTATATTGTGGGGTACTTGTATTGATTTGGTATAATCTTTGTTCTGGACTGGGCCTCAAGAATGTTTAGGGCCACGGCCCAACATGTCGAGCAGGGGCCCATATACTCGAGCAGGGGCATTTCTTGGTCAAACCAGCTGCTTATGCGACGGGCATACACTAAGGACGGGCGAAGAGCATATCTGCCAGCTCACTTACCACGTCACCCAACTGCCCTTTATTATCTCCTGAAAGATAGGGGCAGTTGGACCAAGGACCGGACCTTTTAGCTAGGTCTTCACGCTTCTTACGCGTTCCTTGACAGTTCCTCCTTGAGCCTAGCTGATCTAAGCCCATAGAGGGACCTTGGCCCAGCACTGGGGGCACATTATAAATACCCCTTTTCAGTAAAGGGTCAGGTATTCTCACTCCTTTCAATTAACCATACTATATTGTACCTCTTCTTACTTAAGCATTGAAGTGCCTTGCAGGTACAACCCCCTTTTCTCCTTATTCTCTGGCCCTTACATCAAGCTACTGGAAGGCCCTTCTGATCAGGTGAGATCAATCTTTATTTTGTGTGGTCTCAATACTTATTTGGTTTGTGTGGTACATATTTTAATTTGGGTTTTGTTTGGATGGTTTATTTAATTGTGTTATCATAAACCAATAATTAATTTAGTTACTTCGGAATAGACGTACTTTTATTTCATTGCAAAACATTTTTTTGTGTGGACCATTTTAAGAAAAAAAATTAAGATTTTAGAATACAACATGAACCCGGGAAACATAAAGAAACTGTAACACCATAAACTAGAGTGAAAAAGGAATAACAAATAAAATCTTTTTTATAACCTTAACAAAATCTAACAAATATTTTCCGAAAACACAATTTAATTAGGATAATTAGATAGCCATTATGAATATGGAATATAATTATACAAATAGAATCAGAGAGATTTAATTGGGTACACTTAAAATATAAAAAATTTATAATTGAGATAATTTATTTAATTCTCTAATTTCATTTAGTTACTTATTTAGGGAATAATTTGTTCAATTAATTTTATAAAACCCAACTTAATTTATTAGTGTGATTTGATTTATACAATATTTGATTAATTTGGGGTATTATAACAATGAGGGATTTTTCATAATGAATTCGATAATTTATAAAGTCAGAGTAATATATATCTTGGGTTTTTTTAATATTAATTTAATTAATTAATTTACTTAATTAATTAATTAACTAGGTTTATATTTTATATTAGGGGTTAATGACTTAATTAGGGATAAAGTTCTGGAATGTGGTATTTTAGGGTTATAAAAATTAATAATGAGATTAATAATTAAGGGATTTTTATGGGGGATTAAGAATTAATAATTAAATCTTTATTTTGAGATATTTAGGGTTTTCACATAATATTATTTTCATAATTATGTTATAATTTTATTCTAAGTTTTGATATAAAAGAAGGATATATGTATGGATTTTCTTTAATAAAATAATAAAATATTTTTTTAATGTTGGATTAAATTATTTAAGATAATATTTAGAATATTTTGGAATAAAATTATATCTTTGGGGTTTCGAATATATTTTCAAGGGATCAAAATTTGGGTTATCAAAAATTACCATGGGGTTTTATTATTATTATTATTGGGGTTTTACTATTATTCTTGGGATTTATTTTTATGAATTTTTATTTAAAAAATTTCTATAAAAGAAAATTAAGTTTTTTTCTTAATATTTTAAAAGGGATTTTAAAATTAAGGGTTTCTATCACTTAGTAAGGGGTAGGGGATTAGGGAATCGAACTACGACGCTCTGGTCCTTCTTTTGAAGGTACGTAGGCATAGGGTTGTGCAAACCCTAGAGAGTGCAATTAAAGGGTTATTATATTTTTGTATTATATTTTTTATTTTATTTTACACAAACAACGCATGCCCTAAAAATCTTAGAAGGGATACTATTAGGTATAATAGAAGTGAGGGGTGTCTAACACCTTCCTCCCACTTAAATGACTTTCGGACCTTAGGATTTAGGTTTATCCTTTATTTACCTTAAAAAAATAGGATGAAGACTCTTAGATTTTAAGTCGGTCGCGACAGCTGGCGACTCTGCTGGGGATATGGTAATCGATCCTACTTCTAGGATTTCTAGGTTCTGCTTGTGAGGTTTTTTTTTTGGGATTTTTGTATTTTATTTTCATTTTTATTTTTATTTTTATGGTCTTCATTTTTATTTGATTATTTTCATTGGATTGTTTTTTATGCTTGGATTATTTATTTATTTATGTTATTTGAATATTATTATTGTTCTCTCATACATTTTAAAGGGATATTCTTGGAGGGAAAGCCAAAACCAAGGCTCGAGAAAAAACAATAAGTATTAAGTAGGGGATCGTCCTGTCTTGGCCGGCATGGATTTCCATCTGTGGGGTCTTTGATGACGATACCCGACTAGAGTAGATCAATTCAAAGAGCCGATCATGAGTGGACTAGCCCCACTTCATGGTAAGAACTTTGACTTTGGTTCGTGACTCTAGTGACCTTTAGAACCCCCACCAACTTATGGTAACCTTGTGTACCTACCCCCAAAGGGGTCGTTACCAGGTTCCTGTCTAAGTTGGACTTATCCCAAAATATTACCGTAGGAAGGCTTGCTCCTTCTCATGGTAATACAAGGGTATAGTCCTAGACTTAATGGCTTATCCAAACTTTATGTCCTACATGTGATGGGAATGGGTAGATAAACAATAGAACCAATCCATTGTAGGAAGCCTACCTGGTTAAGGTCATACTTGCATTTACCTTCAAAAAACAAAATATAAAAAAAATAAAACATATCCATACATCCATGCCATCATGCATTATATAAACATGTTTCGCATATATTTATTTTTGTGGGAATTTCAAAATTTGTTATAGGTATATTGTGAAGATGGATTCAGACAAAAGAGGATCCTACGCATCAAGGCTCCAAAGACTAACTTTCAAAGCTTGAAAGCCCTCCAGAAGTTAATGCCAAAATCAGTTCAAGAAAGATTCACACATAAGTATGGAAGGATTCTTGATCTCTTGGAGGTCCCTGTGAAGACGAAATCCATAACTGCTTTGGTCCAATTTTATGACCCACCCCTACTTTGTTTTCTCTTCAAAGATTTTCAACTAGCTCCTACTTTGGAGGAATTTGAGCTATATCTGGATCTACAAGGAAAAAGGAAAGAACCTTACACGGGTATGAGACAAAAAATAAAGCCCAAGGATCTAGCTTTAACTTTGGGGGTACATGTGGAAGATCTACAAGCCCACTACAGGGAAGATAAAGAGATCCAAGGTCTTAAAAAGGGGTATCTGGAAGGGGTTGCTCATATGTTTGCTAAGGCTAGAGATTGGGGTACCTTTGTGAATATTTTTACATTGATCATGTTGGGAATAATCTTTTTCCCAGGGGTAGAACACTTTATTGACGCTCATGTCATCAGTGTTTTTTGGGATGTGAAGAATCAAGGGGCAAACATAGTTCTTGTGTTGTTAGCTGATGTATATTATACCCTTAATGTATGTCACAATAAAGGAAAGGGGTCTTTACACTGTTGCATGCCATTATTGTACTTTTGGCTTATCTCACACATCTACAAGGATCTTACTAGGATAGAGACCAAGGGTAACCATGCTTGGGCTCAAAAACTCAGGTCTCTTACTGAAAATACCATCCTTTGGTATCCTAAAAATGTGCAGTCTCAGGAAATAATCATCAATTGCAGAAACTTTCCTAACATTCCTCTCATTGGGTCTAGGGGATGTATTAACTACAACCCTATACTATCTTTAAGGAGACTAAGACATGCTATATGGGAGAGACCTAAAGATGAAGATCTAAAGGAATTTATCTTGTATGTTGAGCATGCTTTGGATAAGGAGTTGTTCAGAAGAATCACCAGAGCATAGGAGAAGGTACACACAAGGGAAAACAAGCTTAAGAGAAAGGACCCTTCAGCTGAAAAACTCTTACATGGCATGGGTAAATGCGAGAGTTCGACTAGTTAAGTTACCCTTTGTGATTGATCCTACTTATCAACTTGACGTTCCTAATGTTAGCCCAATCTCAGTGGAAGAAGTAGATAACCTCAGAAGGACTATAGCACAATTGGAGCAAGAAAAAGAAAATCTAGAGCATAGCCTCTATGATGCAAATTATGAGAAGAATCAGGTGGACTATGATCTTAAGCAAAGAGATAAGCAACTCCTTGAAGTTGAGAAAGAGCTTAAAATTGAGAAAAATAAGAGGCAAAGGACCATGGGAGGATTATTTAGTGCTGGAATTGGTTACCAAAATCTGAATGACCAATTAAAGGATGTGCAAGTTGAAGGTCAAAGGTGGAAAAGAGCATGGGAGCTAGCTGTGTGGGAAAAACAAGAAGTAAGGGATACTTTGACGACTCAAATTCGTGGGCTCGAAGGATCACTGCAAGAGTCCCAAGCTACTATTATTAGGGAACGGCAACTTATGGTTGAAGCTGAACAAATGCTACCGATTAATTGGGAAATGATACATACTGAGGTGTTGGAACTTAGAGAACTACTTCAACTCCAGAATCAGGATCAAGAACACTTAAGGGCCCAAATCCGAAAATTGGAAGAAAATATCTGATACTTAGGGAACCTTTCTAATGCAGCTTAAACGGTAGTCCAAGAACAAACAGATATAGCTGAAGCATGGAGAAGAGAGTATATCGGTCTAGCGGAATTTGCCAACAATATGGTTAGGGATATCCCTTGGATGCATAAGAGGGCCAATAGAGTTATGAACTTTGATAATACTCCACTTGAAGTCTTCGAGTTCATCAAGCTATGTGAGATGCTTTTGAAGGAGTTCAAGGGGCATCTAAAGAAAGTTATGGAGGCACTTGCTTAGTTTTTTTCTTAGGGTTGTTATTGTTTTTTTGTAAGGGTTATCCCTGATTATAGATGTCACAAGAGCCCTATCCGACATCTATAATCAGGGATATTATACACAAGGATATTGCGATATTAATAGAGTAACATGATTTTATTTGCTCTAAATCTATCGATTCCACGGTCAAAAATTAGGGGTCTTCTTATATTGAATTGTCTCCTCTTTAGAAGGATGAAGGCTCGTCGACATCATCATTCTGATTCGAAGCCGATTAAATAGGGGCAGTTGTCGTACCCTAAATTTTGACCATCTTCCATATGTTTTCTAATGTCACTTTACTTTGAATAAATAAAATGGCACAATTGGTAGAAAGAGGGGTATAAGGCCTAAAAATGTGAGAGGTTGTGAGTTCAAATCCCACCTTCCGCACATTTAATGTTTTATTTATTAATAACTTTTTCCTTTTTATTTTTTTAATAAAAAATCACAAAATATCATTTTTTTTATATTTAATTTTTTATTTTCGTATTTTTATTTAATGAATTTTTTAATATCTGAGTTTTTTATTAAAATCATTTTTTTATGAAAAAATAACAACAACAAAAAAATCTCATTATTATTAGGCTATTTTTTTTCACTTAAAATATTTTTTTTTTAATTCACCAAGTCATGAATCCATCTAGATTCATTGGCTTGGGCATTAAGAAATATGGAGAATCATGTTAAATTGAATCATTCCTAAATAAAACAATCTCATTCAATTCTTTTAACCTAATCTTACCCTATAAATATTTTCTTCACCCACTATTCACAACATCCTACTCTAAAAATTGTTATTCTTCACATTAAAGAACAACAACAGCTAAAACCCTAAACGTCTCCACCATCAAGCTGATCAAGAAAGATCAAGAGGGGGCAGTAAAAGATACGCAAAGAACGTAAAAGGATGAGGGAGAAAAGTATAAAGGCAAAGAAAAGGAGGGAGGAAGCAGCTTAAGTGGGTCACGGCACGGCAGGTTAGTAAACACAGATCTCCAGTATATGATTGGATTATTTTATGTGCATATTTGTTTAGGGTTTGTCTTTGTGTGTCTTTTTAAGACTTCGTACATGGTGATTTTAATTAAAATTTGTATAGGGTTTAATGACTTGGATATAATTTATTGGTGATTTTTTTATGTAATTAATTTTTAAACTAAGCCTAAAAAATATATAAATGAAAAGTAACATTTTTGTATGCAAAACCAATATCGTTAAAACAAAAAAGTGTCCATGGCATACATGTCAAAAGAAAAAAAAATTAAACTAATTACATAGTTTAATTACCTAATTACGGTTTAATGGTTAGTTAGGGATTTTAATTAAAATTAGGATTCTTAAAAACATTAATGGGTGTTTGGGATATCATTTTATTTTTGAGGATTTTTATTAAGGTTAAACAGTTATTTGATTTCTTTGTTATTAAATGAATAGTTTATTAAAAATAGGAAATATTATTATTAATGAACAAGGTTTTTCATACTTCTTATTTTTTCAGGATCACATATTTTGAATTAAAATTTTATTTATGGGGTATTCAAACATGATTTCTTTTATAGGATTTATTTGAATTAAAATTTAATTTGATTTTGGGATTAAAACTTATTTTGGGAATAAAATGAGGGATTAAAAATTCTATTGTTATTTAGGGAGTTGAATAATATCTGGGGTACATATTTTTGGGGTTAAAAAAATTGTTTTGTTTGATTATATTTTGAAATAAGTTAAATCATAGAAATTTGAGAGTGTAATTAAAATGTTTATTTAATTGAGGGAACAAAATTCAAATTGTGGGGTTTTACTTTGGGGTTTTAATGAAGTTCGTGGGAGTTTTACAAAAATATTGTGTGGTTCTATTAAGGGGTTTATTTTAAGGGTTTCAAATGTGGGAATTTTTTATAATAAAATCAGATTTTTTTTTTAATAATAAAAAATGGGGTTAAAATAAGATTTTTTTTTTCATTATATAGTAAGGGGTAGTAAAGGGATTAGGATTAGGGTTTAGGGGTATAGGAAATTGAACTACGGCGCTCTGATCCTTCAAATTGAAGTTACGTATGCATAAGGTTTGTACAAACCTTAGCGAGTGCAATTAGGGTTTTATTTTGGTTTTTTCTATTATTTTATTTATTTCATACAAACAAACAACCCTTAGAATCTTAGGAAGAATCTTATTGGATACAATAGAAGTGAGAGGTGTCTAACACCTTCCTTTCATTTAACCGACTTCCGAACTTAAGGTCTCTACCCTAGGGATTTAGGTTTATCATTGTTTTTTACCTAAAAATGTGATGGCGACTCTAAATTTTAAGTCGCGACAAAGAGCAAGTAAGGCATGTTGTTGATCTGCAATGGAATAGAAAGTGTCTTGTGTCGGTTCATGTAAAGTAGTAGCAGCTGACTCATTGAGAGGATCTTCTGGCGTTGTGTGAGCTAAATTTGTCTTCTTCAGGTATGGTGGTAGACCATGCTTCTTGAAGCACACTTCAATAGTGTGACCAGGTTTGTTGCAGTAATTGCAAATTCTGATGCCTTTAGACCTAAGCATGATTGAGGGTTTGGTGCCAACGTCAGATGAGCGACCTTTATTGTAGGGTTTTTGAACATGAGCAATGACTTTATCGTCTGGGATGGGAGAAGGAAGTTTTCGTTCTTGATGAATTAGGAGAGAAAACACACGATTGACATTGGGAAAAGGCGATATAAGCATGATTTGTGCTCTCACCGCGGCATATTGATCATTGAGACCCTTCAAGAAGCGAATGACATAATCATTCTCACAGTATTGTTTGATAGTGGGAAGAAGATTGCAGTGGCGTAGGGTTTCACAGGTACAAGACGGAAGAGGTAAAAAATTATCGAATTCTTGCCACAATTTCTTCAAAGAGGTGAAATATTGTGTGATGTTTCGATCCCCTTGTTTCTAGGCATAAATTTCCTCTTGCAAGTCAGAAATCCGAAATATATTTCCTTGATGATAGCGTTCATGGAGTTCATCCTCGATATCTTCCGTCGTGTCCATCCATAACACACTTTCAGAAATCTCTTTGTCAATAGAATTACTGATCCATGCCATCACCATGTTATTGCAACGACACCCTAGAATATAGTTGGAATTTGTTGGAGGGCGAATTAGGGTTCCATCGATGAATCCTAATTTGTTCCAGGGATGGATCCATAAATTTTAATAAGTGGGGTCAACGTTAATTTTTTTATAAAAAAATTAAAATCAAATAGATTAAATATTCATAAAAAAAAAAAAAAAATACTTGTTGAAATTCTAATGTTGATTTTTTTTTTTAATATATTTTTCCATTTCTAACACATAAAAATTTAACACTTATTAATTATTTGATTGTTATAAAACTACAGACATAAGGTTTAAATTAAAAACATAATAAAAATTGAGACAAAAATATGAAATCACAACATAATAATATAATATACCAAAAAAAAAAGACAAAAACTTACTTGAATATTGTCTTTTAACTCTACCACAATAAAAATATAAAAAAATTAAGTAGGAGATTTATGAAGAAAAAATTGTGAAGAGAGAAGAAGAAAAACGGAATACAAATAAAACCAATATGTTGCTGTATGTAGATTGATTTATAATTAGAAGAAACTATACAACTTCCTCATGTTTTTTAATTTCCATTTTCTTTTCTTTTTTTTAAGTAATAAAATAAAATGAATAGTCAGATTTATGTTTTCTAGAATTTAAATTAAATGAGTGGTATGGGGTTGATGGATTTAATGTGGGGTCAATATTCCAAAATTAGTTATTATTGGTTTAGGAAGAAAAATTAAGTGGGGGTCACTTTACCCCATTCCATTATGCTTGGATCCATGCCTGATTTGTTCTTGGACATGAGAGGGAGTTTTAGCGAATGAGACCAGGAATGGAAATTAGTGTTGGTTAACGAATGGGTAACAATGGCCAAACCAGGGTTGTCACTGGGGTGCATGAAAAAAGGGTCAAACATGTCTTGTTGGTAGGTGCGGACAGTGGGGTTTGGGGTTAGGAAGAGTTTCATTGATGGTGCCATTAGGGGAATGGGTGGAGTGGTGGAATCAGCCATGGAAGAAGAAAGAAACAAGAAGTAGAGAAAGAAAAAAAGAAGTCAAAAACCAGAAAACAAAAAACTGAGAATGAATTAATATATATCTCAAATGAAGAAAAATCCAAATAAAAATCAACATGATTATTTTTCACAAAAACAATAAAATATTAATATTATTATTACTAATAAAAATTTATTAATGAATATTTTGTAACCATCTTTAAGAGTATTTAAATTAATAACTTTGGTTTTGGGTAAACAACAATTCAATAAATACTTTTTTTTATCTTTCTATTTATAGTGCATAAAATATACACATACACTTAATAGTTAAGAAATGCATTCATTGAAAAGTTATATAAGACAACAATTTGATTTTATCATTACCTCATTTTTGTGTATCTCTAACAACGCAGAAACAGAAGGAGGTGGAAGTAACATATTTCATATCTGCATTCATAGTTCTTTTGATAACACTCGTTGGGCATGGAGCATATTGAATTGGATATAGCTGAAACCAAAGCTAGAAAAGTTGCTAAAGGGAATCCATTTAGGTTATTAGTTGGAGACATAAAAGATCTTCTGAAGTAACAAAAAAGAAGCAGCATCTAAACCCATGAATCTAAACCAATCTTAAAATAATAAAAGCGTTCTTATCACTAATATAATAACAAAAATTGAAGGTTAGTTTGTTAAGAATTATGAAATTTTATTTTGGTGGGTAAATTTTCATTTGAACTTTCTCCGACCTATGCTCATGCTCCAACTACGGTGATCACTCTTCGCCCAAAACTACATTGTCTCAACTATCATGCCAAAGTTAAAACCGATTGAAAAACAAAATAAATAAAATATAGGGCAGTTTATCGAGATCTAAATTTCAACGTGAAGTAAAAATAAAAAACACGCAAAATATTGAGACTGCCCCAAACAATGAATAGCTATTGGCCGTGTGAAATAGAGATCTCGGAAAACAATTTACAGAGAACCCATTGGATCGGCCGAAAATAAATTATAAAAAAAAAAAATGAAAATTGTAAAACTCCTTTCAAAGCTTGTGCAGAGTGAAATAGTTGCAGAAGAATAGAGAAAAGGAATTGAGAATATTCGTTCTATGCCCGCAGCGGAATGAATATTTTGCTGTTACGCTCGGTTCTTTAAAGGCATTTGGAAACCTAATGTTGATTCCACTTCATTTTATAGCCACTCAATCACTGATTATTACTTTATTACCCTTATTCTACACTTTCTCTTTAAAAAGTACGCCTTCCTATCGATTTTGATCTTTTTAGATTTTTTTGTGATTTTATTATCTCTTTTTTATTTTAATTTAAATCCCTCAAAGTTATTATCTATTAAAAAAACTTTATTTCAATTGATTTTAATTTTCAATGATAAATACTTGTTGTTGTTTTTAGTTTGTTGATATATCTTATAAATAATTGTTTTGTTGTTTTTATTTGTCCTTGTCTTTAGCAATGTTAAATCACATCATTCAAGAATCATGAGTATTGAATCCAAACTCTTTATATAAATAAATATATTTTATTTTATCAACTACTATATATTTTATGATTATTTTAATTTAAAGGATCAACATATTACCCAAAAATAATTTAAATAATCTATAATGTAATTTTATCAACTAATATATATATATATATATATATATATATATATATATATATATATATATATATATATATATATATATATATATATATATATATAACTTTTATTACACAAATATTTTAAATTAAAATCAAAATTAAATAAAATAATTTTGTATATATTTTCATGCATGTGCACTATTTTGGATTGACCAAGGGCCCAATTGATTAAGGTCTAATTTGTCTCAAATCCATTCTACTCGACTAAAGGTATAAAATCATTTCACACGAGAAGCACAAGATATAATCTTTTATTTCCATTTTTATTATACCCATCTTGAATCTTAAAAACTGACTTGGACATTAGAATGATAACCATATAGGGTCATCATGCGTGTCATAAAGGAGATTAGAACCACCATTCAAGACCATATGTTATTCAAATATCTTCATTTTTGGTTTCTTCGTGGAGCTAAAGCCTTCATTTCTGGTTCCTCAGCAGAAAATGCACATTAAGGAAAGCAGTCCGACATAAACGAGAGTGTCTGTCTAGACGCTAATGAATGATAATTTTGTTATTTTATTTATCCTAGTCTTTAGAAAGTGGGCCGACGAGAACAAAACTGACTTATGGTAAGCAATAATTACAAGTGACTTTGACACAAAAGAATTGCACGTATTCATTTGGAACATTTAAACAAACTAGTCAAACATGATCTTATCATTGGTTTACCAAAGATAAAATTTGTCAAATATAAATTATGTGATGCATGTCAAAAGGGAAAGCAAACCAAATCAATTTTCAAGTCAAAGAATGTGGTAACAACTAGAAGTCCACTTTAACATGGACTTGTTTTGTCTATCAAGAACAAGAAGTTTTGAAAATAATGTATATGCCTTAATCATTGTCGATGATTTTTCTAGATTTTCTTATACACTATTTTTCGTATAGAAAAACGACGCTTTTAAGGCATAAGAGGTATGCAAAGCAAATAAAAAAATGAAAAATTATTAAAGATTGCATCAATTAGAAGTAACCAAGGTGGAGAGTTCCAAAATGCATCATTTGAATAATATTCTGAAGAAAACGACATATTTCATATTTTTTTAGCACCAAGGACTCTTCTACAAAATGGAGTGGTTGAAAGGAAAAATCGATCCCTAGTTGAACTTGTAAGAACCATGCTAAATGACTTGAATCTACCAAAGTATTTTCGGACGTATGTGGTAAGCACGACATGTTATGTAAGAAATCGGGTTATCATTAGGTCAATCTTGAAAAATACTCCATATGAACTCTTCAAGGGAAGAAATCTAAACATTTCTCACTTTCATATTTTTGGATGTAAGTGTTTTTTTCCTCAATAATGACAAAGACATTAATCTCGGTAAGTTCGATGAAAAATCCTATGAAGTTATTTTTCTTCGTTTCTCTCTCTCTCTCTCTATTTATCTATCTATCTCTCCCTCTCTATATCTCCTTATCTATTTATCTATCCCACTATCTATCTATCTATCTATCTTTATCTCTCTTTATTAAGGCTTATAGAATTTATAATAAAAGGACTTTAACTATTGAAGAATCATTTCATGTATATTTTGATGAAATTAACCCCTCTAAGGAGGATATAGCTGTTTGTGATGATGATGATGATGATTTTTTTAGAAGCACTTATGGAAGACATTGCTAAAAATGACAAAGTAGATCAATCGAAACACAAAGATGAAAACATTCAATAACAACAAAATTAAAGTAACCTTCCTCGCGAATGAAGAACTCATTGTGATCATCCAATCGACAAAGTTATTGGTGACATTAGCAAAGCAGTTTCAACAAGACTAAATCTCAAGGATGATTGCTTGAATATGAAATTTGTTTCTCAAATAAAACCTTCAAAGATTAATGAAACCTTAGAAGAAGACCAATGGATACTTTCCATGCAAGAGGAATTAAATCAATTTGAAAGAATCCAAGTTTGGGAACTTGTTCCTTGGCTAAGTGGTAAACACGTCATTGGTACAAAATGGGTGTTTAAGAACAAACTTGATGAGAATGGTATAATTGTTTTAAACAAAGCATGACTGGTGGACCGAGGATATAATCAAGAAGAAGGAATCGATTTTGAAGAAACTTTCACTCTGGTTGCAAGTTTAGAAGTCATTCATTTATTACTTGATTACGCTTGTTTATTAAATTTTCAGTTATTCCAAATGGATGTTAAGAGTGACTTCTTGAATGGATACATCAATTAGGAAGTCTATGTCAAAAAATCTCCTAATTTTGAAGACTTCAAGGATCCTTGATATGTCTACAAGTTAATAAATGCTTTTTATGGCTTGAAGTAATCACCAAGGGTTTTGTATGAGAGACTTATCAACTTTCTTTGTGAAATATGATTTGAAAAAGGTAAGGTTGATATTACATTATTCATTAATAAAATCAAAAATCATACTTTATTGGGTCAGATCTATATTAAGGATATCATATTCAAATCAACAAACAAATACATATTTGGAGAATTTTCAATGATGATGAAAGGAGAATTCTAGATGTCCATGTGTTGGCTAGAGATTTTGACTTACTTAGAAAAGTATGTTCAGAAACAAGTTCATGAGCGTGCTAAGAAGGATGGGATTCGACCCAGCCAAAGAGAATGAAGAGTCATCCATGGGTCGACAACTAGATGCAGGAATCCAAAACCAAGTCAAAGGACTTCGATGCGTCCCACAGATACAACCAAGTCGAAGGAATTTTGACAAGACCATTCAGGAAAAAACGTGGAAAAGAAAACTGCTCCAAAGAGTGGGACAAAGTAATGGATGGTTACCAGAAAAATTGGTTGATAGGTGTCAAAGCATGATTTGTTGGAGAGTGTCTGACAGTTATTTTATTTGTCTATATAAGTAGATTTTATTTTCAGTATTCAAGGTCGCATTTATTCACATTGTAAAGGGACACATTTAAATTACCGAGCGTCAGAGAAACGAGTTAACCCCCTACTCAAATGTATGATAGCATCCAAATACCTTTATATTTCAAGTCATTTTAATTCCAAGTTAATTTAAAATACTTGTCTTTTATCTTTATCCTTTATTATCCTGCATTTATTCATTTTTCTTGCCTTTTCATTCAAGCATTCTGCGTGTGTTTGCTATAAACACAAAAAATTCTAAAAATATACACAAGAACCCCCATTACCATTCTACGTTACAAGAGCTCACAACACAACTAATCAGAAAGAGCAGTCATGGGACTCATTTGGTCGGTCCCGCAAGTTTACCTCGCACGCAGGAGGCCAGCAAATTGTTCATGCGAAATCCACGTGCAAACAAATTAGCACACCCGGTAGGACTCGTTGGGTTAGTTATACACACTTGCGCAGTGGCAGAATGGTAACGCCACGTCCAAACAAAGAATTGTCTTCAACAGGAAGTCCAGTTGTTACGAACACAACTGAACCCGTTACAACAACAGTACCGAATGCTACCAGTGGATCGACCACTGCTCCGATTAGACCTGAACCAATCAGGTCAAATGTGGGTAAAACTTCGGGGCCACCGGGACCTAGTTTCACCATGACGTTTTCCATAACCTTCGGCATGCCTCCCGAATTCATGCCAAGTTTCCACAATTCTGGCTCAACATTTGTAGATAATTTATCAAAAGCTTTTTCTCCATACCAAGGGCTAGGGTCTTTGACGAACCAATACAGTCGAATGACCGGATACAACTATTTATCTCAGTCGATGCCAATGTTTACTCCAAACATTATGGTCGTCGTAAGGCAGCAGATGGATGAGAGTAACCATGAGATGATCCATATGTTAACACAGTAAATTGGGACCATTTTAAGACCTTTAATACAAGATTCGACACATAGTTACCAACAGTTGGCAACTCAGATGATTCGAATAACAGATTTTTTGGGGGCACCAACGACCCCTCAATATCGAACCCAACCTCCTCGTCCTAAGACACCAGTCCGACATGAAGAGGAGTACGAAGATTATTTAGAACAACCCTATGAAGAGGTTGAATGAAAAGGCAAGAAAAATGAGGCCTCCCATCATGATGTTACATTGACATCAAGACCAAGGAGATGTGTTAGGACAGGTTCGTTAGGATGCCATGGCTGGAGAGTCGAACCTTGAAACTATAATAGAGATGATTATAGTCCAAAATGGGGCTAACCCAGGCCTTCGATGACCTATTTACACGTCCTCCTCAGTCCATTCACACATGGACTCAAATCGAAAGATTGTTCCACAAACGGTTTTATATGTGACAATCCAAGATTAGCCTAAAGGAATTGGCTAGTGTAAAACGAAAGACGAGTGAGTCAGTCGAACAATATCTAAACAGTTTCAGACTTCTGAAAGTTAGGTGTTTTACTCAAGTCCCTGAACATGAGTTAGTCGAAATGGTCACAGACGGATTTGACTATTCGATCAGAAAGAAGTTAGATACCCAATACCTTAGGGATATGGCCCAATTAGAATATAGAATTCGACAGGTCAAAAGACTAAGAGCTGAGAATTCTAAGGCTGGTCGATTCCATAAGAAAGTTGCATATTTAGCAACCGACGAGTTCTCGTCCGACGATGGAGAACTCCTCGACGAAAGTGAGGTTCATGTGGCGGAACTTAAGCCATTAGCTCTGTAACACCCAAATAATCCCCATGAATTTATAAATAAAAAACAGAGTTATTAAAATGCACCAATCGATTTGAGTGTTACAATTCACTAAAACATACGACTCAAATGATACGTTTTTCAAAACAATTTTAGTGTTGCAGCGGAAACTCAAAGAAACATAAAGTATGATTCAATTACAAAAAAAATTCTAAAATAAACAAACAAGGAACATTTGTTGTCCCGACACCCCAAAGCACGTATCAGAGTCGACTCTTCTAAATGTGAAGTACAACAACTTCACCAACCACCAATCTACTTATCCTGATGACTTGCATGTTACCAATATAAGGGTAACATTCAAACAGAAGGGGTGAGATACTTACACCAACAAAAGAGAAAAATAATAAGAACAAAATAAAGTATTGTTAACTAGTTCACCATTTCTCATCAACTACAATTATACAAATACACCACAACATATAACACATAATAATGTTACACACACCGACAAACAATTATGCAATGAGACTCTACCAACTCTATGCATGTGGTACCATTAGTCGATCTCTATTTCAAGATCCAGTTCCCGTCGAAACTCTCAACCCCTCTTTCATGGTCCAGTATGATCCTTATTTCATGATCACACCCCCGAGCCCTATTTCATGGTCATGTACGATCCATATTTCGTGATCGCACCAATATCACAATGATCCCCTCTGGGATCCAAATGGACATACCCTATCATGGTATACCATTCCCAACCATGCACATGTCATGCACCATTGACAACTAACATACAACAACTTACCACGACGTCGAACATCATCAACATCATGCATCTTCGCATACAACAACATATATCAACATCAACGAGAATACATACAACAAAACAACATTCATCAACATGTTACATCCACATATATCAATATCAATGTCATGTAACCACAACAACAACTACTACACATAGCAACAACAACGACTAATAAACATATCAATTCATGTTCATTTTAAGTTATGCTAATTATCCTTCTAATTAAGCTTTTAACCCATTTATACCTACTTCTAACAGTACTACTCCAACTCCCATCCATTACTGTATTAATTAAATAATTTTTGAGAAATTTTCAGAATTAAAACATTTTAATTTTCACTCCAGGTCTCGCTAAGCGAGGGGCTTGCTCACTGAGCGAGAAACTCTCAATAAAATGCTCTCCAAAATGTCAACTTGCTCGTTAAGCGAGCACTGCGATTTTTGCAGTTCTCCTTCTGCGAACATCCAACATCCTGCTATGAAATACTCACCCAAAAAACCAGTCTTATAGCCAGAAAATCCAGATTTATCACGTCCAACCATCTAATTCATACAACAATCATACAATCGACAACTTCTAACAACCTAACACAATTTTTCATCCAAAATCACCCAACCCCAAATTCTCTAATCAACAAAACTATACCTAATTCCTATTATTAAACCCTTAAGAGATGAAGAAATCCCATTCTTACCTTAGTTTTGATGAAAAATCCCTTCTCCGGTCTCAAAATCCTCTTCACGTTCTAGCTTTTTCTCCTTCCTTCTTCTCAGTTTACGCCTTCTTCTTTCACAATCAAAAACACGACTGAACTTCCTCTTTTCCTAATTTCCCAACTTATCCCTTAGACCTCATCTATAGTTTTCCTTATTTTCCCTTACTATCTTCACCAATTCATCATTCTACCATTTTCTCTTAATATTCCAATTTATAATTATTCAATATAATATAATTCATTTAAAATAATATCATACTAAATAATATTATAATTTCTTCCACACACCAAATACAACAATTCCAATTAAATAAATAAAATAATAATCGGGGTGTTACAACTCTCCCCCACTTAGAATGTTTTCGTCTTCGAAAACTTACCCCATGCGAACAGATTCGGATACGACTCTCGCATCTTACTCCTCAATTCCCAAGTCATGCTTCCACATGCAGCTCCTCCCCAAACCACCTTTACAAGAACAATCTCTTTGCCTTTCAACTACTTCATTTCACGATCATCAATTCGTTCTGGTAGTGCTTCAATCGTAAGATTATCTCTTACCTCAACTTCATCCATCGCTATCACATGTGACGGATCCGGAACATACTTCCGAAGCTACGAAACATAGAATACATCATTCAAATTGGATAACCGTGGTGGCAACGCCACTCTATAATCAACAGGTCTAACTCTTGCAGAAATCTGGTACGGACCAATAAATCTAGGAGTAAGCTTTCTCAAATTCAAAGCTCGTCCAACACCGGTCACCGGAGTGACCCTTAAAAACACATGGTCTCCTTCTTGAAATTTAAGATTCTTCCTTCTCTTGTCATGGTAACTATTCTTCCTACTATGTGAAGTTCCCATCTTATCTCGAATCAACTTCACCATCTTTGTAATCTGCTGCACAATATCAGGTCCAAGCACAACATTTTCATCTAACTCATGCCAACATAAAGGTGTCCGACATCTTCGACCATACAATGCTTCAAACGGCGCCATTCCGATACTGGAATGATAGCATTTATTATAAGTAAACTCGATCAATGACAAATGACTATCCCAAGCACCTCCTTGTTCAAGAACACAAGCCCTTAACTAATCTTCTAAAGATTGTATCGTCCTCTCTGTCTGCCCATCAGTCTGAGGATGATAAGCAGAACTCAACTTCAACTTCAAACCTAATTCCTCTTGCAAACTCTCCCAAAAACGTGAAGTAAATCACGGATCTCTATTCGACACAACACTCAAAGGAATTCCATGCAACTTCACAATCACACTGACATATATATTTTCCAACCTCTACAAAGAATAAGTAATACCAATCGGAATAAAATAAGCTGACTTAGTCAACCTATCAACAATCACCCAAATACTCAAACTACTTATATGTCCCTCCTCTAGAATCATTCTCTTCAATTCAAGATCACCAAGGATACAAATACGATCCCGAAATCTTAGTACTCCATGTTTATCAACTCGAAACATTACCCTCAACTCGTTCATCACTAACCATCAAGTCTACCAATTTCACATCTGACTTCTGACTCTCCTGAATACGATATAGAAAATCATTGTTAAACTTCAACATTCCCAACATTACACTGAGGTGTCTGTTCACAAACCAAACTAATATCTCTAAATTGTTCAATCAACTCCAACTCTCTAGCCATCATGATCGACATATGCAATGTTTTCCGACTTAAGGCATTAGCCACAACATTAGCTATCAAAAAGCATTTATCCTAAAATCTGGTGTCAAACAAGTATTTGTTTTTTTCCTTCACTAAATTTCTACATTAATTTTAAAAATGTTAAAGAATTTTAATAAGAAACAGTTAAAATTTAATAAATAAAAAACAACATAATAATACCATAAAATTTTCGTTTAAATGTGAGCTATAAATTCATCCTAATGATAATGTAAAATAAATTGTGTATCCTCTTCAAGTGTACTTTGAATAACATTTTTGTACTTGTACTCTTTGAATAACATTTTTATCCTAATTTAGTAGTGAATTGTACACTATTAATTAATAGACGAGTAAATATCATTTCTTTATATGGTATTAATAGTTATTTAACTTTACAACAAATTGAAACACTGAGCTGCATGAGCTGTAGAATTTAGCATTCTTTGAGTGAGTGTCAACTCCTTAAGAATAAAGAAATGGAAGAAGAAAGAATTGAAGAGAGAAGGAAGAATGTTCTTATCATTTCGCATAACTGAAAATAGTTTTTCCTTACACCATATATGCTTCACTTGATATAAGAACTTATGTAAAAAAACATACAGAAAATAACATAATGTATTTAAGTGCAGCTGACATCACCAAGGAATTCCACTACTTATACACATAATCCTTCATCCAACTTGCTTTCTTTGATTGCCTCTTTTCCACTATTGGAATCACTTTTACATCCTCATTGTTAGGCCTTTTCTCAGCATGTATTGGGTTTGCTGCTAATGGGCACGTATTATTTCTCTCCCCATCAAAACTAACCTTGTCCTCGAGGTGGAAATCCGAATAGAAAGTTTGAAAAGAAGCCACTTCCTCCAACGAAGCTTCGTCAAGTAGAGAGCCAATCCACTGGAGTATCAGCTGTGGACAAGACTTCCCATGAATCATAACAGTTTGGTAGGCCAAAATTTTCGCAGGTTGTTCAAATAGTTTATTATCAAAGCTCTCAGGAAGTAAATCATGATGCAGAAGGTTTGTGTGACCATAGAAAGGTTTAAGAACATAAATATGGAATATTGGATGTATGCGGATTTCTGGAGGTAATTGTAGCTTGTATTCCACTTGACCAATGTATCCAAGTATCTGATAAGGACCATAATAGTTAGAGATTTTATGTACGGACTAATAATTGGCAGTAAGGTCGAAAGCGAAATAGAACTTTATCACCCATAGCGAATGAGAAATCTCGACGATGTGAATTGGCTTTTTGATTCATGCGATTTTGAGCATGTATCAAGTTAGCCTTGAGACTACGTAAGAGTTCATCCCGAGTAGTCAAAGTTTCATCCAAGACTGAAATAGATGTGGGTCCACGCGTATAAGCGTGGATGGTGAGAGGCTTGCGATCATAAAGAGCTTAAAATGTTGGCAGAGCATTCTTGACTAACAAGCTAACTTGGATTTGCTTAAAAGCTTCATCCAAGAACAATATACAATTCATTACATCGTAGCTTCTGAATCTGTATACATCTTATGTCCACCACAATGTATCAAACCAATATAAAAGGGGACTTACAATACAAGAAAACCCTAAACCTTTATTTCCCTTTACAAAAGTGTTACAACGGATTAGTTGATTAGACCTAGGTCTAAGTCTTCTATTTATAAACTTCAGTTGATCCATGGGCTTGAAAACAACAGCAATTCTGCTTCACATAATCTGCAAAACATTCTCCTCAAGAGTAGTTTCTTCAATCCAAAGTTTTCTAATATGTCTCCACACTTTTAGAAAACGGCACAACTCCAAATTCCACCCGACTCTCTGATTCCTTAATTTGAGTACCGCCTAGGATACCCAATCAATCTTTTGTAATTTGAATTAAATTAACAGATTTTAAACATAATTAAAATTTGTAGCAGATAAAGATGTCGAAGCACTTCGTTAGGACATCTTGTCTGACATCTTGTTCTTCAAGTTCTTCAGCATGTTAGAAAATGTTGTTCAACATATTTCAGTCAGTTTGTTTTACCAAAATTAATGCCAACATTAAGGAGCCTTCAAAAAGGGATATGCCATTTTCCAATGGCAACTAGTTTACTGATCATCATGCACACCTTTGGAGGAGACTATATGACCACAAATATTCAATTCATTCTTCACAAAATAAACACTTAGAAAGTTTGACATAAAAACAATTATTTTGTAAGCAAGTAAGCACAAATTCCAAGTGTTTGAAATGATCATCGAGAGAGGAGCTATAGATGAGGATATCATAAAAACAAACAATGATAACTCGTCGTATTACCGGTTTAATGCAGTCAATTACCTTTCCACAACAATTTAAACTATTAATAGGTATATATTATAATTGTCTATATTTGAGTTTTATAGGGTCTGGATCAAACTATATATATATCTCAAATGAAGAAAAATCCATGAAAATCTAAATAAAAATCAACATGATTATTTTTCACAAAAATAATAAAATATTAATATTATTATTAATAATAAAAATTTAGTAATGAATATTTTTGCAACAATATTGACACAAACCAGTAGCAGCACAGAATCAAAGACAAGGTGTCACTATTAATCCATAATGTTTCACTAATGTCGGTTTAATGAAGTTGTGTGTGCTCCCACTATCAATTAGAATTGGGAAACTATTATGGTGGTACAAACCCAAGATACGAAGGGATTTACCTTGTATTTGACTGGGAAGTGCATATATGCTAGAGATATCACTGGAAATGTCCTTTGTAGTGTATTCTGCATCTAATAGTTGCTCATCATTATCCCTGAGCAACAAAAAGACGCAACTCCAACAATGGTGAGAGGGGTTCCACTTCTCCTCGTCAACTTTTGAAACATAGTCCTTTAAAACGACGGTCACGGTGTTCAGACGAAAAAAGGTTGTGAATGGTTGTCGTGGAATTTGGGAGTGGGAAGTAACGGGGGAAGGCTATTCGGTTTCGGGTCGGGTGTGGGATGTGGGTCAGTTTAAAGGTAAATGTGTGTGCTTGGTTTGTATGGATCATGTTGTATTGTGGGTTTGAAGTGTGTGGGTCTGAACTGGGTTATGTGGTACGAGTCCAATGTTTTGAGGTAGGTGGATTGTCATCAAGTCAAGCTTCGTAAGCTCTAGCCATGGCGAAGGTTTCCATTAATGTGGGAAGTCGATGAAATTGCAATTCCCACTGGAGATTATATTTAAGGTCGCTAATAATAAATCTAATGAGTAGTGATTCAAAAAATACCAGGGGTGAGCAAGGGACGGGTCGGGATGAGTTATGACTAACACTAACTATGTTCTAAATTTTGATCGGACTATTTTAATGATCCTAACCCGTACCTAAACCCGAAAGGACCCGATAATCTATTAGTTAGTTTGGACCTGGTTAATGTAAGACGAAATCAGGTTGACCCGAAATATATGGAAAAAAATTGTGACTTAAAAAATTTATTATATTATTTAAAAAATTCATTTAAATAAGAAATATAAATAAAAATATTAACATGAATGAAAAACAATAAAGACATCTAAAATCAATTTTTTCAAATAAAAAACATGATGTAATTCTATGTATGTCATCACCTTTTTATTTTCACTAAAATATTAATTCTTTATTTATTTGAATATATGAATTTATATGAATTTATCATAATATTTGCTTTCATATATGTCTGATATTTATTATTGAATTTTATGTACAATCATTTAACACCACACATATTTTTAATAATTTTTAACCAAAATTTACGGTTTCAGATTTCTCTAACATCACACAAAAATGTCTCAACAAGTTAATGTTATTTAGGGACTATTGCATGGACTCCATAAGAAATAAAAAATCATAACAATAATTTTTAAATATTGTTGAAGAATACTTTATAAATATCATAACCTACTAAATAATTTATTCATAATAGTAGAAATCAAACTAAATTAAATAAATAAATAGTACCACATGTATTTATAATATTAGGACCTAAAACTATTGGGTTGGGACGGGTGTTCGATTGGGTTGGATTCTACACACCCCTAAAAAATGTCATTGACTTTGTTCATCAAATCTTCAAATTGTGCTTGAAAGTCTACTATAGATCTTGTTTTGTGTTAGGATAAATCCCCTTCAACATCTTTATAAGAGAAAGACCAAAACGATGACAAATCGCATCTAAGAACATCAACCATGAAGGAAACAAATCGTCGCACATTGCCCATTGAAACCATGGTGTGGTGCAACCTTCCGGATGAAATGCTACGATTTGAAGACAAGATGGATCTGAAGTGGATTTGAAGACAAGATGCAACTGAAGTGTTATGAATTCGAAAAATGCCTCGATCTAGAATAACCAATCAATCGATTGGAACCATCAAAGCAAGGAACATTCAACTTCAATGTGTAGGAAGTTGAACCCGAAACTCTCAGCATCAGTGATACACTGCTGAGCTTCAGAATTTACTTATCATTTCACATAATCGAAAATGGTTCATCTTTACAACATACATGCTCTACTCGACATTCATAAAGTCATTATTCTCCGTATACAATGAGCTACAGAATTTAGCAATCTTCAAGTGAGTGTCAACTCAAGGGAAAAGAATGTTCTTATCATTTCGCATAACCGAAAAACATATGTATTTAAGTGCAACAGACATCACCAAGGAATTTCACTACTTGTATACATAATCCTTCATCCAACCCGATTTCTTTGGTTGTCTCTTTTCCACTATTGGACTCACTTCTACATCTTCATTGTTAGTCATTTTCTAATCATGTATTGGGCCTGTTACTGATGGGCTAGTATCATATCCTCAGCCACATCACAGATTTCTCTAACATTTGTGATTACCACAACCTCCGACACCATTATGTAATTGCCATTAAAACTCATCTTGTCAACAAACAAACAAAATTTGAGATCATATCTCATAAAGAGGGCATTGAATTGGACATGTTAGACAAGGAAGTTGTTCTGTTTAATTTTCATTGATCATGTAATGGCAACCCCTTCAAGTGCGGGCCATAACTAATAATGAATCTGTTCGATGGAAACGACAATTATCTCCTCAATGCATCTTAAAGTCATTACATGTTTGAAATCAAAAGATTCCCACAAAATCTTGGGACATTCTCACCAAGATGTTTGCCAACAAGATTTGTTCAAGAATCATAAATCTTAGAGAGACTGTCAAGCAATATCTAAACACCTTCATGGTATCAAAGCTGATGAACTAGCCATCATCAACTCTCGTGGATGATATGAATCTTGTCCTCCATACTTTGAATGACCTTTGTAGTATTGTGAGATTATTACGGCTCTCAGAGCAAGTAAAAATACTATTGGATTTGAGGAGCTCGATTATCTTATCTATGATTTTAAATCGATTGTTCTATATTATAAGTAAATTGATACTATAATAAATATCAAATCGATTTCACAGTCTAGTGAATCATTTAACTCAAACTCAATCACCAAATATATCACGCCAAAACAAAACTCATAAACAAATAAAATTAAACACCTTTTAAAAAATAAAATAAAATATAGGGCAGTTTACTGAGATCTAAAATTCATAATGAATAGAAAAACAAGCAAAACAATGAAACTGCCCCCCAAAAAAAAAGATAGCTATTGGCCGGGTGAAATAAAGATCTTATATCAAAATCAACTGAAAACCCAGTGGATCGGACGAAAATAAATTATCAAAAAATTAAATGAATTGAAAATGTACAAATCCTTTCAAAGCTTCTGCAGAGTGAAATTGTTGCAGAAGAATAGAGAAAAGGAATGGAAGAATTGTTATATGCCCGCAACGGAACTCGGTCGCAAATATTTTGCTGCTACGCCCGGTTCTTTCAAGGCACTTGTAACCCTAATGTACACTCCGTTCTTATTTTATAGCCGATGAATTCAGCCATAATACTATTATACCCTCGTTCTTTTTTTTCTTTTTCTTTTTTCATATGTGTTGCTGCTTATTTTTATTAAATAAGAGTATTTTTAATATTTTATACATCTTTATGTGGAAACCCTCCAATATTTTATACCCTCCTTATTTTATAGCCGATGGTTGCTTAATTTTTATTTCAAGCAAATCTTCCATTATATTTTTGGGGAGATCGTGTTTAATTTTTATTTCAAGCAAATCTTCCATTATATTTTTGGGGAGATCGTGTTTAATTTTTATTTCAAGCAAATCTTCCATTATATTTTTGGGGAGATCGTGTTTTGTAAACAACTTATCTAATCAATAGAATCTATATAGTGGTATATAAGAAATCATTTCATACGAGTTATATTTTAAGAGAACATCGAACTATGAGCACTTGAGAATTTTTTGTTGCTTGTCCTATAAGAAAAATGACTCTAAGGAAATCAATAAATTTGATCTTAAAGTTGAAAGATGTATTTTTATTGGATATTCACGAAGACAAAAAGGATTGAAAGTTTACAATTTAAAGACTCATGAATGTTGTATACCGAGATATGTAATGTTTTATGAACATATATTTCCTTATTATGTGCAAGACAGTAATTGGTCTACTAATTTTATAAATAACTCATCAAGTGATAACCTCAATGACGAGTCTTCACCCTATGATAATACAAAATTGAAAGTACCAAGTATTGTAGAAATTCCTCATAATGATCAATCATCAGGTCATATAGGAAGTTTACCCATTAAGGAGATTGAATACATAAGTCAAATTGGGCGTGAGCCTAGAGAGAACGAATACATATACATAGATGACGTGAACGAGTAAGTCAAAAATGATCCTAAAAAAGTGAAAGTGAAAGAGTTCAAATGAAAGGGAGTCTCAGAACATGTCACGCATAAGACGACCTTCAAATTATCTAAAAGAATATGATTGTGGCAAATTAAACAAATGTATATGGGGTGCCTCTATCCGGAAAGTGCCCTAGGCAAAATCATTATATGTTTCTTATAGACAAGGTTAGAACCAAGTTGAACGACTAGAAGTGTAACTAGTTATCCTTTGTTGGGAGAGTTACTCTTGTGAAATCGGTGATAGAGGCCCTTCCTACTTTCATTATGACGAGTAGTAAAGTCTCTAAAAAGAGTCTTAAGAAAATCCAAATAATGCAGAGAGATTTTCTTTGGGGGTCATAGTAGTGATTCTAAGAAGATGCACATTATTCGTTGGTAGGATATTTGCAAACCAATGCAATTTGGTGGTTTGGGCTTAAAATATCTAGTAAGGTTCATAGCAATGATTTTATTTGGGTTTGAAACTCCCCTTATCAGGATGTGAAGGAAAAATAATGGAGCAAGGTTTGGAAGCTTGTAGTGCCTGAAAAAAATTAGATATCTTGTGTTGTTGGTTTAGAATAAAGGGCTAAAAATTAACCTTTTGCTTTATAAGTGTAATCTTAGGGATCCTTTATGTGGTCATTGTGTAGTTGTTGTAGAATCCTTGTTACATGTGTTCAACAATTATTTAGTGGCTAAGGACATTTGTCTGAGTTTGGTTCAGGCTCGACATTGTACTACATTATTTTCTCCTGCTCTTAATGAGTAGATAACTTTTAATATTTTTCAGAACTTAGGCTCTCCTAGCATGGACTAGTCTGTTATATGGGCCATTAGTTATTATAAGTTATGGTAGTGGAGAAATAAAAAACTTCATAACTCTAATTTTATGTTTTCTAAGATGTTGACTAGTGAAATTCAGCTTGCTTATGGCCATTATAGAAGTGAAACGACACTGCAGAAGAAGTAATTGCAAGATGAGTGCATGTTGAAGAAAGTTGGGTGATTGTTTATATTTATAGTGCAGTTAGTAGTAATTGTAGAGTTGGGTGAGGATGTCTTATTATGAATGTTAAATGTGACCAGTTAGGGGATTTTTCCAAGTGCATTGGTTACTACAATGCCCTTCTAGTTGAATTGTGGGGAGTCCATGAAGGAATGAGATTGGCCAAGAGTTATAGCTTTAACAATGTTGAGTTTCAGGTGGACAATGTGGATGGTTTTAAAGTTATTATTAGTTACAAACTTCATAGAAAGCCCAAGTTGAGCACGGTTCACAAGATTCAAGATGACCTCAAAAACTTACATGATTTTTGTGTTAAGCACATCCTCCGCAAAGCTAATAAATCTGTGGATCAGCTAGCAAAGTTTAGCCTCTTTTAAATACTAGTTATTATTTTTATTTATATAATTGTCTCTCCTTCTTGCTTGGGCTTATCCATCGGGATGTTATTAGGATTGGTTAGTTTTATTGTTGTTTGGGCTTATGCCCTTCGTTTACCAAAAAAAATTGTTTGGGTCAGCGCAAATATACATCTCTGGAATAAATTTGGAAAACAATTATGACGTGAATTTCAATTGGGGCGTGTTTCAGTAAGACAAATAGTGGGTCTGGATATATATTTTCAAAATATGGTGGCATATAGGGTGATTTTCCATATTTTAGGTGGGATTAGTGATTCCCCTATTTTTGTTTCACGTGGAAGGAGGTGGATGAATGATTTAAAGGTTAATGAGTTTATTGTGGGAGCATGAAAGAGTTTTGGGGGTTAACTTGCAACATTTGACTTTTGCATATATATTGTTCTAGACTGACCTAGCATGTGCCCAAACGCCAAATTGAGGCCCAATCCAGCAGACAATTGGAGACAAGCCTACTATGAGATCCATGAGGATATGACCTTACGAAAATAGAGCCGTTAGCATATAGTCGTTGGGGACTTCCACCTTATGCACCTAAACGCCTTCCACGCGGCCAACAGTCCAACAGATTTGTTAAGGTGGTTGGACTTGGCCAAAGGCACACGCCTGTATCATGTGGACAAATGCCCCTATAAAACTCTCCATCTTTGGAGAGTCAAGTATTCAATTTTTCACCCTTTTTGACTCACGCTTTCGTTGAGAACTTATTGACTTGAGCGTCGGTGTACCTTGCAGGTACCCCACCACCATCTCCAACCAACAAAACATAGTCCCAGATGAAGGCCACGAAGACCTGTCCGGATTCTTTATGTATAGTGGCGTCGTCTATGGGAACCAACGGCTCCCCCGTCTTTCGTGATCAAGATTCCTTTCACCGCGAGACCAAAGCTCGTTTTTCCGTCTTCATGGCAGCCCAGATGCTTGAGACTGTCAAAGATCATCCTGTCATCCTTCTCAGGGATGGAGACAACACCGGTAGCCAAGGAATTTTCCAGCCCATTGCCAGCAACGGTGAAGGATCCCTACTTCCCCGGCCTCGAACAACTTGAAACAGCCATTCGTCGTTCACGTAGACCCCGTCTACGAACCAATACCCATTCCAACGGAGGAAGATGCTACCACTCAGACCCTTATCACTGCCCTTAACAAGGCAAACCTCACCCTATTTCAGCAGAATGAGTGTATGCAGGTGCTCGAACAGAGCCATTGAACTCCCTCTCCGTCTGGGCGAAGCCGTCGCAAAGGTTCACCCCGAAGATCTCGATCTCCACACCAAGATCAGAAAGGGAAAGAACCCAAGCGCTTTTCTCCTCTCAAAGACCAAGATCTGCCTGAAACGTCGCGTCTAGAGCGTGTGCGAAAGCGTACTCAATCTCCTTCGTGCAGGCCAAGACACTCACCGGAAGATCAAGACCGCGACAAGAAGAATCGTTATGACAACTATCATCACCAGAGCAGGTCCCCTTATCATGAGTCCGGAAGCAGTGATGACGAAGGCAACTGCGGCCCTCTCAGCCACGAGATCATGGAAACCCACATCCCTCGAGGACTAAAAACGCCTCCTCCTCTGGCCACGTACAACGAGACTACTGATCCCAACGATCACATTGAGAACCTCGAAACCATGCTCCATTTTCACAACATGGAAGGCGCTATCAAATGCAGCATGTTCCCACATGACCTTACGCAAAGGCGCCATGTCTTGGTACAAGCATCTTCCCGCGGGATCGATCACCTCGTGGAGAGTTTTGAAGAATCAATTCGCCATACATTTCACCGCCTCTAGGCGTCATCTCAAATCTGAGGCCACCCTCGAAGGTATCGTTCAGGGGAAGGAAGAACCCCTAAGAGATTACATTGACCAATTCAACAAGGAGGTCATGGAAGTACACATCATCGACCGCATGAAGCGGTACATTTTGGAGAAGGGCTTGCGCCCCAATAGCGAATTTTGAAAGGCCGTAGGCATCGAACCTCCCCAGTCACTCGCAGAACTGTTTCACAAAGCCCAAGCATACATTCAGTACGAGGAGAAGGAGGCTGCGTACAAAACAAGAGATTTGAGGAATCACGAGAGTACAAAGGTTCACAAGCAAAGGGAGGGCAACGACGCACCCCGACGCGAGAAGCATAGAGATGATCGCCCTCATGAGAACAGAGGACCAGTTGGCCGCTTTGCGGAATACACCCTTCGCACTGTTCCGCGTGAAAAGATCCTCAGCGAATGCATCAATACAAAGTTCAAACAGGGAGGCGTTCGATTCCCCAAGCCTATAACTTCGAAGGCCAATACCGACAGAAGCAAATATTGCCAGTTCCACCGCAGCCACGGGCATTTCAACGAGGATTGTATCCACCTAAAGGATGCCATCGAGATTCTTATCAAAGAGGGACACCTCAAGAAGTATGTTAAAGACGGAGTTCCTCGGCAGGAGGAGGCCAGAAGGGTCGACGAGATCACCGAAGAGGCCGCCCCTGTCCAGGTAGCCCTTTCCATCACCAGATCTGAAGACTTATATATTCCTCATCACCTTTTATGCGTTGGATACTTAGCGTCGCATAGCCCGTGGGAAGATTTTACATCGGTCATGCTCATCTCAGGATGGGGTTACAACGAGATGACAGTCGGATCCGTCCGACGAAACCTCGAGCATTTGGACAATTCATCCCCAGTTCAAATGTCGTCCATCAAAAGAATCAAAGGGAAGTCCCAACCGATTACTTTTTACAGAGAAGAGTTGCTTGGTGGATCCCCCAATTCTCACATTCCTCTGTTGATCCGTGCAAAAATGGCAAGGACTGATGTGCGAAGAATCCTCGTCGACCAGGGAAGCTCAATCGACATCATGTACATTTCGTTCTTCAGGGCTCTACAACTAGATCAGGGGAACTTATCCTCGTACGTAGGTTCCGACTTGCAAGGGTTCAACGGTGCCACGACAGGACCATGGGGTTACGTTAAGTTGTATGTCACCTTCGGGGAAGGGGATGCTTCCAAGTCCATCAAAACACACTTCCTGGTAATTGATTGCCCCTAGCTCTACCAGTGCATCCTGGGGAGACCCACAGTCGCCGAGCTCATCGTCATACCTTCGACAGTCCACCTCAAAATGAAGTATTACACCGAAATGGGTCACGTGGCTACATTGCACGGGGATATCGAGGCAGCGCGAAGGTGCTTCGAGGCAGCAACCAAGGTCAAGACAATGATAGAGAATGCACCAAAGAATGGGAAACATACAAGGGAGGAAAACCCTTCATCTGACGACATTCAGCCCGAGAAGAAGTCCACTCTACAGATCAACACGATTGAGCTCGATCCCCGCGTCCCTGTAGATGAGGAAGTTGATACCCCTACAGAAAAGTCGGCCTTGTTGTGCCCCTTGCCCGTAGGGGACTCCGAAGTTGTGGCTTTTGGGGATAACACAGATAGATGAGTCCAGATCGGAGTAGGGCTCCCCAGCAAAGTCAAAAAGCAGCTAAAGCGATGCCTGCGCAACAATGCCGACATTTTCTCCTGGAGCGCCGCCGACATGCCAGAAATCTCTCCAGAAATCGCAAGCCACAAACTCACCATCAACCCAACTGTCCGCGTAGTCACACAATGTAGGCGCAAGAAATCTAAGGAAAAGACTTTAGCCGCTGAGAAACTAGTTAAGAGCCTCATAGAGGCCAAATTTGTAATCGATGCCACGTACACCACTTGGCTCTCAAACATTGTACTTGTTAAGAAATCAAATGGAAAGTGGAGACTCTGTGTTGATTACATCGATCTTAATCGGGCATGCCCGAAAGATTCATATCCCCTACTAACATAGACAGACTGGTAGATAACTCTGCAGGTTTTAAATTGATGTCCTTCATGGACGCATACTCCGGGTATAATCAGATACCCATGGCTGACAAAGATAAAAAAGCATACCGCGTTCATGACCCCGACATGGAACTGTTACTTCAACGTAATGCCCATCGGGTTAAAAAACACAGGAGCCACTTATCAGCGCATGATGAATAAAGTTTTTAAATCAGAAATAGGGGACATGTTAGAGGTATACATGGACGATAAGGTCGTCAAATCCATCCAGGAAGCCGACCATCCTTCCCATTTGTATAATGTGTTCGATCAAGCCAGACAATGTAGAATGTGTTTCAACACGGATAAGTGCACTTTTACTGTGCGAGTGGGCAAGTTCCTCGATTTCTACCTTACGGAAAGGGGTATCGAGGCCAACCCCAAAAAATGTCACGCATTCACAGAATTTCCTACGCCCAGTTCGAAAAAAATCAATCCAATCATTAAACGGTATGCTCGCTTCCTTATCTTGTTTCGTCGTGAAATCCGCTCAGCACGCTCCCCCCTTCTTCAAGCTGTTTCACAAAGAAGCAGCATTTGAATGGACAGATGAATGCGAGAAGGCCCTACAGCACCTCAAGCAAGGCTTATCTGAGCACCCCGTCCTCTCAAGGCCAACGACTGGGCAAGTCCTTTACTTGTATCTAGCCGTCAACACTGAAGCCATTAGTGCGACACTAATAAGAGAAGACGCTGACGGGAAAAAACCTGTATACTTCACGAGCAAAGCCTTACAAGGCCCGAAATTAAGGTACCAATAGATCGGGAAGATCGCCCTCGCCATCGTAAACATTGTTAGACAACTACGGCATTATTTCTTAGCACACATGGTGATCGTAAGAACCGACCAACCCATTAAACAACTCTTGGCGTGACCGGATATTGCCGGCAGGATGCTGACATGGTGTGGGGCAGGAATCCTCCTCGAAAGCGAGGAAGGCCTCGTAGTCAGGGTATCTTTAGTTTTATCTTTCCCAACATCAAATAATCAGGCTGAATATGAAGCTTTCTTAGCAGGAATACGCCCCGCAAGAGACTTGGGAGCCCAAGAAGTTACGATTTTCACTGATTCGCAATTGGTCACATCCCAGGTAAAAGGGGAGTATCAAGCGAAGACCGACAATCTAATTGAGTATATAGTTCTGGTCCAGCAAATGCTAGTGCAGTTCAAATCCTGTGACGTCCGACACATTCCACGCGAGCGAAACTCTCGAGCCGACATCCTGTCCAAACTAGCGAGCACACACAAGAAAAGACGTAACAAATCTGTAATTCAGGAAATACTTCCCAGACTGAGCATCAAAAAGAAAAAGACTATCCTTGAAGTCAACATGGTAGGAGACGCCAGCTGTTGGATGACCCCCGTCTTCAAGTTCTTAACTACCGGAGAATTGCCCAGCGACAAGAAGGAGGCCAACATCACTAAACGCCGATCCTCGTCTTACTTTTTGGTGGACGGAAAGATGTATCACCGAGGATTTTCCATTCCACTCTTAAGATGCGTCGAAGAGGAAAAAGTGTCTGACAGATTGCACGAGATACATGAGGGAATTAATGCCCAACACCTGGGCGGAAGATCACTGGCACGCAAAGCCTTGCGGACCGGGTATTATTGGCCAACCATGCAGAATGACACGAAAGAACACATGAAGATATGCGAAAAATGTCAACATCACGCGGACATGCATATCTCACCCTCGGATGCTTTGAAAAACATGTCGTCGCCATGGCCTTTTGCACAATGGGGCATGGACATCCTCGGTCCCTTTACACAAGGCTCCTTCCAAAATAAATACCTGATCGTAGCAGTCGATTATTTCACCAAATGGATAGAGGCCGATGCCCTGGCCAGGATCACCGCGTTCAACATCCTTCAGTTCTATAAGAGGAATATCCACGCGAGGTTCGGCGTGCCACAATCCCTTATAACGGATAACGAAACCCAATTCACAAATAGAAACTTTCAGGATTTCGTTGCCAAGACTAGCACTAAGCAGCACTTCGCGACTGTCGAGCACCCTCGGACGAACGAACAAGCAGAAGCCGCTAACAGATTCATTCTACGGGGTCTCAGGGGAAGGTTAGGTGAAACAAAGAACAGGTGGGTCGAGGAACTCCACAATGTATTATGGGCTTACCGAACCACCCCACATTCTACAACCGGGGAGACTCTGTTCCAAATGACTTACGGGACTGAAGTTGTCATCCTTGTAGAAATCAGAGAGCCTTCTAGACGAACAAAAGCGGCTTTAGAAGAGGAACTCAACGACGAGGCCTTAAGAGAGGAACTTGACTTGGTAGAAGAGGTTCGTTCAGGGGCAGCCCTCCGTGAGGAATCCCTGAAACATAAGATAACGTCGAGATATGACCTTAATATCGTCAAAAGAGAATTCCATGTGGGAGGCCTCGTCTTATGCAGAAATCAAAAGGATTCATGCGAAGGCAAGCTCGCAACCAATTGGGAAGGCCCGTATCGCGTCAAATCAAAAACCGGAACATGAGCGTATTACCTAGAAGAATTAAGTGGGGAACCTTTTGCTTGACCATGGAACGCTAAAAAGCTTAAACAATATTACACAACACTGCGGGGACAAGCCCGGTCACAAGGGCGTATTGTGGTATAAATACGCCCTCATTTAAAATGCGCGCAACCATTTGTCCGATTTTATGGGCGGTTGAGTTACCCAACAGGGACACCTCGAACGAGCTTCGTCGTTGTCGTACCAGTGTGGCAGACCCCCAGCTCGCGATGGGAAAGGCCAAAGCCTTAGGGAAACGAGAATAATCATATCCTCTAACTCCCTTTAGCAAGCATTAACCTCGTACCTCGACTAGTTCCATACACTGACGAGCTTAATATATTTTATCAAGCACAAAATTGTTTCTCACACTAAACGAATCAAGGCATACACAAGTAAAACACAACAAAATATTATAAAATAAGGCCAGAAGGCCAGCATTATCCTTACATAATCAAAAAAGGGGAATAAAGCCCCAAACACCATTTAACAAAAGAAAAGATGTGGCACGCAGGCCTAAAAGACAATGGCACGCAGGCCAGATCACTACTATTCGTCCTTATGAGGCATCACCTGCCCGTCCCCCACGCGGTGAAAAGGCCCGGTGCCCTCGACCACCAAATCCACCCCGGGATCGGTAACCTTGAGTTTCTCCACCGCATTGTAGAAGCCGAAGGCGACCATATTGTAAACACCCCAAATTTGCCCTCACCCATTCACACCATGGCTTGTGATCATTTCCATATGCATAAATTCAATCATAGCATCCCATATCACATTTTTGATTCACTGCATAGATTCTAAGTCATCTGCATCTAGGGTTTGTGATCTGAGCAATCCAAGAACTTTTTGAGCCACTCCAAAGGCCATCAATCACTTCAAAGGGGTCCATGTATGTTCAAACATCATATTATATCCTCTCAAAGTCAAGAATGTCAAAGAATCACAAGAACTGAGAATGACATGGAGGCAGAGCCAGGTTTGACTGCACAGATGACCTAGAATTAGGGTTTTGGTTTCAAAGGCCATAACTCCAAATTTTTTGGTCATTCTTGTTTTTATTGGTCTCTATATGGTATAGGGAGTATGCATATCAATTTTCATGAAGAAATTCCATGGGGAAGTCATCTGATCAAGAGTTGACTTTTCAAGCAAGTCAGTGCAAAATCAGGGCATCTGAGGCCCCCAATGACCCAACCACAGGGTGTTCTTCATCATTTTGATTGTATATGATCTTTATTTGATCATAGAAGAAGTTGGAAGTTCACAAAATTGAAGAATTTCAAGTCTTTGGCAAAGTTGACTTTTTGGGAAAGTTTGACTTTTAATGAAATTGCCATTTTGGGAAACTTTTTCAACCCTTGCTTTTTGATTCAAAAATGCTTCAAATGGAAAAACTTTGGTCATGAAAGTTGTAGAATGGATCATTCCCTTTTCAAAAAGAACAAGAACATGACCTAATTCATTTTGGATCAAAAGTTATGGCTTGTCAAAGTTGGCAAAAATCACAAAATTTCAAAGTTTCTACCAAAGAGGCAAAGTTGCAAATTCACTTCTCAAGGCAAATTAAGTTATCAAATGGACTTCTAAACTTCACAACATGATCATACAAGACCTAAAAGTCAGATTGCACCAAAGAATCACACATTTTTATGGCTTATGGAGCAAGATATCTCATAAGAATCAAAAGTGAACCAACTTGCAAACTCATCATAAGTTACAATCCACTTGCTTGCTGACTTGCTGATCAATCCTAGGGTTCTCCCCACATCATGCTGCGTAGGACACACCTTTTGTCCTTGGCTATAATGTAGCCCATGCTTCTCTTACACAACTTTGACATTTTGGCAACTTGAGCCATACCTATCACAAAAGCACACATCACTTCATCTGACCTATCACAATTGTTTATGCAAATCAAAAGCAAGCCAAAGCATACAAAACACAAGCCTGAAGCACTCTCTAACACAGCATTCTCATCTTCCACCCCATTTGCAAGAGCCTTCGAAACTCTCAGCACAAGCTTCAAACACCCAAACCAACTTCACAAACAATCTCACCATGCTTCATTGAACACAAACCAACCCTTAAAACAACCTGAAAGCCACTGAATCAAAGATACGATTTCTACCCCTCATTGAGCAGAACTTCAGTCATCTCTCAAACCAGCCATCACAAACTTCAATCAAACCTTGAAAGCTTCTCAGGAGGTCCAGGGGAGTTGATTGCAAGCAAGACATCAACCAGAAAGTGCCAGAAACTAAAACTTCGATTCAGGTAGCTTTGGAAATTCATTTTTCCAGAACCTTCATTTCTTGTTTCTAAATGATAATGCATGCTTCCCTGAGTTCACTGAGCCTTTTACTTTTGAAAAAGATTGAGAAATGAGCTTGTATGGTGTTTCTGAAATTTCTGCAATTTTTGATGTTTGATTCGTATCTTGTTCTTGAGTAGAAATAAATGGATTTTGTTGCTGGATTGTTGTTTAGGGATTTTAGTTTAGTTGATCTGGAGAGTTTGACATGATTTCATTGCGTGTAGAGAGAGATTGAGAAATGAGCTAGTCGGAGAAGACGACCGGAACAGTGTTCCGGTCGCCTGAAAGTAATTAGGGCTGGATTAGGGTTTAATCATTAATTAACGAAATTTGAATTTCAGCCCTTGGATGTGGCGCCAAGTCAATTCCCGCGCGCGTGTATTTGAATCCTGACCCTTTGATTTGCATACTTTTCTTTTTTCAGTTTTAATTCATTTTATTTTTCAATTTAATTCATTTGTTTTCTCCATTTTATTTAAAATAGTAAAACAATTTTAAAAATTCTGAAAATTTTTGTATAAACTTTTATTAATTTTCAGAAACCAAAAACTTTTTCATTTTTATTTTTTGCATAAAAAAATATTTTTAAATCATTTAAAAGTTTATTTTTAATTAATTAATGAGAATTAATTAATTAAAAATACTTTTAGGTATTTAAAAATCACCAAAAAATTCATGAAATCTCTAAAATTATTTAGAAACATTGTCCAACCCTCAAACCAAATTTCTTTTTTTATCTTGATGCATTTTGACAATTTTTCATGGAATTAATTTCATTTCAAAGCAATATTTTGATCCCATGTTCAAAAATTCATTTCTGCCTAGTCTTTGAGAGTTGGACTTTGATTTCTTTGGCATTATGTCTTGCATATCATGTAGTTTGTGAGATTAAATTGGCATTATTTGATCTTTCATTTTCAATTTGTTTGACATTTTTCTTGTTAAGGTACCCTAAAACCCTAGAAATCTTAGGAAATTCATAACCCTAATTAGGTTGAGAGTTAGGACCCCCCCCTTTGGGCAGTGAGTTTGTATAGGTTTAGGGTTCCCTTGAATGCATTTTCAATTTTTTATCTTGATGTTTGCTTCTGGTTTTGATTTTTGTTTGGTGTATGGATCATAAACCCTAATTTGGGCTTCCTTTTGCATTCATCTTGCATTTGCATTCATACCTTGACTTGCCATAGCATTTTGTGCATCCATTTGATCCATTAGACATCTTAAGACATATTAGAAGCATGTTTGATCATTGCTTCTTGCATTTGCCATGTTGTATGCCATTTGCATTTCAATAACTTTTCATGTATGTTCATGTTTCTAAGCATGCTTCTCTTGCATTCATTTGGTCATATGATCATCCCCATGCTTTGTTTCATGTTTGCATCATCTCATAGCATCATTATCATCTCATATATGCTTCTGGTTTTGGTTTGTATCATGCCATTTCATTTCATTTTGCATTGCATTGCATTCCTTTCACTAACTTTTCAGGTGGTAAGTCACTTTGAGAAGTGAATTTGCCTTCACTTCTCATAATTTCTTTTCATCTCCCTTATGCATCCTTGCTGCATTTTGTTATGTGTTTGAGATTGAGCTTACTCTTTCTTCTTCATCTTACTTTCTTTCCTCAAGTGACTTATCTTCTTAAATGAAGCAAGTTGCTTTGCTTTCCTTTGCTCCTTTCATCTGCTTCCTGGTGGTTCCATTGAAGATCTTTCTTGTAAACCTCACAAACCTTAGGAACAACCAAGCATGATAATAATTAGGGTTTGATTAGTCCCCCATTTAGTTTTGCCTTTGTGTCATCTTTGAGTCTTCTCTTCTCATCTCATAATCAGGGACTAAACCCTAAAGGCTTTAAGGCTATGTGATTAAGTTTATGCCTGCATCCTTCTATTAGGATGGAGTGTATAACTTTAATCCTAAGTGTTAAACCCTTAATGTGTTTAAATCCTTTAATCAATTCATCTAATAAATCACTAAGACATCAAGCTTGTAACTTGGGCCTTGCATTAGGGTTCTAATTCTTCCTTAACTGGTTAAGAAGGACTAACCCTAGTGTTAATGGACAAGTCCCCCTCAAGTTGTCTTACAAACTATAAAATTCACTTCTTCATCTTATCATTAACTAAAATCCATCTAATAAAGGCTTTGTTTTGTCATGAGGTTAATCCCTAATCATGGATTAGGTTGAGGAGTCTTCCTCAGCTTAAACATTCTCATCTATTATCCTTCTATTGGGATGGTGTAATTGTTGGTGTAAGCCCTAGAGGCCAATACTTTTTGGTACTTGTATCGGATTATTCGTTTAATAATAAAAGGCATTTCTTTATTATGTTTGTCTTTCAGAATAATAAAGTCCCTAGAATAGTTAGTCTGTTTAATGAAATGTTAAGTGTGACTTAATCATGAGATCCCATTAAACATAAAGACATTATTCTTAAAATATCCGTAGTCAAGCTTTATTGCAAAGTGGGATAACATTAAAGCATTGAGACTATTATGAAGATAGACTGATGATCACATCTCATGGATCATGGATAAAGGGTTATCAAGTCTTGACATAGGTATAAATATTAGGAGTAATATTTATACCGGATTGACCCGCTATGAGAATACTACATAGTATGTTATGCAAAGTGTCATAAGTTATTCTCATGGTGATAATGGTGTATTACCACCCTTCGACCTGAAACCACTATGGACCCTAGATGTAGAGTCGGGTGCTTTATTGCTGATCAAACATTATCCGTAACTGGATGATCATAAAGACAGTTGATGGGCACTCCACGAAGCATGCTGAGGGACATGAGTGTCCTAGATGGAATTTGCCAATCCTGCATAACAGGAGAAATGTCTAAGGGCCCAATATTGAACTGGACAAGGATGACACAGTGTATGCCTTGTGTTCAATATAGACATAGGGGCAAAAGGGTAATTGTACAAACATATATTATCACGAAAAAGGTTTTGTCAGATCACATGACATTTTCGTGACTTGGGTAGCAGTGATGTGTTGCTAGATACCGCTCACTGTTTATTATGTTAAATATATAATTTAATATAATTACCAACGTTACGAAATCCTACAGGGTCACACACATAAGGACAGTTTGATGAGAGATAGAGAAATCAAAGGAACACCGTAAGGTACGGTGCACTTAAGTGAAAAATAGAAATTCGGATAATATAATAATAATTATTGTTATTTTATAATGGTTATAAAATAATAATAAAATAAATATATTTATTATAATAATAGTTATTATAATAATATATAATATTATTATGGATCATGTGAATTGGGCTTTTAGCCCGCAGCCCACAAGAGAGTCTATAAAAGGAACCCTTGTGATGAAGCTTTTACTTGATGCAATTTCGTTTTTGATTCTCACTCAAATAATTCCGTTCGTAAGCAGCTAGCACTGTGACCGGAAGCTGTTCGTGTGGACTGAGTAGAGGCGTTGCACTTCATCAACGCTTGTGATCGCTGCATCAAAGATCTGAATCGCCACAAAGAGGTAACGATTCTATCACTGACCATGCTCATTCGTAAGGATCACTAAAGGAAAATTTTTGTTTTCCGCTGCGTTTAGATCGCAATTTTCCTTCAGTGGTATCAGAGCCACTTACGAAACCATGGATCTGATAGCTGTTAAATTTCCGTTTTTTTTCTGTATTTGATTCGATTAAAACACAGAACGAATTTAACAATAAACGATTAATTAAATTTGGCATCTGTTGTGTACGATTTGGATGATTGATGTTGATTATGCTTCGGAATCCGACATTAGTATGGTGAAGTTGTGCGATACATTGATCATCCATAGGTTACACAATTAGATCGATCACTTTTATATAAGATATAAGAAATTCTGATGCAAAGATGGTATATGGGATATACTGTTTTGATTTCATCCATTCAATCACATAAGGATTGTAATTCTTTTGAAAGATCATCATTTTCATTCGCTTCGGAATCCGACGTTAGTATGGTGAAGCAATGACATGTTGATCTATCATATTGAGTTATCAATCGAGTTGTGTTTGACGGCATGAAATTGTTGCATTAGGATTAATGGCAGTACAAGTGTTGTATTGCCGCAGACTTTTCCGGTTGGGGTTGTAAATGCACAAAAGTTGTGCAGGAAACGACGTGAAATACAATGAAGTGTTCATAAAAATTTTCGCCGGGGCGCTGCCCCTGACAACCCCGCAAGGAGGCGCTGCCCCCTTGACCCCCGTCCGCTGAACGGGCAGCGGAACCCCCGGCTAAGTCTGCAAAGTGTGATCAATCAGCCGAAATTTAATTTAGTTTATTTAATTATCGGAATTTTAAACTAATAAGAAAAGTGTGTTTATTATTATTTATTTGTGGTGATCAGTTATGGCCTTAGTTTATCCTTTATTATTGTTTTGGGATTTTTAAATACGGCCTGCGAGTCGTGCCTCTCTCTCAATCTCTTTATGTAACTTCTTTTCTCATCTCACTCCCTCGTATGTAAAACGAGTATTCTTATATGTAATGTAATATTATGTTATGAAGAAAAAGGAAGTATTCAATATTAAAGGAGGATAACCTTGGAGATCATGCTTGGAGAAGCTTAGATCGTTATTAGGTTAGCTTAGGTTCTCTCATTGGCTTGAGAGAACAATTGCGTTAGGGGCCATAATTGTATCTTTTTTATATGTATGTTGATGCATGTAATTGTATGTTGATGCATGTGAGAGACGTTTTGCATGTTAAGCCGGTGAGATCAAACTAATAACAAATTCCCTCAAAATTAAATATTAAGTTTATGCTTTCCAATTTTTAGCACTCATCAAGACTAGTATCGAGCATTGTAGGTTTCGCCTACGCGAGGTGCATGTTCTATATTAGTAAGGTGTGATGGGATAATTGTAATATCCAATTGCTAAAACAATGGGTCAAACTTAACTAAACAAATTATAATAAGATTATACATGTTTAGAAGCAAGAATTGGGAATGATTCATGTGATGGATCAGAATAAGGAGTTATTCACCCAATTGAAAATATTCGAGAGTTGTATGAGATACAATTGGAAGGAGTTCCTACCTAAATAACTTAGTTTTGTGTAATCAGCCTAACGCTGACTTAAAACAAAGTGAAACATGGATCTCGACCCACTAGAAAGTCTTCCAACGGGATTTTCCGAATCAAATGATGAGGGTCATTTGTTTTGAATAAAATAGTGGGAGCATATTTGATTAAAGGCCTAATTAAATATGTTGTTTTAATGATACTTATATTTTCATATTTCTCTTGTAGATTACCATGACAACAAACACATCGAACAATATTTTGCGATCCATCCTAGATAAGGAAAAATTGTCTGGGACAAATTTCCTGGATTGGCACCGTAATCTGAGGATTGTCCTCAAGCACGATAAGAAGCTGTATGTCTTGGAGACACCAGTTCCTGAGGAGGAACCTCCTAGTTCTGCATCAAAGGCAGAAAGAGATGCTTATAAGAAGCATTTCGATGATGCCAATGAAACCGCTTGCCTCATGCTTGCTACCATGAACTCTGAGTTGCAAAAGCAACACGAGAACATGTCTGCGTTCGATATGATCGGACATCTGAAAATGCTTTATCAAGAGCAAGCAAGAAATGAGAGGTTTCAGGTTTCAAAGTCCCTTTTTAACAGCAAGTTAGCTGAGGGAGCCCCTGTAAGTCCCCATGTACTCAAGATGATTGGGTATGTGGAGAACCTTGACAGATTAGGGTTTCCCCTTGGAAAAGAACTTGCGATTGATCTGATCTTGCAATCGTTGCCAGAGAGCTTCAGTCAGTTTGTCCTGAATTTCAATATGAATGACTTGGACAAAAGTCTTCCAGAACTGCTAGGCATGTTGAGAACTGCTAAGCAGAATATGAAGACAAAAGGGAAATCCATTCTGATGGTCAGTAATGGAAAGAAACAGAACAAGAGGCCCATCAAACAGGGTGGTAGAGGGAAAGGCAAGGAAGTTGCCAAACCCAAACCCACTCCTCCTGTTTTGAAGCCTAGTGGAGGAATAGCAAAGGAGGGCACTTGCTTCCATTGCGGTAAGACCGGACATTGGAAGAGAAATTGCCCAAAGTACCTGGAAGATAAGAAAAATGGAGTAGAGACTTCAAATTCAGGTATTTTTGTTATTGAAATTAATTTATCTACTTCTGCATCATGGGTATTAGATACTGGATGCGGTTCTCACATTTGTACTAATGTGCAGGGGCTAAAAAGGAGTAGAGATTTGGCAAAAGGTGAAGTTGACCTACGAGTTGGCAATGGAGCAAAGGTTGCTGCTTTAGCTGTAGGAACTTATGTTTTAACTTTACCTAGTGGTTTAATAATTCAGTTAGAGAACTGTTATTATGTACCTGCAATTAGCAGGAATATTATTTCCGTTTCTTGTTTGGACAAGTTTGGTTTTTCATTCATAATAAAGAACAATTGTTGCTCCATTTATTTGAATGATATATTCTATGCTACTGCAAAAATGAATAATGGACTATATGTCCTTGATCTTGAAATGCCAATTTATAACATTAATACTAAAAGGTTGAAACCTAATGAGTTGAATCCAACTTACCTTTGGCACTGTCGATTAGGCCACATAAATGAGAAACGCATTTCCAAACTCCATAAAGATGGACTCTTGGACTCTTTTGATTATGAATCATATGACACATGCAGATCTTGTTTAATTGGAAAGATGACAAAGTCCCCATTCACAGGAAAAGGTGAAAGGGCTAATGATCTTTTGGCACTCATACATACTGATGTATGTGGACCACTGAACATACCAGCCAGAGGAGGTTTTCAGTACTTCATCACTTTCACTGATGACTTCAGTAGATACGGATATGTGTATTTAATGAAACACAAATCTGAGTCCTTTGAAAAGTTCAAGGAATTCAAGAATGAAGTACAAAACCAACTAGGGAAGAATATTAAAGTTCTTCGATCAGATCGAGGCGGTGAATATTTAAGCCTAGAATTTGATGACCATCTAAAAGAGTATGGGATTCTATCCCAACTTACTCCTCCTGGAACACCACAATGGAATGGTGTATCTGAGAGAAGAAATCGAACCTTGTTAGACATGGTCCGATCCATGATGAGTCACGCCGATCTTCCAAACTCCTTTTGGGGACATGCATTATTAACAGCAGCTTACACACTTAACCGTGTTCCATCCAAAAAGGTTGATAAGACACCATATGAGATATGGAGTGGTAAGAAACCACATATGTCTTACATGAAGATTTGGGGTTGCGAAGTTTACGTCAAACGACAAATTTCAACCAAGCTTGAGCCCAAATCTGACAAATGCTTATTTGTGGGGTATCCTAAAGAAACAAGAGGATATTACTTCTACAATCCTTCTGAGGGCAAAGTGTTTGTCGCTCGAACTGGAGTCTTTCTGGAAAGGGATTTTATTTCCAAAGGAAACAGTGGGAGGAAAATAGAGCTTGAAGAAATTCAAGAATCACAAAACATTGAAACACCTATGGAGGAACTAGAGCAGGAAACACAAGTAGTTGTGGAAGAGCAACCTGCTCAAGTAGAACAAGACCAGCGTAGGTCAAGCAGGACACGTCACCAACCTGAGAGATATGGATATCTCATAAGTGATCAGGGTGATGTATTACTCAGGGATCAAGATGAGCCTGTGACCTACAAAGAGGCCATAACTGGTCCTGAGTCTGAGAAATGGCTAGAAGCCATGAAATCTGAAATGGATTCCATGTACACAAACCAGGTTTGGACCTTGGTAGAACCTCCTATAGGAGTTAACCCTATAGGATGCAAGTGGGTCTTCAAGAAGAAGACTGACATGGATGGTAAGGTACATACCTATAAAGCAAGACTGGTTGCAAAAGGCTATAAACAAATTCATGGGGTTGACTATGATGAAACCTTTTCACCAGTTGCAATGCTTAAATCTGTTCGGATTTTACTTGCCATCGCTGCATATCATGATTATGAAATATGGCAGATGGATGTCAAAACTGCTTTCCTTAATGGGAATCTTCTTGAGGATGTGTACATGACACAACCTGAAGGATTTGACATACCACAAGATGCCCAAAAGATATGCAAGTTACAGCGATCAATCTATGGATTAAAGCAAGCTTCCAGAAGCTGGAATCTTCGTTTTGATGAAACCGTAAAACAATATGGATTCATCAAAAATGAAGATGAACCTTGTGTCTACAAGAAGGTTAGTGGGAGCATGATCGTGTTTCTGGTATTATATGTAGATGACATATTACTCATTGGAAACGATGTCCCTACCTTGCAACAAGTGAAGACTTGGTTAGGGAATTGTTTTTCTATGAAAGACCTAGGTGAAGCAGCCTATATATTAGGAATTAGGATCTATAGAGATAGATCACAAAAACTGCTTGGCCTAAGTCAGAGTACATACATAGATAAAGTGTTGAGACGCTTTAATATGCATGATTCCAAGAAAGGATTCATACCTATGCAACATGGTCTGTGTTTATCAAAAACACAATCCCCTTCAACTAAGGAAGAAAGGGATCGCATGAATAAGATTCCATATGCATCTGCAATAGGATCTATCATGTATGCCATGTTATGTACTCGACCAGATGTCTCGTATGCATTAAGTGCAACGAGTAGGTACCAATCTGATCCCGGTGATGCTCACTGGGTAGCTGTCAAGAATATCCTTAAGTACTTGAGAAGGACTAAGGATTCATTCTTGATATATGGAGGTCAGGAAGAGCTTGATGTAATTGGTTACACTGATGCTAGCTTCCAGACAGATAAGGATGATTTTAGATCACAATCTGGTTATGTGTTCTGTCTCAATGGTGGCGCTGTGAGCTGGAAAAGTTCAAAGCAGGAAACAGTTGCTGATTCTACAACTGAGGCCGAGTATATTGCTGCCTCAAATGCAGCAAAGGAAGCTGTTTGGATCAAGAAGTTCATTAGTGAACTTGGCATAGTCCCTAGCATTGTGGATCCCATTGGTTTATATTGTGATAACAATGGTGCTATCGCACAAGCTAAGGAGCCTAGATCTCACCAACGATCCAAACACATACTTAGGCGTTATCACCTCATTCGAGAGATAATCGATCGGGGAGATGTGAAGATATGCAGAGTACCTACACTTGACAATATCGCTGACCCATTAACAAAGCCTCTTGCGCAACAGAAGCATGATGGTCATACTAGATCTATGGGTATTAAGGGTATGCCTAATTGGCTCTAGTGCTAGTGGGAGATTGTTGGTGTAAGCCCTAGAGGCCAATACTTTTTGGTACTTGTATCGGATTATTCGTTTAATAATAAAAGGCATTTCTTTATTATGTTTGTCTTTCAGAATAATAAAGTCCCTAGAATAGTTAGTCTGTTTAATGAAATGTTAAGTGTGACTTAATCATGAGATCCCATTAAACATAAAGACATTATTCTTAAAATATCCGTAGTCAAGCTTTATTGCAAAGTGGGATAACATTAAAGCATTGAGACTATTATGAAGATAGACTGATGATCACATCTCATGGATCATGGATAAAGGGTTATCAAGTCTTGACATAGGTATAAATATTAGGAGTAATATTTATACCGGATTGACCCGCTATGAGAATACTACATAGTATGTTATGCAAAGTGTCATAAGTTATTCTCATGGTGATAATGGTGTATTACCACCCTTCGACCTGAAACCACTATGGACCCTAGATGTAGAGTTGGGTGCTTTATTGCTGATCAAACATTATCCGTAACTGGATGATCATAAAGACAGTTGATGGGCACTCCACGAAGCATGCTGAGGGACATGAGTGTCCTAGATGGAATTTGCCAATCCTGCATAACAGGAGAAATGTCTAAGGGCCCAATATTGAACTGGACAAGGATGACACAGTGTATGCCTTGTGTTCAATATAGACATAGGGGCAAAAGGGTAATTGTACAAACATATATTATCACGAAAAAGGTTTTGTCAGATCACATGACATTTTCGTGACTTGGGTAGCAGTGATGTGTTGCTAGATACCGCTCACTGTTTATTATGTTAAATATATAATTTAATATAATTACCAACGTTACGAAATCCTACAGGGTCACACACATAAGGACAGTTTGATGAGAGATAGAGAAATCAAAGGAACACCGTAAGGTACGGTGCACTTAAGTGAAAAATAGAAATTCGGATAATATAATAATAATTATTGTTATTTTATAATGGTTATAAAATAATAATAAAATAAATATATTTATTATAATAATAGTTATTATAATAATATATAATATTATTATGGATCATGTGAATTGGGCTTTTAGCCCGCAGCCCACAAGAGAGTCTATAAAAGGAACCCTTGTGATGAAGCTTTTACTTGATGCAATTTCGTTTTTGATTCTCACTCAAATAATTCCGTTCGTAAGCAGCTAGCACTGTGACCGGAAGCTGTTCGTGTGGACTGAGTAGAGGCGTTGCACTTCATCAATGCTTGTGATCGCTGCATCAAAGATCTGAATCGCCACAAAGAGGTAACGATTCTATCACTGACCATGCTCATTCGTAAGGATCACTAAAGGAAAATTTTTGTTTTCCGCTGCGTTTAGATCGCAATTTTCCTTCAGTAATGAGTCTGTTTAATCCCTGATTATGGCTTAAACTCATTACTTAACACTAAACAAAAACAACAAAAACATTTAAATAATCACAAGTAGGTTAATGATCTTAATCCTACACCATGGTGATTAAGTGTGAGAAGCTGACTTCACACTTAAGGTATTCTCATTACCCCTAATCAGAGGAAAGATGTGATGAGTTTACTAAATCCATTGGTTTAGGCTTAAGCTCATTAACTTATGACAAATTCTCAAAAGCAATAAAAGACTGAAAACTCAAAAACAAACAATAATCGTCTCCTCCGGGATTCTTTTCTCATCTCATTCACTCACAAACGAGAACTTGCTTCTTCCGTCTAATGCAAGACAGTTAGCACCTGAGCCAGACAGGTCATACACTTGAGCATAGACAAGCAAACAGTTCACAAGTCAATTCATCTTTCAGTCTCTTTGGGTCGAACTACGGTGTTCTGACTTCCTCATTGCACGAGAGGATACGTAGGCATAACTTAACAGTTATCGAACAAAAGTCTCTGTATATTCCCTTTCTTTCCAGCATTATTCTTTTAGCCTCATGATCTTGAGCATCTTATTCATGTTCTTACACTGACACTGTACATTTATACACTTCACACTTCTTTTACACTGACACCTGTACATCTTTTTTCCTGCTCTTTTGCACACAAAATTGCACTGACACTACCCCTTTAAAACACAAATATTTCAAGCGTGGATCCCGTCGAGTACGACGGACAATCTGGGTGCTAATACCTTCCCAGGTTGTAACCAACCCCCTTTCTCAGTCTCTCTGGTTCGCAACCGTCTTATCCATATCTTTTCTAGGTCTATGCAGCATTGCCTTTCCTCCGGGATAAAAATGCCTAGCTGGCGACTCTTTCATTCCCTGTGAGTTCACTCCTGTGTGTTCTCACACCCTCCTTTCGCCGACAGTTCGCGTCTGTACCCTATTTGACCCGGCTTCATTTAGTGGGAGCGACAGCTTGGCGACTCTGCTGGGGACTCTTATACTGTAACCAGGGCTTCTGGTTCTTTTTGTGGGTTCCTCCTAGCGCTTGTTTGATTTGTGTTTACTGGGGTGTTATGTGCTATTTGTGTTGTATATTTATTTTGTTTATTGCCTTATGTACAGTTGTTTTATTGCTTTCTTTATAGCTTTACATATATCATACTGTCATACTGTGCTGGCTGGATCTGGTTTTGTTGCTTTGGTGGGTGGTTGTTCCATTGAGAGTTGAGGTCCTATACCTGGGACCTGAGTGACACCTAGGCTACAGTGGTTCATGTTCTTTCCCATTCCATTTCGGTCTGGTGCGGGAATATGAAACACGGTTCAGATATGGGTTTCTTCTTGAGAACTCTGTGCTACAGATTTCCTGTAGTGCTAGGGCTATCTGGGAAGCCTGCTAAGTCTGGATGACCATTAGTATTGACCTTCAGAAACTGAGGTGAATTAGAGGAGGATCTTTTATGGTTATTATAAACACTATACCTCCGGGTTAGAAGTGTTTACACTTCTCATAACTGATCCAAGTCTAAGGATCCTTGTTTTAGAGCACCACCTGTGAGGGGGTTGGGCTGTTTAAAGGTTTGCAGGTACCCTTGACCTCAGCATACCCTGTTACTTTGTTTTGATTAAGAGTACTCCATTTTGAAACAGTTCTTGTGATTTTAACCCTGGACATGTGACTCTTTATTTGAGTCCCCCACCTTGGTTACTGGACTTATGAACCTCCATCTGGATTTCTTGAACATACATGGACTTATATCAAAGCAGCAATCAGATCCAGCTTGATCACAAACCCTTGCATATCATTTGCATACATCATCATTGCATCATTTTAACATTTGCTTATTTGTTTTTCAGGGTATCCATACTATATTTTGGCTTGGTTTTGACCCCTTCATCAGCATAGACCTATCTTCATCAGCATCTGCTTCAGCTATCCTCATCAGTTACCTGCTTCAGTCACCTGCACCATCAGTCTCAGCCTGTCAGTGGCCCATCTTCAGTATTATTCTCAGCATCTGTCTCAGCTCTTCTTCAGCAACATGGCACCCAAGAAGAGTAACATCTCTTACCATTTCTTTGAGCCTGAGCTAGCTGGCATCAGGAGGATCCAGACCCTGATTACTCCAGACCATATACCACTTTTCAGAGAACATTATGGAGGCATACTTGATGTGGTTATGGATTTGGACCCTTCCCAGAGGAGCTTGATTCATACTTGCCTGCAGTTCTATGATCCCCCTCTGAGGTGCTTCACCTTTCAGGATTTTCAGTTGGGTCCTTTATTAGAGGAGTATTCATCATTGGTTGGTGTACCTATCAGGGGTGGAGTCCCCTTCAACCCTGAGTTGACTTTTCCAAGTAATGAAGAAATAGCAAAGGCACTATATCTGGAACCTTGTCTGATTAAGCAGAATATGACTACCAAGGCTGGAATCTCTGGTCTACATTTGGATTTCTTGACCTCTCAGGCTATTCTGAAGGCCTCTTTGGGGGAGTGGAAGGCAGTCTGTGCATTATTGGCCCTTAGCATATATGGGGTCATATTATTTGCAGATGAGCCTAAGTTTATTAGCAAGAATGCAATCCATCTTTTCATCCTGAGGAACCCAGTGCCCACCTTACTGGGAGATTTCTACTACTCTGTTCACCAAAGGAATGAAAAGCAAAGAGGAAGACTGGTGAGGTGTTGTGCTCCCCTGTTCCATACCTGGCTGCTCAAGCACTTGCCCAAGACTGATGCATTCTTGAATCCTCATCAGCAAAAGAATTGGGCTAGAAGACTCATTGCTTTGACCTCAGCTGACATCAGGTGGTGCACTCAGAGCACCAAGGGCAGAGACATCATTACTAGTTGTGGGCAGTTCCCCAATGTACCCCTGATAGGAGTAAAGGGTTGCATCAACTACAACCCTCTGCTATTCAAAAGACAATTGGGCTATGCATTGGTCCACTCTCCTAGAGCACAAGACTTGGTTGAGACCCTTTATTGTGAGATTAAGCCTAATCTGGCTATTGTCAGGCAAGAATCCTGGGCTTGGGACAATGTCCAGACCAAAGGGGTGGCTATTCTAGGAAGATGCAACAATGTGGCCTCAGCTCAGTACTATGAGTGGTCTCATGTCAGGGCTCAAATTTCTGGGATGCCCTTCACCATTGAGGACACCCCTGGGCCATCCACAGCACCACCTCTTGCCACTGTCAGCTTAGAGGAGTTTGAGAAATTGAAAGAGAGGAATGAGAATCTGACTCAGGCTCTACAGAAGACCCTCTGGGAGAGGAGTGATGGTCGACTGGACATTGAGAGGTTATAAAAGCTAAAAGTGGAGCATCTAGCTAGGATTGAGAAGTCAGAGGACTACATTAAGAAGTCAAGGGCTGGAGAGCAGATCTTGAAGAATGCCTGCAAGGAGGCTCAGTTCCAGAAGGCCAGGACTGATTTGTATCTGAAAGAGAGTCAAGCTAGGTGGGTCAGGATCACCGAAGCTCGTACTCAGGAAGATAAAAGGACTCAGGACAAGATTGAGCAACTGGAGGCTAGTGCAAAGGAGCAGCAGGAAGCCCTGCTAGCAGCCCAGAGAGAGATCTCAGAGTTGAAGATTAGAGCTGGTGTGAAGAGGTCAAAGGACCAGAGTCGACACAAGAAGCTAACTGCAGCTGTTGCCACCAGGAATCTTCTTATCAGGAACCTCACAGAGCGTCCAGCTGATCCTGTGACTGAAGCACTTCTAAAGGAAGTTCAGGAGGATGAGTTTGGTCTTGGTGTCTGACTTTTGCTTGTTGTTGCTTTCATTTCATTGTACTTTCCTTTTCTTATGTTGTATTTTGACCCCTCAGGGGCAGGTATTATAAAAAACAAACTTTGTATCATTCACTTTTTTGTAATATATTTGTTAGTTTGTTGTATCTGAGTTCTTTCAAAGCAACATTAAGAGCATCTTCCTCAGGGGTCTGGAAAGGTCAAAACCAAGTGCCAAGCCAGATACCTTGGAAACAAATAAGCATACTGCATTGCATACTAACCTTTGTTTGTTTTGTAGGTTTTGTTTGTTTTTGTTACTAACTCTGTTGTGGTTCAGGAACTATTGCTCGGCGTCGGGTGTTCCCACTCAACCGTCCACACAGATATCCAACCCGCAACAACCTTCCGGGTATACAGATGGACCAGGTACAACAGGACCTTACAGAGGTCAGGACTCAAATGGCCAATGAGAGGTTGGAAATGAGGAATCAGATGACACAATTTATGGAGGTGATGAATGGTTTAGCTCAGAGCCAAGAGAGATTGAGGGCTTTAGTAGAAAGGCAGACTCAGGAAGACCCCCACCTAGGGACTGGTGGAACAAGCAACAATGAGAGGGTTCAGCCTCATATCAACCCACCTGTATTTGGACCCCACCTTCATCCGGAGATCAACATCCCTGCTAATGTACAAGGGAATGCTACTACGGGCAGAGTACTCCAAGAAGACCCCCAGGAAGATCAGTTCACAGTGATGGGAGCCGGGGATGAAGCCTATGACAGAAGGCTAGATGAAATTGCTGAAAAATTAAGGTCCTTGGAGTCTCAAAACTCCTTGGGCTTTGATGTCATGGACATGGGCTTAGTGGACGGGGTCAGGATTCCCCACAAGTTTAAACCGCCGTGCTTTAAGAAGTACAACGGAACCTCCTATCCACGGACCCACTTGCAATCCTTTCTGGGGAGGCTGAAGGCATATACCATGGATGAAAAGCTATGGATGTTTTATTTTGAGGATAGCTTAACAGGAGCTTCAAGGGAATGGTACTCTCATTTGACTAGAGCAACCATCAGATGCTGGAAGGACCTGGTTGAGGCCTTCATTAGACAATACCAGTATAATTTGGATATGGCTCCCAATAGGACCCTCCTGATGGGAATGTCACAATCATCCAGAGAAAGCTTCCGGGAGTATGCCCAGAGGTGGAGACAGCTTGCTGCTGCTGTCCAGCCACCCATGTCGGAGAGGGAGATGGCCGACATGTTTATGAACACCCTCCAAGGGACATACATTGATAGGCTAGCTGCCTTTTCTTCTACCAGCTTTGCAGATGTCGTTATAGCTGGAGAAAGAATTGAGAGCCTATTAAAGATGGGCAAAATTTCTGACAATGGTGCCAGCTCATCCAGCAACATAAGAAAGCCTTTTGTGGGCCCAAGAAGAACTGGTGAGACCAATGCTATCCATACCAGCAGGGGCAGACCCCGATATGTTCATAGGTCTGTGGCAGCAGTCACCATTCCCACTCCAATTCATCCACAACCAGCATATCAACCACAGCAACAACCCCACTACCAGCAACAGGCTCAGTATCCACCTCAGAGAAACTACAACAACAACAACAACAACAATCAGCAAAGACCATTTCAACAGAGGCCTTCTCAGGCCAATAGGGTGATTGATCCGATCCCTATGCCCTATGCCACATTATTGCCACAACTCCTGAAACTCAACCTGGTTGAGCTAAGGACATTGGCACCTCCAGATCCTGCCAGTCTACCCAGAAATTACGACGCCAGCGCCAGATGTGCTTTTCACTCAAATGCACCTGGCCACAGTACAGAGAAGTGCAGAGCTTTGCACATGAAAGTACAGGACCTGGTAGATTCTAAAGCTCTAAACTTTGCACCACCACCAAATGTTAACAAGAACCCTATGCCAAACCATGGTGGCCCCAGAATCAACGCTATTGAGGAAGATAAGCCGTCTTACTTGATAACCAGTGTGGGTCAGATTCGGACACCCTTGGTGGAGATTAAAGCTCAACTCCTTGAATGTCAAATGTTCCCTGGATGTGAGCTAGGATGTGCCTATTGCAACATTTCAGTGAATAGGTGTGATAACTTGAGAGATGGCATAGATGGTCTCATCCAGAGTGGCCTGCTTCAAATCACAACATCAATACCTACCAATCCAGCAATCTCCTTAACAACAGTTCCCGAGTTTTCTACAACTGCAACAACCATTGTTCCAAACAACTCTTCAATCTCATCAACAAATGCTTCATTTGTTACTTCAACGGACCAAATATCAACAAACATCCCTTCTACAACTTCAGCACCCCTTCATTCAGAATCTCCTACAACAGCAACACCCATCCAGTCAACAGTGTCTCCTACAACATCAACAGCAAACAATGAAAGTGTCTCAACGGTTACAATTTATTATGATCCTGCAAACGATTCTGCCTACAACTCACAAAATGCCACTCCTATCAGAGCACCAGTCACAATATACTATGATCCACAGACTATCACGGTCCCTTCTGCAGCTGCTATCAGTCCAGTCACTATCACGGTGCCTGGGCCAGTACCTTATGAAAGCAGTAATGCCATCCCTTGGCATTACGGCTCCAATCTATACTGCGAAGGACAGAAAATCACTCTCGAATCATCAACTTCTTCACCACAAGTAGACAATGTGGGGGGAGGCGGAGGCTTCACTCGAAGCGGACGTCTCTTTGCCCCGCAAATTCCAGGACCCGGTGACGAAGCAGAAGCTGCTGCCAAGGCAAAAGGGAAGAACATGGTGCAAGAAGAACAAATTGCTAAAGAAGCTTTGAAAACCCCTTTTGATCAAGAGGTTGATGAATTCATGAGAATCATCAAGAAAAGTGATTACAAGATAGTGGACCAGCTTCACCAGACGCCTTCCAAGATCTCTATTCTATCATTGCTAATGTGCTCCGAGGCTCATCGAAACGCACTATTAAAAGTCTTGCACGCAGCTTATGTGCCAGAAGAGATTACCGTCAATCAATTGGAGGCTGTAGTTGGAAATGTTAACGCTAGTCATGGACTAGGATTTACCAACACTGATTTGACTACGGAAGGCCGCAATCACAACAAGGCTTTGCACATTACCATGGAGTGCAAGGGTGCAGTTCTTTCTCATGTGCTGGTGGACACGGGATCATCCCTCAATGTCTTACCTAAGAAGGCCCTTGTGAAGCTGGAGTATGAAGGATTGGCATTACGTCCCAGCAACTTGGTAGTGAGAGCCTTCGACGGCTCTAAGAGATCAGTTCTGGGAGAAATTGAGTTGCCTATAACGATTGGCCCACAAACTTTCAAAACGACCTTCTACGTGATGGACATTCAGCCGGCCTACAGCTGTTTGTTGGGTAGACCATGGATTCATGCCGCTGGCGCAGTTACGTCTACCCTTCACCAGAAGTTAAAATTCGAGTGGGAGGGCCAAGTCGTTACTATTTGTGGGGAGGAAGATATTTTTGTTAGCCATCTGGCTACATACAAATACATTGAGATGGATGGGGAGATCCACGAAACTATGAGTCAAGGGTTTGAGGCCTTGAACATAAATGAAACATCTGTTGTACCTGGAACCTCAATGACATCTTATCAACAAGCCCGGAAGGTTGTTGAAGAAGGGACTGCCCAAGGCTGGGGCAAGTTGCTGCCCGTAGAGAAGAAGGAGGATAGATTTGGGTTGGGTTACAAACCAACTCAACAAGATCAAGCAGAGGCTGCTAAGGAGCCCAATTTTGTCAGTGGGGGAATGCTCACCCCCGATGTTGTGAACAACTTGGAAGACGAGGATGAAAGCGACCGCAACCTGGAGAGTTGGATACGTCCAAAGATCCCGGGGAGCAGTATCTCAAACTGGTCTTCCCAGGAAATTATAAGAGTTACTCCTGCAGAGTAATTATTATTTCCTGTATATTTTAAGCATGCATCAAGTCTTGCATCTTGCCCAAGATGACAAGACTCATTTTGTAATCGGGCCATCTGTAATTTTTGTGCAACAAGATTAATCAATGAAATATCAGACATCTTTTGCAAATGAGTCTTTTTCTTTTCCGCTCATTGTTTTTTCATTTCTCTTTTTGTACAAAAAAATAAATGGCAATGTTTTCAAAATGACAACTTTATTTCACTTTTCTAAACAAGATTAAAATCAATCACTAAAATGAACAAACTGAACCCTTGCAGAGAGTGCCTTCCAGACAGCACCGACAACAGCATAGCTATGACTTCGTATGACTTTGACAATCCAATCAATCAAGCTGATGAAGGGGTTGAAGAAGATTACGAGCTTCCTGAAGAGCTAGCCAGATTGTTGAGACAAGAGGAGACGGTTATCACTCCTCATCAGGAGGAGGTCGAAACGATTAATCTTGGTACAGATGAAGATGTGAAAGAAGTTAAAATCGGGGCCTGCTTACAAGACTCAGTGAAGAAACAACTGATTGACCTGCTTCAGGAATATGTGGATGTGTTTGCTTGGTCTTACCAAGATATGCCAGGGTTGGACACCGACATTGTTATGCACAAGCTGCCTTTAAGAGAGGATTGCCCGCCAGTTAAACAGAAGCTGCGCCGTACTCGTCCAGATATGGCAATGAAGATCAAGGAAGAGGTGCAAAAGTAGTGGGACGCCGGGTTTCTTGCTGTAACTAGCTATCCACCGTGGGTTGCTAATATTGTACCTGTGCCTAAGAAAGACGGCAAAGTAAGAATGTGTGTTGACTACCGGGATCTGAACAGGGCCAGCCCGAAAGATGACTTCCCATTACCTCACATTGATGTATTGGTAGATAACACGGCTCAGTTCTCGGTATTCTCCTTCATGGACGGATTTTCAGGATACAACCAGATCAAGATGTCACCTGAAGACATGGAGAAGACCACTTTCATTACACCCTGAGGCACATTCTGTTACAAGGTGATGCCATTCGGACTGAAGAATGCCGGTGCGACATACCAACGGGCTATGGTGACATTATTCCACGATATGATCCATAAAGAAATCGAATGTTATGTGGATGACATGATTGCCAAGTCCCTCACTGAAGAAGACCACCTGGTAAATCTACTGAAACTATTCAAGCGTCTGAGGAAGTACCAACTGAAGTTGAACCCCAACAAATGCACATTCGGGGTACGATCTGGTAAGCTGTTGGGATTTATTGTAAGTGAGAAAGGGATTGAAGTTGACCCTGATAAAGTCAAAGCTATTCAAGAAATGCCTGCACCGAAGTCAGAAAAAGAAGTTTGAGGGTTCTTGGGACGATTGAACTACATTTCCCGGTTCATATCTCACCTCACAGCAACTTGCGAACCCTTGTTCAAACTGCTAAGAAAAGAACAAACGGTCAGATGGAACGAAGACTGCCAGAAGGCTTTTGATAAGATCAAGGAGTACTTACAAGAGCCTTCAATCCTTATGCCTCCAGTTGAAGGAAGACCTCTAATCATGTACTTGACAGTATTAGAAGAGTCAATGGGGTGTGTGCTGGGCCAGCATGACGAGTCTGGTCGAAAAGAGTATGCAATATACTACCTAAGCAAAAAGTTTACCGACTGTGAACAACGTTATTCACTGCTCGAGAAAACTTGCTGTGCTTTAGCGTGGGCTGCTCGCCGACTGAGACAGTATATGTTGACCCACACTACTTTATTGATTTCAAAGATGGACCCAGTCAAGTACATATTTGAGAAGCCAGCTCTTACCGGACGGGTTGCAAGATGGCAAATGATCCTCACAGAATATGACATCCAGTACACATCTCAGAAGGCCATCAAAGGCAGTGTATTGTCTGATTATCTTGCTGAGCAACCCATTGATGATTACCAGCCTATGAGATTTGACTTCCCTGATGAAGACATCATGTTCATAAAAGCAAAAGATCATGAAGAGCCTGTTCACACTGAAGGGCCTGACCCAGAGGAAGAATGGACTATGATGTTTGATGGGGCTGTTAATATGAATGGTCGTGGTGTTGGTGCAGTACTCATTACACCTAAAGGAGTTCACATGCCTTTCTCGGCAAAACTCACTTTCAACTGCACTAACAACGAAGCTGAATACGAAGCTTGCATTATGGGTCTTGAGGAAGCCATTGACCTCAGGATCAAGACTTTAACTGTATTCGGAGATTCAGCTCTGGTAGTCAATCAAACCAACGGCAAATGGTACACACACCAGGATCATCTAATACCTTACAGGGATTATACAAGGAGGTTATTGACTTTCTTTACAACAGTCAAGCTTGAGTATATTCCCCGGGACGAGAATCAGTTTGCAGATGCTCTGGCCACCATTTCATCCATGATCAAAGTTCAAGCTGCCAACTTTGTACCTCGGATTTCAGTGTCCAGACTTGACAGACCAGCATATGTATTCGCAGCAGATGTTGTCAAAGATGATAAGCCTTGGTTCCATGACATTAAGTGCTTCTTGGAGGATCAAACATACCCGCCTGGGGCATCTTCCAATGATAAGAAGACTTTGAGAAGGCTTGTTGGTAGTTTCTTCCTAAATGCTGATGGTTCCATGTACAAGAGAAACTTTGATATGGTACTCCTCAGATGCGTTGACAGAACAGACGCGGACTTGTTGATGCACGAGGTGCACGAAGGATCCTTTGGTACCCATGCAGGAGGGCATGCCATGGCCAAGAAATTGCTAAGATCAGGTTATTATTGGATCACAATGGATGCAGATTGTTGTGCCTACGCCAGAAAATGCCATAAATGTCAGATTTATGCGGATAAGGTGCATGTGCCTCCCAATCCTTTGAATGTGATGTCTTCACCCTGGCCCTTTGCTATGTGGGGCATTGACATGATTGGCAAGATTGAGCCAACTGCTTCGAATGGCCACAGATTCATCTTGGTTGCCATTGACTATTTCACCAAGTGGGTCGAAGCAGCTTCATATGCAAACGTTACAAGACAAGTGGTAGCCATATTTCTGAAGAGGGATATCATCTGTCGATACGGAGTTCCCGAGCGAATCATTACTGACAATGGTTCCAATTTGAACAACAAAATGATGGCAGAGCTGTGTCGGGACTTCAAGATCCAACACCACAATTCTTATCCTTACAGGCCAAAGATGAACGGCGCTGTTGAGGCAGCTAATAAGAATATCAAGAAGATTGTGCAGAAGATGGTAGTTTCATACATAGACTGGCATGAAATGCTACCGTTTGCCTTGCATGGTGTAATACCTCAAAATTTGCCCTCATTCCTTTTTACCCTAACTGGCTTATGCTTAGCATTCATCTGCATTTCTCATTAGGTTAGGGCATTCAATCATGCATTGCATTGGCTCATAAGGCATGTGATCAATTCCATATGAAACTAGGGTTTATTTCCTTGATTAAATGGCCTTTGAGGATTGAACTGGGTGAGAATATTCACTAGTAGATCTGACCCATTATTGAGGTGTTCAATCAAATTCGCTTTGAATAAGAGTGTTGGCTCTATGTAACGTCTCAAGTTCTATTCCTCATCATTGAATATCTCAAGGAGAATTTGGAGTTCTTGGTCATGATTTTGATTTGAAGGGAACTTCACCACTGGAGGCCCATTGTATCAGAGATTGGTTTGGATCCTTTTGTTTATGGAATGATAATTCGAGCTGGTGTGGATCTTAGTATGGCATCGAAGTTCCTAAAGATGGATTGTGTTGAAGGATTCGATTCAAATTAAAGGAGAATGCACGACTATTGGTTTATTTGGAAGCCATCATACAAACATCAGTACATACCCGTACCATTTTCGTTATGTTCACTTTGATGCTCACTAAACAATTTAAGTGTAACATCCAATTCATGTTTATAAATCACTATTCCACTTTTGGGCTCAATTCCATTTTCTTTTTTTTATTTGACACCAATAAACTATCTAGTTCATTTTAAAACCATTTGCTAATTCACACTTCAGTTTTTTTATTTATTATTCGCAAACTCTTTCCAATTGGCATTCTATATCTAGCTTTGATCCATTCCATTTCCCAAGGGGTTCTAATTAAAATGTCAGCCTTTTATTCCATTTTGTTATCCAAGTCACTTCAAATGTCAAAGTCAAAACTCAATCCATAAACCAAGCCCATTCTCACCATTTTCGTTAATCCACTAAGTATTTGTTTACCTATTAATCTTCATTACAAAGAAACTCTATTTGGCCTAATGTTTCATCATCTTATACCACAATCACACATTGTCACGTTTTGAGCTCATGTGTATAGGCAACTACCCATTGGCAGTAGGGTTAACATGACCTATTAACTTTTCAAACAGTTCAGTCCCAAAAACATAGCAAGTAAGGCAAAATTGTGGTGATGCAGTTCCAAAAAGAAGACTAACAAAAGTTCAGTTACAACTTTACACCAGGGAAATTCAGAAAAATCAATACAAAAAGGAATTATAACATAACTATAGAAGAATTCAGTTACAAAGAATAACGGTATCAGTTACAACGAAAATCAGCTTGAAACTCTAAAATCCAAATACAGAAAGTGAAGGATAAGTTACAAAGAAAAAAGCCTGTTATAATAACAGAACTCGGTACCATGCCTTCTTCAGCTTTCAACTCTCCTCATATTCAATCTCTTCTTCACCCTCACAGCTTTATCAATCATCAAGAGAGAATTCAAAGTTTCTTCCCAGAAAGACTTCTTCGATCATTAATAAACTGCAGTGACGAACTCAGTCATCACTGATCACACTAAAATTCACCGTATTTCTGACTCCGATTTCGCATGAATTCTTAGCTTTTATTGTTGTTTTGCTTTGTTATTGCTTTGTTTTCTTATGTTTTCAGGTTTTTATAATAATCGGAGCTTGAATCGGGAAAAGGAGCGAAAAAGGAGTGAAAACGGACGAAAACCTAGAAATTCAGCGTTTTTCACTTGCGGCACCCACCGTGGCGGGCGCCATGGGGTTAGCCATGACGTGGCCACGTCTCAAGACCACTCCTCAACCTCCAAGACCCACGATCCCCACTCCACAATCCCCTGTAGGGACCATGGCGGGCGCCATGACCTTGTGGCGGGCGCCACAAGGCAAAATTTCATAACCTCCACTTTTTAGTGGAGGGGCGTCCCGGTCATTTCATGCTTTCAGTTTTTACTATAAATAGGACCTTAGATTTTCGTTTTTCTTCATCCAGAATTAGAATTCTCTAGGCATATATCAGTTATAAAGCAGTTGCCATTCCACATCGGGGTGCCTCTGCAATCGAGTGATCGAGTCTGTAATCTGTCTGTGGTTCGAGTTTTGGAGCACTCTGGAGGAAGTTAATCCTGCCGCCATTTTAATTCAAGTTCGTACTTTACTTTTATTTATTTCTGCCTCGCTTTTATTTTGTTTATTTCCCGCACTCGCACATTTACGTTGTTTATTTCCTGCACTCGCACATTTACGTTGTTTATTTCCTGCACTCGCACATTTACGTTGTTTATTTCCTGCACTCGCACTTTACTTCGTTTACTTTCCGCACTCGCTTTAAATTACTTTTATGAAAAACTATAAAAAGAATATTTACTTTATCATGTCTAACTAATTCCATAAAGGTTAGAATGTAAGGATCGTAATTAAACCAGTAATCAGTATAATTGTTCGTGGAAACACCTAAGGGCTATTTTATCTTTCAATTCAAATAATTGTTTTTAACTATTTCAAAAACAGCCAAAAGCGCTTTGTATAGTTCATTAGGAGATTTTAGATTAAAAAGAAAAGAGATTTTAAAACGATTTTCGGACGCGTTAGGAAGTTTAAACTCTGGTTCGCAAGAACCTCTTTTTGCTAAGAAGTCCAGGTTAAAATACTTTTCAACTTAGTTAAGATACTATATTTCTTAAAAATAGGTTTACTACTCTAACGCAGTACGCACCTTTTTATCCGTGACAATAGGAGGGGTTGATTAGAGAGTACAACTCGGTTCTGAATACGCGAAAGCGACAGTTCCTGTTAAATTAGTTCTTTTCAAAGAAGAAAACACTTCCCATAAGTAGTTCCACTAACAAGTACTGGATTATCATTGATTACGTGAATTACATTCGAGCCTGTTTTTATTTATTATTTAAAATTATAATTTTATTTACCATTGCACCCTTATTAAAACCCTTAAAAATAGTTGCCTTAGATACACACCATAACAACAGGTTTGATAGATTGACACTTGGTCTCTGTGGATTCGATAATCTTTTATATTACTTTGACGTGATTCGTACACTTGCGAAAAACACGCATCAAGTTTTTGGCGCCGTTGCCGGGGACCAATATTGTCAAATTTCATTACCTTGTAGTTATACCGTTTAGACTAAGGTTGTTACCCACCGGTCAATGCGAAAGACTCGCAGTGCCGGAAGTTTAGTAGACCCTCTAGCTGAACCTGAACGTTACGCTCGCGCACGTTTATTTTTCCATAGGAATAGGATAGCTATGGCCAAAGAACAAAACCGAAGACCTCTTAAGGACTTCGCCCAACCATCAAACGAGGAACCTAGTTCCAGTATAGTAAACCCCGCTATCCCAGCCAATAATTTTGAACTTAAACCATCCCTGCTGCAATTAGTGCAACAGAGACAATTCGCAGGTCTCGCTACTGATAACCCAAACCAACATTTAAAAAACTTTCTTCAGTTAGCAGACACCTTTAAAACCAATGGAGCTTCTCCTGAGGCAATACGCTTAAGATTATTTCCCTTTTCCCTCAGAGATAAAGCTCTATCATGGTTAGATTCCCTTCCACCCAATTCAATAACAACTTGGGATGACCTTAGGAAAGTTTTCCTTGCTAGATATTTTCCCCCGAGTAAGACCGCTCTTCTTCGAAACCTAATAACTAGATTTACCCAACACCAAGGAGAGTCGTTGTTCGAAGCCTGGGAGAGATATAAAGAACTATTAAGAGCATGCCCACACCATGGCTTAGAGAATTGGCTAATCATCCAAACCTTCTATAATGGACTTCTTTATAACACTAAAATGACCATCGACGCTGCCGCTGGTGGCGCACTGATGAACAAACCTTACCCTGAAGCTAGTGCCCTTATCGAGGATATGGCCCAAAACCATCAATCATGGGGAGTAGAACGAGCGACAGTGGAAAAGAAGGAAGCCCAAGGAGGAATACATGAGCTAAGCTCTATAGACATGATGCAGGCTAAAATGGACGCGTTGGCCCTAAGAGTCGAACATATGTGTACAACTCCGAATACTGTAGCCGCAGTTTCGCCGAATTGTGAGATATGTGGAACGCAAGGACACCAATCCGCCGAATGCAATCTGTTGAATGAAACCAACACCGAGCAAGTGAACTATACCCAAGGGAACCCATTTTCAAACACATATAACCCTGGATGGAGGAATCACCCAAACTTCTCCTACAAAAATAATAACCCTATCCAAAATACCGCACCTCCGAGACAACAAGGTTACCAAGCCCCTAGAACAAATCAACCTATGCAACCTGTGCCACCAAACCCGAGCTTTGAGGAAATTGTAAAAGATTTCATCGTTGCTCAAAAACAGAAGAACAAAGAGTTCATGAACCAAAGCGTCCATGTTAACGAACTAATTACCCAGTTAGGAACCAAGGTTGATCAAATCATTACTCATAATAAGATGCTTGAAACCCAGATCTCTCAGGTAGCGTTAAACCAAGCCCCACAGACTACACCCGGAGGACAGTTCCCTGGACAACCTCAACAGAACCCGAAAGGGCAAGCTAATGCCATTACTCTACGAAGTGGAACCGCTTATAAGGAACCTTTGAACCCTAGATTAAGTGAGCCCGAAACATCTGAGAGGAGTGAGGAGAAGGAACCAGAGAAGCCTAAAACCCCGGAAAGTCAAGAAAAAGGAGAAGAACCTAAAAATAAAACCTATGTACCACCACCGCCATACAAACCACCAATACCTTACCCTCAAAGATTAAAGAAAACCCAAATCGATAATCAATATCAAAAATTCGTTAAGGTTATAGAAAAACTTCACGTAGAAATCCCCTTTACAGAAGCCATCACCCAAATACCTTCTTATGCTAAGTTTCTCAAAGACATACTTACAAATAAACGTAGACTTGAAGATCCGAAACCCGTGGAATGTAATTCTATTTCCGAAGATAGGTTAGCAAAGAAAGATAAAGATCCCGGAAATTTTTCCATTCCTTGTATTTTGGGGAATCATGTCATCGAAAAAGCTTTTCTAGACCTAGGAGCTAGTGTGAGCTTAATGCCTTTAGCAGTTTGTGAGAGATTAAACTTAGGAGAACTACAACCTACTAAGATGTCACTTCAATTAGCCGATAGATCCGTTAAATACCCTATAGGCATACTTGAAGACGTCCCTGTTAGGGTAGGTCAGTTGTTTATACCTACTGATTTTGTTGTCATGGACATTAAAGAAGATGACGACATACCGATACTCCTAGGTAGACCGTTCTTATCGACTGCTGGAGCCGTAATAGATGTTAAAAAAGGAAAACTAACTTTTGAGGTAGGTGAAGAGAAGATAGAATTTATATTGTCAAAATTTCTTATGGCACCTGTGATAGGAGATGCTTGTTATGCCTTAGATATCATCGAAGAATGCATTAGGGAATTAGAACAAGAAGAAGAAACTGAATCTATAAAATTGCCATCAACCCTTATTTTGGAAGATGACAATTATAAAACACCCTACATTGATGATAACCTTCACGAATGTTTATCTCTTACCCCAGATCCTATGCCTTGCCCTATGAAACCGACCGTAAAACTTAAGGAACTGCCTAAAAACCTGAGATATGAATTTCTCGATGAAGATATGAATCGTCCAGTTATAGTCAGTGCTACCTTAAACCAAAAAGAAACCGATCAATTATTAGAAGTTTTACGTAGGTACCCCTCAGCCTTAGGATATAAGATCTCTGATCTAAAAGGAATAAGCCCATCCGTATGCATGCATCGGATTTTGCTTGAAGAAGATTCAAAACCTTCCAGAGAACACCAACGAAGAATAAATCCTATAATGAGTACTGTAGTTAAGACTGAAGTTCTTAAGTTACTAGAGGCAGGTATAATATATCAGATCTCGGACAGTAAATGGGTGAGTCCTGTGCATGTAGTACCTAAAAAGGGAGGCATCACAGTCGTGCAAAACGAGAAGGGCGAACCTGTAGCAAAAAGAACCGATGGAGGTTGGCGTATGTGCATAGATTATAGAAAATTAAATAAAGCAACTAGGAAGGACCATTTCCCATTACCATTCATAGACCAAATGTTGGAGCGCCTAGCCAGACACTCTTACTTTTGTTACTTAGATGGATATTCCGGATTCTTCCAAATACCTATTCACCCCGAAGATCAAGAAAAAACTACCTTTACATGCCCAGTTGGAACTTTTGCCTATAGAAGAATGCCTTTTGGACTTTGTAATGCTCCTGCGACTTTCCAACGCTGCATGATGTCTATCTTTGCTGATTATTTAGATGGAATTATGGAAGTATTTATGGACGATTTCTCAGTTTGTGGATCAGATTTCAAAAATTGTCTTGTCAACCTTGAGAAAATCCTGGAGAGATGTGTGGAGGTAAACCTTGTGCTAAATTGGGAAAAATGTCATTTCATGGTCACCGAAGGGATTGTTTTAGGACATGTAGTTTCCGAAAAAGGTATAGAGGTAAATAAAGCAAAAATAGAAGTCATAGAGAATCTAAAACCGCCGAAGACTATCAGGGAGATAAGAAGTTTTCTTGGACATGCCGGATTTTACCGACGTTTTATCAAGGATTTCTCCAAAATAACAAAACCCTTAACTGGTCTTTTGATGAAAGATGCTGAATTTATCTTCGATGAAAAATGTACTGAAGCATTTAATCTCCTGAAGCAAGCTCTGATTTCAGCACCTATAATGAAACCCCCTGATTGGTCAGAATCGTTTGAGATAATGTGTGACGCCAGTGATTACGCTGTTGGAGCCGTTCTAGGTCAGAGAAAAGACAAAAAGTTACATGTGATTTATTATGCCAGTAGAACCCTAGACGCTGCACAGCTCAACTACGCAACAACCGAAAAAGAGCTCCTAGCTGTAGTTTTTGCAATAGACAAAGTTAGATCTTATCTAGTAGGAGCCAAGATTATAGTTTACACCGACCATGCTGCCATTCGTTACTTACTAAGCAAAAAGGATGCCAAGCCTAGGTTACTTCGATGGATTCTATTACTGCAAGAGTTTAATTTGGATATCCGTGATAAGAAAGGCACTGATAATGTGGTAGCTGATCACCTATCTAGGCTAGAATACCTGAAACCTGATCCAGTTCCCATAAATGACGATTTTGCCTATGATAGACTGATAGCCCAACTAGAAACCATTGAAGATGATAACCCAGACCCTCATGAGTATTTTCAAAAATCCTTAGCCATAAGTGATGTACCTTGGTATGCAGACTTTGTTAATTATCTAGCCGCTGACATCATACCCCCTGATCTAAACTACCACCGGAAGAAGAAGTTCTATAGTGATGTGAGAAACTTCTATTGGGACGAACCGTTTCTTTTCAAGAGAGGTAAAGATGGCATTTTCCGCCGTTGTGTTCCAGAAGAAGAGGTAAATAATATAATTGAGCATTGTCACTCTGCACCCTATGGTGGACATGCAAGCACATCGAAGACCTACGCCAAGATTCTTCAAGCTGGCCTATTCTGGCCTACTATGTGGCGTGATGTCCATGCTTTCATTGTCAAGTGTGATAGATGCCAATGCACAGGAAATATTTCAAGACGTAATGAAATGCCGTTAAGAAATATCCAAGAAGTAGAACTCTTCGACGTATGGGGTATAGACTTTATGGGACCGTTCCCACCATCTTTTGGAAATCAGTACATCTTAGTAGCAGTTGACTACGTGTCTAAATGGATTGAAGCTATCGCCGCACCCACAAATGACACCAGAGTAGTCATCAAATTATTCAAGAATTATATATTTCCCAGGTTTGGAACCCCCCGTTTAGTCATAAGTGATGGAGGATCACACTTCATATCGAGAATATTTGATAAACTTTTAAGCAAGTATGGAGTTAAGCATAGAGTAGCAACACCATACCACCCACAGACCAATGGACAAGTGGAAGTATCTAATAGGGAGATAAAACAAATCCTCGAGAAGACTGTCTCTATATCTAGAAAGGATTGGTCACAGAAACTTCAAGAAGCATTATGGGCCTATAGAACCGCTTTTAAAACTCCTATAGGAACAACCCCTTATCAACTGGTCTATGGAAAATCATGTCACTTACCTTTTGAATTGGAACATAAGGCCTATTGGGCCATCAAAACTTTGAATTTGGATTACTTGACTGCTGGTGAAAAACGTATCCTTGACATCCACAAATTAGAAGAGCTCAGACAATCTGCCTACGAAAATGCCATTATATACAAAGAAAGAACAAAAGCTTGGCATGACAAAAGAATCATAAGAAGAGACTTCAAGATAGGCGATCCTGTTCTCCTGTTCGATTCTAGGTTACGACTATTTCCAGGTAAACTCCGTTCGAGATGGACTGGCCCTTTCGAAGTATCTAAGGTCCTAAGATCCGGTGCTATTGAAATCAAGAACCAGACATGTAAACCATTCATCGTTAATGGACAGAGGTTGAAGCCCTACGAAGGAGGTGACATTCCAACAACATACACCTGCCATACTATGAGTGATCCACCATATCCTTCCAATGATGTTTAATTATCGGTCGTCGAGCTAATGACGTTAAACAAGCGCTGCATGGGAGGCAACCCATGGTTTTTCTTATTTTTGTACTTTTTATTTTTTACTTTTACTTTATTTTGTTTATATTATTATTATTATGTCAGGACTAACGATTGAATGTTTTATGTGCTTTCAGGACTTGTTTGCTAACCTTGTACAGAATGCAGAACCCTGATGACATGCACGTGGCCTTTAGAGATGATGCACAGAGAGAGCGTTACTATGTTCACATGAGACGCCCTATGGCTCCTACCAGGTACCCTGACCATGACTGCATGGATGCCTTGGGGATAGAGCCAAGCGTCAGATTTTTATGCCATCAACTCCAGTGGGAACAGTTTGACTACAGGAACAACACTTATAGGAACTTGACTCTTGAGTTCCTCAGCTCGTTTCATTATGACCCTTGGGCTGGACCCGATGGACTCGCTGTTTTCAGGTTGTTCGGGATTGACTACTCATTCTCTCACAGAGAGTTTGGTGATGTGCTAGGTTTCCAGACTACTCCTGATGCTATTCCAGATACACCGATGGGGTATTTTATGAGCAGAGAAGTGGAAAAGTTTTGGACTAAAATATCCGGCGGAGGGAGCCAAGATCCTTCTACCCAGTTTTCTCAGGTAATCCACAACCCTGCATTGAGGTACTTCCAGATGATTCTAGCACATTCTTTCCTAGGTTTTCCAGATACAGAGACACTGCTAAGTGAAGAGGAGATTTTCCTACTGTTTTGTGCGACTCAGTCTCGCCCTGTTGCTTGTGGCAACTTTCTGTTAAAAGGCTTGGCTAGTGTTGCCAGATCATCCGTAGGCATCATCCATGTCGGTGGGATTGTTACACAGATAGCTACTGCATTGGGTTTGTCTCGCAAGTTATTGCACCTCAGGACCTTCTGCTGCTACACCACCCTGGATATTGATTTTTGTCTTGATAGAGGACTGATGAGGAGGGCTTCTTTTGAGCCCAACATGTTTAGATTGCTGATCGACGGCGAAGCGATACACTACTTTACATTACCAAATCCGCTGATGACCAGTGTCCATGATCCTGCAAATTGGAGTTATGCTCTAGAGGGTTATGGAGAGACTGTCGAAGAGCCGAAATCACCTCCCGCCGCTGAGTACACTCCTACACCTCTTACTCCCCAAATCACTGTTATGTCTAACAATATGTCTCTGCAGCCACCTGACCTACAAACACAGATTTATGAGCTCCGTAAGGAGACTGCCCTGCTCAAGCAGGAAGTGGCAGACTTGGAGTTACAGATGCAGGTTTCTGATCTCACTCATGCCTCAGAGGCCGATGCTCTATATCAGGCGATTGAAGAGTTTCGGAGGGAGATAGCTGAGATTCGTGGATCAAGCCAGGAGAAGAAACCTACCACATGACTCATTCTACACTGACATCGCTACCCTAGTATTTAATTTCCTTTTTACGCTTTATTTTCATATACTTTGAATTCCTTATATATATATATATACATATTATGCACTAATGTTAATTTTTCTTTTTCTTTTTTTGATTTTTAATTATTTTATTTTTTGTCGTGCAAAGAAAAAAAAATAATAAGACAAAAATATTTTCATTTTTGTCTTCACAAAAAATATATGCAAGCCTCATGCCTTGAAAAGAAGAAGAAAACGCTATTGTTTTTGGAGGGCTTGTTACGTCTATTGCTCGGGCCCTTGGCCTGAATGATGAGATAGCTACACTTGAACCACTACCTCCTCGCACAATTAATTTAAAATTTCTGAAAGACATGAAATTGTGCCGAACGAGGAGAGAAGGTGGTTATGAGTTGATGGTTCATGGGGTAGCTATCCCATCTGTTGCTTTACCATGCAGTAGACGTACTGATGTACGTGATGAAAGGAACTGGACCTATGATCTTAATGCTCCACGTGTTTTGGGTCCACTTCCTCCTAATATTCCCGATGGGGAGGCACATGACACTGATGATGAGTATGATCGGAGAGAGCAGTCTCCCATCCCTCACATGTCCCCCCATCGTCCTTCACAGTCACACACTGCACCATCTTCCTCTAACCCTGTTGCAGGTACTGCTCCTGGATTCTTTGTCACCGAGGAGATGTGGCGTGATATGACAGCTAGAGAAGAAAGGCGTGATGGCCTTCTCTCTACTATTTCACAGCAGCTGACGGACAACATGAGCTTCATGCAACAATCGCGATTGGTTTCGGATCGTGCTTATACAAACGTTTGCCGTACCTTGAACGATATCTCATTAGAGCAGAACCGTCAGAGAGAGTTCAACAGCCGACACTACCAGCTTGTAGAGGCTACTCAGGGTTCCATCTTGGGTAACCTTCGAGAGGTCCGGAGTGCTCAGGCTGCTTTATCATCACGACTCGACCGGAGGGACCAGCATCGCAGTAGATCCCGTCGTTCCAGACCATCACATCAGGACGGCGAAGGCACCAGTGCCCCTCCTCAGTAGTCTTTTCCAGGTTACCCCCCTTATCTTATTTCGAAACATTGGGGACAATGTTCGATTTAAGTGTGGGAGGGGATTTTATTGCTTTCTGTCATTTCCTTTTTTTTAATTATTTCCTTTCAGTTATTTCCCTTTTCAGTAATTTAATTTTCTTAGATAATGCATGAGTCTGACGAGTCACCAGTATAGTGTCTTTTTAGTTCATCTTCATTTTTTTCCCATTTCCTTAGCCTTACCAGAAAAATTTTAAAAAGAAAATAATGTTGTTTTACATGTTTTTTGGGCTTTGAGACAGGTTTAGATTAGGATGTGGTGACTTAGGTCAACTTTTTGAAACATCAGAACCATTTTAGCACCATAGACCTCTTGAATATAGGAATCACTCCTAAACCCCACCACCTTGGCCTTTACTATCATTTTAAAAATTGTCCTAAGTAGTTTATCTTAGCAGTCAGCTCCGGCTTAAGCATGCTCTACGTAGGGGGTCGATGAATATAAGTGAATGATCCAGTTCTAATAAAAAAGAAAAAAAGAAAAAAAAAGAAAAAAAGGCAAACTCTGGTATAGGTGACCCTCACAAAGTCATTTAAACCGAAAAAAGAGAAAAAAAAAAAATTTTGCCACAAAAAGAAAAAAATTGCAAGTCACCTATTGTTAGTTGGTTCAGAGGTATCTGGCACTGAACTTGGTAGGGCGGATTACGATCCGATCCCCCGCAGCTACATTTAGGCGAAATAAAAACAGGTTTACACATGCTTATGTGCCAGAAACCTTATGTTATGGATCAGAATCACTAACCGGTCACTCTACTATGAAGCATGTACGGATAACGGGCTTAATGTGATTGCGCCTGAATGAAAAGGACACAAAAAGATGAGAAGATAGGCCTAGGTATCGTGGGATGATATGGAGTGGTTAATATAGGATTGAAGTTTGTGTTTGTGTTACTATGGTACCCTTGGTTCACTTAGTTAGTATCTGTCACTGCATCCTGACTTGAACTTAGAATCCCTTTAGCCCAAAGACAAGTGTTGACACCATATTTTCTTAAACTTTAATGTTTGCTTGAGGACAAGCAAAGGTTTAAGTGTGGGAGAATTTGATCACACTAAAATTCACCGTATTTCTGACTCCGATTTCGCATGCATTCTTAGCTTTTATTGTTGTTTTGCTTTGTTATTGCTTTGTTTTCTTATGTTTTCAGGTTTTTATAATAATCGGAGCTTGAATCGGGAAAAGGAGCGAAAAAGGAGTGAAAACGGACGAAAACCTAGAAATTCAGCGTTTTTCACTTGCGGCACCCACCGTGGCGGGCGCCATGGGGTTAGCCATGACGTGGCCACGTCTCAAGACCACTCCTCAACCTCCAAGACCCACGATCCCCACTCCACAATCCCCTGTAGGGACCATGGCGGGCGCCATGACCTTGTGGCGGGCGCCACAAGGCAAAATTTCATAACCTCCACTTTTTAGTGGAGGGGCGTCCCGGTCATTTCATGCTTTCAGATTTTACTATAAATAGGACCTTAGATTTTCGTTTTTCTTCATCCAGAATTAGAATTCTCTAGGCATATATCAGTTATAAAGCAGTTGTCATTCCACATCGGGGTGCCTCTGCAATCGAGTGATCGAGTCTGTAATCTGTCTGTGGTTCGAGTTTTGGAGCACTCTGGAGGAAGTTAATCCTGCCGCCATTTTAATTCAAGTTCGTACTTTACTTTTATTTATTTCTGCCTCGCTTTTATTTTGTTTATTTCCCGCACTCGCACATTTACGTTGTTTATTTCCTGCACTCGCACATTTACGTTGTTTATTTCCTGCACTCGCACATTTACGTTGTTTATTTCCTGCACTCGCACTTTACTTCGTTTACTTTCCGCACTCGCTTTAAATTACTTTTATGAAAAACTATAAAAAGAATATTTACTTTATCATGTCTAACTAATTCCATAAAGGTTAGAATGTAAGGATCGTAATTAAACCAGTAATCAGTATAATTGTTCGTGGAAACACCTAAGGGCTATTTTATCTTTCAATTCAAATAATTGTTTTTAACTATTTCAAAAACAGCCAAAAGCGCTTTGTATAGTTCATTAGGAGATTTTAGATTAAAAAGAAAAGAGATTTTAAAACGATTTTCGGACGCGTTAGGAAGTTTAAACTCTGGTTCGCAAGAACCTCTTTTTGCTAAGAAGTCCAGGTTAAAATACTTTTCAACTTAGTTAAGATACTATATTTCTTAAAAATAGGTTTACTACTCTAACGCAGTACGCACCTTTTTATCCGTGACAATAGGAGGGGTTGATTAGAGAGTACAACTCGGTTCTGAATACGCGAAAGCGACAGTTCCTGTTAAATTAGTTCTTTTCAAAGAAGAAAACACTGCCCATAAGTAGTTCCACTAACAAGTACTGGATTATCATTGATTACGTGAATTACATTCGAGCCTGTTTTTATTTATTATTTAAAATTATAATTTTATTTACCATTGCACCCTTATTAAAACCCTTAAAAATAGTTGCCTTAGATACACACCATAACAACAGGTTTGATAGATTGACACTTGGTCTCTGTGGATTCGATAATCTTTTATATTACTTTGACGTGATTCGTACACTTGCGAAAAACACGCATCAATCACCTTCATCAATAAACCTTCCTGCATCTTGATCAACAAACAAGAGTGATCCTCATCAAACTCCTTGATCAACCAAATTTCACTGTAAAAAATGAGAATAAAACAGTTAGAAATTTTGATTGATAGGAGACTGATACCATGACAAACAGAAAAGGGAAAAGAAAGGCAGGACGAAAAAGTTAGCAACCAAATCTTTTCACCCAAAAATACTCCTCATCAACTTTTTTTAGACCCCTTTGAGAAACGAAACTCACCTGCATATAACAAAAAATCCTGCAAGATTCAATAAGAAAAAGTCAGTTACAATGGCTAACCGAAATCAAAACTGATAACAGAATTCCAAATGGAAAGCTAACTTCATAACAGAATTGGAAGCAGGGAATTGAAAATTCTTAACTGAAACTAACAACTTGCCTAACTGATTTTTCTTCTGGAATGTTCACCTGAGCTTTTCCCATCTATAAATCATAAGCTCCATTGCATCTTCAGGGTCTTCACCATTTTTCACCCATTCTTCACCCTTTCTTCAATCCTTCTCCTTCAATCTTCTTCTTTCACCATTTTTCCCAAACCTGCAACTATTTTCTCTCCCTCACCATTCCATTTTCTTCCACCATTTTTTCAATCTCTCAACCATTCACCATAACCTCAGCCATTTTTCCAATCGCAACCATCACCTTCAGCATTCATCAACATAATCCATCATTCTTCAATGCCATAACCATTCCTCCGTCACACCTTCATACCACCTAAAACAACAGAGTTTCGAACCATGATCTGCAAATTTTATCAAGATCAGTGACGAAATATCAGACCGACGAACATAATCAGAAGCAGAAATGATGTGGAATCGATGAATAGAGCGAGCCAAAGAAGATATACCTGAAGGTTGCATTTCTGTTGCCAACCAAACGAATGCGATAACTCTGTTCCAAACTTCTTCAGGCCATCGCCTTCAACGTCTAGCGCTCATCTTCATCGCCTTCACGAGACGTCTTGACAATTCAATTCGCATCGTCATCTCTTTCGCACTTTCGGCAAGCGATTCGCGGGCTTGGATTCGGATTTGACAAAGCCACCGTATTCGTGGATCATCAACGGAAGCAGAGTTCACGCTCCGACCCTTCAACAAGCGTTCATCGTACGAATCTCGAACCGATTCCTCCTTTGATTCACAAGGTACAAGCTAGCACCCCTCTTGTAGGAAATAGTCACCGGATTGTTGGTTGTTCTTGACTTTGATTGATCGTAGGAGAGTTGCGATTCATAATAAGTATAAAGGGGTTTATTTAGGACGAAGATCAGGGTTTCGATTTGGATGGGGGAAGAAGAAGATGAGGAAGAGGGGATGATAGCCGTCGCGGAAGGGGAAGAGACCTAGGGTTCTTACTTTCCCCTTTTCTTGTTTCAGTTTGCTCAGGGTTTTGATGTTGTTAAAAATAATGAAAACATATTATAAGTTTAAATTATAATTATAAGTGTAATATGAAAATTAACTTATAATTAATTCTAGTTAATCAACATTAAAATTCAAATAACACCATTAATTATTTTCTGATTTTGTTATTAATATTAACTCCATGGATTTAGTGAGATAAGATTGGGCTTGAGATTGTTGCTGTTCGAACCCCCCTGTTAGGCCCATTGTGCAAAAATAACATATGAAATCCTGCTTATTGCACCTCCCTAAGCCATACGAATTTGGGCTTTTGGTTTTGGCTATCCACACCCCACATCTTTGGCCCATATAAAAATGAATTGAAAAAAACTGCTTTCTGAACCCCTAGGCATCCTGCGAAATTGGGCCCTGTTTCTTTTGCTAATTACACTCCCATTATAAGCCCATGTCAAGAAACAACATGAAAAAGTGATTTCAGCACTCCCCCTCATCATCCAGCGCATGGGCTTTCTTATTCTTGTTTTTCACACCCTCCTTTTACAGCCCATTAGAATAATAACTAGAAAATAATTATTAAGCTCACCCCCCGTTCTTTTCTTTTAGAATTTTATTTTAGTTTAGTATTAGTTTAGGAATAATTCATAAAAAATAATAAAAAGCATTATAAAATTCCCCGAAAATTCCAGTAGCTTAATAATTAAATTTAGAAGTTTGTAACAATTTTATTTTCTGAAATTTGGTTATTTTTTATTTAATTTCAATTTTTCACTTAATTAGCATTTTATTGAATTCCTTTAATTGTGCTGAGTTTTGTTCATTTTATTTTGGCAACTTCCAGTAGGATTTTTGAGTCATTCTTTTTTCTGATATTAGAGGACTTATAATAGTGTTTAGGATATTTTTAGTGGATTTTTTAGGACCTTTTATCTTAGGTTTTAGTGATGTAATCCTTAGGAATTAGTGGTTAATTCTTAGCTGAAATCAAATAATTTTTAGGCATAGAAAAAATATGATTTTTTAGGATCCCTCTTAGTACAATTTTATAGATAGTGTTAGGACCCTATAGTTTAATTTTCATAATTTTTCTAGAAGTTTTAATATTTTTTAGGATATTAGTTCTTAGACCTAGTTATGCATAATTCCCATTAGTTTAGGCCTTTAAAATATAAAGTACAAAAAATATGGTTTAGTATAAATTTAGTCTTAGAATTTAATTTAGACTTAGGCTAGTTAAAATTTGAGTTTTAGAATGAAGTATTAGGTTTGATTTAGATTTAGTACTTAGGCTTAAAGTTTCATTATCATTAGAACTAGAATAAATAAATAGACTATTTTTTAGTTCATGCCTTTAATGGTTTTGTTAGAAGTTTATTTCTTAATTCAATTTTATTGTTTTTGCCTTATCTCTTGATTTTATAACTTGTATAGGCTTCCCCTTTGTTCTTAGAATCAACTTATCTTCATTAAGAAGTAAGTTGAATTCTAGTAGTTTCTAGTTTCTCATTAGGAATAGAAAACTTCACAAACCATAGGACCACTTTTGTAAATAAATAAACAAAACTTAGGATTGAGTCTTAGTCCCTTAGATTTTTCCTTTTGCAACTTGAGTCATTCTTTCTCATCTTCAAACAAAACCCAAAAACACTTAACAAATAAATGAAAGGATTCCTTGTGTATAGCCTTATTCCATGAAGCGCTTGCATTCATTCCATCTTGGAGTGGTGTAAGCTTGTTTATCATGATGCACAAGTCTCATCAAGGGATTTTTTCATAAAACAAATAAATTCAAAATACTTCTCTTAAAAGACAAAAACACAATAAGCGACTATCCTGCGGGAACTTCTCTTCTCATCTCATTCACTCACAACGCGAACTCGCGACGACTTGTCACACATGCAAGACGGTAAACGCACTCGTACCAGACGAGCCTGCAACACCTGAGCATAGACATACGCAGTTCCAGCATAGAAAACACAAACAAATAGTTCCCGCCTTAGTTAGGCGAACTACGTCGACTCTGATCCTCATTATCCCGATGAGGTACGTAGGCAGCGGGGTAGGGCCCGTTCGAGCACATTCTTTATTTTCCCTACATTTTCCCCTTTCTTTCCTTTTCTCATTTTCAATTCCATTTCCAGTTAGCGGTTCATTTGTTCAGCAATCATATTTTTCTCACCCTTTGAAGCAAACAAGCAAGCGTGGATCCCGTTGGGTACGACGGACGATCTGGGGTGCTAATACCTTACCAGTTCGTAACCGACTCCCGAACTCAGATCTTTGGTTCGCAAGGCCTTGTCCTTTCCTTCTTCCTCAGGATTGTGCAACATTACCTTTCCCATTCTTTCGGGATAAAAATGTCTGGCTGGCGACTCTACCCTTTCCGCGTCACTTTCGCGTTTGTACTAGGATGAAAATCCCGGGAGCGACAGCTGGCGACTCTGCTGGGGACTTAACCTGATTCTTCCGGTTTCCCTTGTAGAGTCAATCCTAGCGCCTGTTTGGTTTTGTTTCTTTGGGTGTCTATCTGTTTGTTGTTGTGTGCTTTAGTTTAGCTTTACAGTTTTTACTTTACAGCTTTACTTTATCGCATTTATTTATCGCTTTCAGTATTTTATTTTCCATGCATCATATTATACTGGACTGTCTGGTTGTGCTGGTTTTCATTTTTTCTGTGGGATGGGGTTACTGTGAGATGAGCTCGTAACCGGGGCTCGAGTGCACCCTAGGACTTAGAGTGGTTCCACTTTGGCTTCATGGCATCTTGCTATGTTGGTAGTAGTGAGTTCCACACCTTGACTTGCGACCTTCTCGGGAATGTATTGGTTCCGGAATCATTCTGGGGCAATACGCTACCTTGATAGTTATGTGCAGTCAGGGGACCGATCATTGAGAACCTTTGTGGAAACATCCCTCTCCAGCGATGACAGTGGCAGACCACATTTGTTGGCAAACCCACTCGCATCCGAGGGCCCACTGGGAACTCGCATAGGATGGCCTGGTTCTCTCATAGGAATCCAGTCAAAGCAAACTGTTCGTATGACGGTAGTATTGTACCCTTCGGGATGAATGTACTACTGTTTCTCGATTCAGTGCTTAAAGCTGAGGACTTATGAGGGATGCTTGTTTTTCCGGACTCAGCTGAGACCTCCCTGAGTAGTACATAATGCCAAACCGATTCCCTGATTTGGTCATGAGCCATTTCTCGGAAATGGTGAACGTATTATTGCTATTCGGCCTCGAGAGTCTGTGATGTTTGACCCGAGTAGCATGCCCGTGAGAATGGGAGGGGTTTACAGGTTTGCAGGAACCCTAAACTTCAACATACCCGCTTTGCCAGTGTTGTTTTATGATATTATCTGGTGCTATATGGTTCTTTGATTCTGAGATCCGGGATTTCTATTCAGAGAGATTGTTACTGTGATTACCATGGTGACCCTGATATTGTGACTGTTATTATGACTCTCCACAGACACTTGGCTCGTTGTTCAACTTCAACACCATCAGTGACTATTCTATTATGTGATCCAGTTCTACAGTTATTGGGTTCTCAGTTATGGGGTTCTATACAGAGATGGTGTTACTATTATGGTTCTATTCAGTCACTTGACTCATTGCTCAACACCAGCACCAACATCAGACCATTGATCACACGCCTGTTGCATACATGACATCATAGCATTTCTACACACATGTCCAGTTATTTCCGAGGATCACATATCTGAATCGTGCCATTGGACTTTTTCTGTGTCAAAACTTGAATCAAAGCAGATAGATTCCTCAGAAATAATTGAACATGGCATTTGCATACATCCTTGCATTCTTGACAGGTGTTCAGAGACAAATTATTTTCCGGACTTGATTTCTCATCAGAATGGACAACTTGAATCACAATCATCAAGGTATATATTTGAAGCAACTCCGGTTGGAGGTAATCGAAGGAAGACCCAGCTGAAGCCATTCAGGGCCGAGGTATAAGTTTTATTTCAAAACTAGAAACTGTTGAAACAGGAAGTCAACCAGATGAAGACTCAGATGAGCTTGGTTATGGAAGTTCTGAATGAAGCTATTTTCATCCCTATTGAGGGGAACTACGCTGCTCTGATTCTCCATTGGTCAATGGAGATACGTAGGCAGGAGATCGTGCAAGATCTTTTCGAGCAACCTTATTTATCAACTTCATTTATCAACCTCTCCCCTCCAGACGTCATTTGTCGGCATCCAATTTCAGCTTACCAAGAGAGTCCAACGGGCAGAGCATAAGGGTAAAGGCCAAAACCACTTGAGAAGAAGTTTGATCATATTCTGATGACGTACGTGCAATAAGTTTCTTCACTTATGCAAATTCGGAGTGGTTGGGCTAATTGCATCAGGATCATCTCCGACAAAGCCTCTTTTGGGGTTTCAATGCCAAGTATGATTACCATTCTGGGGCACCTGGCCTTTTAATTGAAGATTGCAAGTCTTTCAGAGGTAAAGGTGAAGACAAGGTCCCGAATTTGATCGACTCAAAGGTCATCATGCCAAAAAGTCTGCTCACATATTGAAGTCTCCTCATCAAATGGGTCTCCCAATTTGCAAAGGCATCTTCAGAAGCAATTAGTCCATACGGAGTCAAGTCTCCTCAATGATGGCAATGTTCAGCTTCTTTACTGCGTTTCCATTTATAGTTTATATTGTTTGTTTAAACATTTGTATGCATGCATGAAACCTATTTGTTTTTGAATGATAACCATAATAAAATGCACATGTTTTTCTTGAAGTAATCCATTCGTATTCACTCATGATTTTGTGTATGTGCATTGCAATACCAACTGTTGAGCTTAAACTCTATCAGGGAGGATGACAGAATGAAAATGCAAAAACTTTAATTGTATGCTTTTGAGAAAGACCCTGTTGACGATGTACAGGCATTGTTTCAAATCCTAAACACCGGAGATATAAGGGAGATAGACCCTCGCCAACCCATTTGAGCCTTGAAGTAGGAGTTTCTTTTTGCATGAAAAAACCCTCGCAATTAACCCAGGGGCAGGGTAGGTGTCAGCTAGTTGGACCGATCGTTCAAATTTCAAAAAGGAGTGCACATCTGAGGATTCATTTCCTTTCGTTGTACCAAATCAAGAGGTCCAATGACCAAAAACCACAATGATTATCCCAATCAAGAGGTCCAAAGACCGGAGACCACAATGGTTATTCCTCAACAACCAAGAAGTGGGACAGTCACGATCCTTTCAAAGAAATCAAGATAAACAGTGTCACATGATTTGTTCAAAAAAAAAGAATTGAAAAAAGAGAAATGAAAAAGCCCGCTAAGTCGAAACTTGAAAACAAGCGACTTAGACAAAAATTAGGGCATCCCGCTGGACTTCGCAATCAAAGATTCACAAGAATTAGTCCAGGAAAAAGTTAGGGATAATCAAAATAATGCAAAAGCGAAAGACGAAAAGGATTACACAAGAAAGATCCTTGAACAAGAACAAAGTCGTGTGATACAGACACAAAAGACGAAGGGATGACTGACTCCAAACAACAACCTAATTGGTGCTTAAACTGTTAGTGTAATTGGTTCCTTAACCATCACAAAACCCTTTTTGAGAGGTGAGCGCTTGTGAAAGCTAGCTGAACATAGGAATGGAGAACATCACGAAGAGGGGTGGGCACAAATAAATTTCGAGCCTATATCCTTTGTTTTTATAACCGTGAACCAGGCCACGATACAACCCTCAAAAGTCCTAACTGAAACAGGGTTATTTTTGAGAGCGTACTACCACGAGACCGCGTTCCTGACTCCTATGAGTGGTGTTGAAAGATCTTTATTGGTGTTGCATGTGCATGCTTTCTATTATTCAAAAAAAAAATTATTAATGTCGTATCTTAACCAGTGACTCGCTCGCGAAGGTTTGCGACATCTTTTCCAGTAAAACTTCAAGATTAACATGTGTGTTGCATTAGAATTTTCATTCTTAGAATAAATATTTTCTGCTTGCATACATCTGTTTGGCATCATAAAAAGTCCACATATGGAATCTCAGTTCAAAAGCTTAATCTTGCCAAGTTGAGAAGTCTGAAACGTCCGAAGAACAATCGGTCGAGATGCACTTTTTAAGAAAACTCCATCGAGTAGGGACTTTCCCAACATTCCTGGTAAGAGCCAACTAATCTGGGGCAATCACGTTGAGCAATCTCTTCAAAATTCAGCCAAGCTGGGGCAATCACTTCGAGATTCAAATCTCTCAAAGAGCCATCAGGCGGAAGCATTATTCAAAGTTTAGCCAAACGGGGGCAATTACTTCGAGATCCAATCTCTCAAAGAACAACTGGTATGGGTGTTTTCCTCAAAACACAGTCACTCATAGGTGATCACCTCAAGGCTCGTACTGGGGCAGGCCACCCCAAGAGCATGAGAAGTCACTCTCTTCCGAAGACGGTCAATCCAGAGGTCAAAATACTGAGATATTTCATGAATCCTCGCGAGGCAAATTCTTTCATAGACCATGAAGTCTGGGGCAGTTATTTCGAGATCCGATGAATCTCTCCAAGAGTTTGAAGACACTGAGGCATCTCGTATGTCAGTTTTCTGTAAAATCCTCTTGAGACATTATCTTTGACAAATCCTAGTAGAAGGCGAGTTGAAGATTGCAAAGAACCATTGTTCACTCATGATTAGTTGGCAACTTATCAACCCAGGGCTAGGGGCAAGGCCAGTGTCGGCACAGTACTGCAAGAGTTGTTTCATCTGCGGACTTTATCGATCAAGGTTCCTTAGCAAGTCTCATGGGAGGTTATTTCTTGAGAAGAAGGGTATCATCGTCTCTCATCACCAGCATGAGACGCCTTACATCTCTCATTCCCAACATGAGAGGATTTATCTCTTATCCCTAGCAAGTGGCAGCTTGAGCTTTTATCTTCAGCAGGAAGTTTTATCATTGACATCCCCCGTCGTCCCCAGTAATGTGAAAGTTGAAATTTCTACCAGCAAGGTAGCAGAAGGTGGGTGTCATCCCCAAGCAGAAACTTCCCTTCAGACAGGGGCAATTCTTAGCAGTATAAGGAATGTTTTGCCTCCCCAGCATTTGCTTCCTCAGTAGTATCATACCTTTGGTTCTCAGCCAAGTCAGGAGGTCCTCACTTCCCCATCAGAGTTCAAGAAGAGTCCATCTCCAGCAGGGTCTTGGTTCTCCGATCTTAAAGTCCAATTTATTTTTGGCAATGCCGGAAGTTCAGAGCCGGTATATCATTGACAGCCTTCCCCGCAGACTTGTCTTTCTCCTCACAAGGACTAATTCGATCAATGCAGTGATCATCAGTTCCTCCCCAGTCAAGCCATATGGGATATCTATTATCTCCTCATCGGGAGACCCCTTTTTGCATTTTCATCTAGTAATCATCATTACATTTGCATCCTCCAAAGCGTAGCATTTCCATCGTCATGGAGCATTACGCCATAAATCCAAACATATGCATACCAGCATGGGCCAGTTTTGAGGTATTACATAAGACCCGTTACATCTCCAATCAGATTGAAGTGTTCCCCACAGAATGCAACTTCGTTTCCCAGGGTGGTTACTTCTACCAAGTCTTGTTGTTATCCCCAGTTGAGTCTTGTTTTAGTACAACAGTCTCATTTTTTTCGCGTCTCCGTTTCAGTACAACGGTTGCGTCTTGGGCTCTCGTTTAAGTACAACGATCCCGTTCCTTTCGAGTCTCCATTTAAGTACAATGGTCTCGTCATTGAGTCTTGTTTCAGTACAACAGTCTCATTTTTTTCGCGTCTCCGTTTCAGTACAACGGTTGCATCTTGGGATCTCGTTTAAGTAAAACGATCCCGTTCCTTTCGAGTCTCCATTTAAGTACAATGGTCTCGTCATTGAGTCTTGTTTCAGTACAACAGTCTCATTTTTTTCGCGTCTCCGTTTCAGTACAACGGTTGCGTCTTGGGCTCTCGTTTAAGTACAACGATCCCGTTCCTTTCGAGTCTCCATTTAAGTACAATGGCCTCGTCATTGAGTCTTGTTTCAGTACAACAGTCTCATTTTTTTCGCGTCTCCGTTTCAGTACAACGGTCACGTCTCGGGTTATCATTTAAGTACAATGATCCCATTCCTTTCGAGTCTCCATTTAAGTACAATGGTCTCGTCATTGAGTCTTGTTTCAGTACAACAGTCTCATTTTTTTCGCGTCTCCGTTTAAGTACAACGGTCGCGTCTCGGGTTATCATTTAAGTACAATGATCCTGTTTTTCTTGGTTATGGATCGGTTGATACCATCTCCATGTTAGATCGGTTGATCTTATGTGAGTCATGAATCGGTTGATATCATTTCTCTTCGAGTTGTAAATTGGATGATATTACATTCTCGCGTTTCTTGGTTATGGATCGGTTGATACCATTTCCGTGTTAGATCGGTTGATCTTATTTGAGTTATGAATCGGTTGATATCATTTCTCTTCGAGTTGTAAATCGGACGATATTACATTCTCGCGTTTCTTGGTTATGGATCGGTTGATACCATCTCCATGTTAGATCGGTTGATCTTATTTGAGTCATGAATCGGTTGATATCATTTCTCTTCGAGCTGTAAATCGGATGATATTACATTCTCGCTTTCCGGGGTGGATCGGTTGATACCATTTCCGTGTTAGATCGGTTGATCTTATTTGAGTTATGAATCGGTTGATATCATTTCTCTTCGAGTTGTAAATCGGATGATATTACATTCTCGCTTTCCGGGGTGGATCGGTTGATACCATTTCCGTGTGAGATCGGTTGATCTTATTTGAGTCGCAAATCGGTTGATGTTGCGTTAAGTCCTGTTTCGCCAACAGGCACCCTCCTTGTGGTTTCGATTCATTCAGCAGGTGCAGTGATTGCATTGATTCTATTCCACCTGGTTCTATCCCCGTTACCTATTCAGAGGTCAAAACAAAATATATAAATAAATAAATGGGCAGATGGCATTTCCATTACCCTCAGTGTGCAAATTTTCCGGTTTTATTCGGGTATTCAATCACTCCATACCTTGAACGTCTAAAAGCTGTTGCAATTATCCGTTCAGGTCTGCAGTTGATTGAATAGGGGCAGCTGTAATACCTCAAAATTTGCCCTCATTCCTTTTTACCCTAACTGGCTTATGCTTAGCATTCATCTGCATTTCTCATTAGGTTAGGGCATTCAATCATGCATTGCATTGGCTCATAAGGCATGTGATCAATTCCATATGAAACTAGGGTTTATTTCCTTGATTAAATGGCCTTTGAGGATTGAACTGGGGGAGAATATTCACTAGTAGATCTGACCCATTATTGAGGTGTTCAATCAAATTCGCTTTGAATAAGAGTGTTGGCTCTATGTAACGTCTCAAGTTCTATTCCTCATCATTGAATATCTCAAGGAGAATTTGGAGTTCTTGGTCATGATTTTGATTTGAAGGGAACTTCACCACTGGAGGCCCATTGTATCAGAGATTGGTTTGGATCCTTTTGTTTATGGAATGATAATTCGAGCTGGTGTGGATCTTAGTATGGCATCGAAGTTCCTAAAGATGGATTGTGTTGAAGGATTCGATTCAAATTAAAGGAGAATGCACGACTATTGGTTTATTTGGAAGCCATCATACAAACATCAGTACATACCCGTACCATTTTCGTTATGTTCACTTTGATGCTCACTAAACAATTTAAGTGTAACATCCAATTCATGTTTATAAATCACTATTCCACTTTTGGGCTCAATTCCATTTTCTTTTTTTTATTTGACACCAATAAACTATCTAGTTCATTTTAAAACCATTTGCTAATTCACACTTCAGTTTTTTTATTTATTATTCGCAAACTCTTTCCAATTGGCATTCTATATCTAGCTTTGATCCATTCCATTTCCCAAGGGGTTCTAATTAAAATGTCAGCCTTTTATTCCATTTTGTTATCCAAGTCACTTCAAATGTCAAAGTCAAAACTCAATCCATAAACCAAGCCCATTCTCACCATTTTCGTTAATCCACTAAGTATTTGTTTACCTATTAATCTTCATTACAAAGAAACTCTATTTGGCCTAATGTTTCATCATCTTATACCACAATCACACATTGTCACGTTTTGAGCTCATGTGTATAGGCAACTACCCATTGGCAGTAGGGTTAACATGACCTATTAACTTTTCAAACAGTTCAGTCCCAAAAACATAGCAAGTAAGGCAAAATTGTGGTGATGCAGTTCCAAAAAGAAGACTAACAAAAGTTCAGTTACAACTTTACACCAGGGAAATTCAGAAAAATCAATACAAAAAGGAATTATAACATAACTATAGAAGAATTCAGTTACAAAGAATAACGGTATCAGTTACAACGAAAATCAGCTTGAAACTCTAAAATCCAAATACAGAAAGTGAAGGATAAGTTACAAAGAAAAAAGCCTGTTATAATAACAGAACTCGGTACCATGCCTTCTTCAGCTTTCAACTCTCCTCATATTCAATCTCTTCTTCACCCTCACAGCTTTATCAATCATCAAGAGAGAATTCAAAGTTTCTTCCCAGAAAGACTTCTTCGATCATTAATAAACTGCAGTGACGAACTCAGTCATCACCTTCATCAATAAACCTTCCTGCATCTTGATCAACAAACAAGAGTGATCCTCATCAAACTCCTTGATCAACCAAATTTCACTGTAAAAAATGAGAATAAAACAGTTAGAAATTTTGATTGATAGGAGACTGATACCATGACAAACAGAAAAGGGAAAAGAAAGGCAGGACGAAAAAGTTAGCAACCAGATCTTTTCACCCAAAAATACTCCTCATCAACTTTTTTTAGACCCCTTTGAGAAACGAAACTCACCTGCATATAACAAAAAATCCTGCAAGATTCAATAAGAAAAAGTCAGTTACAATGGCTAACCGAAATCAAAACTGACAACAGAATTCCAAATGGAAAGCTAACTTCATAACAGAATTGGAAGCAGGGAATTGAAAATTCTTAACTGAAACTAACAACTTGCCTAACTGATTTTTCTTCTGGAATGTTCACCTGAGCTTTTCCCATCTATAAATCATAAGCTCCATTGCATCTTCAGGGTCTTCACCATTTTTCACCCATTCTTCACCCTTTCTTCAATCCTTCTCCTTCAATCTTCTTCTTTCACCATTTTTCCCAAACCTGCAACTATTTTCTCTCCCTCACCATTCCATTTTCTTCCACCATTTTTTCAATCTCTCAACCATTCACCATAACCTCAGCCATTTTTCCAATCGCAACCATCACCTTCAGCATTCATCAACATAATCCATCATTCTTCAATGCCATAACCATTCCTCCGTCACACCTTCATACCACCTAAAACAACAGAGTTTCGAACCATGATCTGCAAATTTTATCAAGATCAGTGACGAAATATCAGACCGACGAACATAATCAGAAGCAGAAATGATGTGGAATCGATGAATAGAGCGAGCCAAAGAAGATATACCTGAAGGTTGCATTTCTGTTGCCAACCAAACGAATGCGATAACTCTGTTCCAAACTTCTTCAGGCCATCGCCTTCAACGTCTAGCGCTCATCTTCATCGCCTTCACGAGACGTCTTGACAATTCAATTCGCATCGTCATCTCTTTCGCACTTTCGGCAAGCGATTCGCGGGCTTGGATTCGGATTTGACAAAGCCACCGTATTCGTGGATCATCAACGGAAGCAGAGTTCACGCTCCGACCCTTCAACAAGCGTTCATCGTACGAATCTCGAACCGATTCCTCCTTTGATTCACAAGGTACAAGCTAGCACCCCTCTTGTAGGAAATAGTCACCGGATTGTTGGTTGTTCTTGACTTTGATTGATCGTAGGAGAGTTGCGATTCATAATAAGTATAAAGGGGTTTATTTAGGACGAAGATCAGGGTTTCGATTTGGATGGGGGAAGAAGAAGATGAGGAAGAGGGGATGATAGCCGTCGCGGAAGGGGAAGAGACCTAGGGTTCTTACTTTCCCCTTTTCTTGTTTCAGTTTGCTCAGGGTTTTGATGTTGTTAAAAATAATGAAAACATATTATAAGTTTAAATTATAATTATAAGTGTAATATGAAAATTAACTTATAATTAATTCTAGTTAATCAACATTAAAATTCAAATAACACCATTAATTATTTTCTGATTTTGTTATTAATATTAACTCCATGGATTTAGTGAGATAAGATTGGGCTTGAGATTGTTGCTGTTCGAACCCCCCTGTTAGGCCCATTGTGCAAAAATAACATATGAAATCCTGCTTATTGCACCTCCCTAAGCCATACGAATTTGGGCTTTTGGTTTTGGCTATCCACACCCCACATCTTTGGCCCATATAAAAATGAATTGAAAAAAACTGCTTTCTGAACCCCTAGGCATCCTGCGAAATTGGGCCCTGTTTCTTTTGCTAATCACACTCCCATTATAAGCCCATGTCAAGAAACAACATGAAAAAGTGATTTCAGCACTCCCCCTCATCATCCAGCGCATGGGCTTTCTTATTCTTGTTTTTCACACCCTCCTTTTACAGCCCATTAGAATAATAACTAGAAAATAATTATTAAGCTCACCCCCCGTTCTTTTCTTTTAGAATTTTATTTTATTTTAGTATTAGTTTAGGAATAATTCATAAAAAATAATAAAAAGCATTATAAAATTCCCCAAAAATTCCAGTAGCTTAATAATTAAATTTAGAAGTTTGTGACAATTTTATTTTCTGAAATTTGGTTATTTTTTATTTAATTTCGATTTTTCACTTAATTAGCATTTTATTGAATTCCTTTAATTGTGCTGAGTTTTGTTCATTTTATTTTGGCAACTTCCAGTAGGATTTTTGAGCCATTCTTTTTTCTGTAATTAGAGGACTTATAATAGTGTTTAGGATATTTTTAGTGGATTTTTTAGGACCTTTTATCTTAGGTTTTAGTGATGTAATCCTTAGGAATTAGTGGTTAATTCTTAGCTGAAATCAAATAATTTTTAGGCATAGAAAAAATATGATTTTTTAGGATCCCTCTTAGTACAATTTTATAGATAGTGTTAGGACCCTATAGTTTAATTTTCATAATTTTTCTAGAAGTTTTAATATTTTTTAGGATATTAGTTCTTAGACCTAGTTATGCATAATTCCCATTAGTTTAGGCCTTTAAAAAATAAAGTACAAAAAATATGGTTTAGTATAAATTTAGTCTTAGAATTTAATTTAGACTTAGGCTAGTTAAAATTTGAGTTTTAGAATGAAGTATTAGGTTTGATTTAGATTTAGTACTTAGGCTTAAAGTTTCATTATCATTAGAACTAGAATAAATAAATAGACTATTTTTTAGTTCATGCCTTTAATGGTTTTGTTAGAAGTTTATTTCTTAATTCAATTTTATTGTTTTTGCCTTATCTCTTGATTTTATAACTTGTATAGGCTTCCCCTTTGTTCTTAGAATCAACTTATCTTCATTAAGAAGTAAGTTGAATTCTAGTAGTTTCTAGTTTCTCATTAGGAATAGAAAACTTCACAAACCATAGGACCACTTTTGTAAATAAATAAACAAAACTTAGGATTGAGTCTTAGTCCCTTAGATTTTTCCTTTTGCAACTTGAGTCATTCTTTCTCATCTTCAAACAAAACCCAAAAACACTTAACAAATAAATGAAAGGATTCCTTGTGTATAGCCTTATTCCATGAAGCACTTGCATTCATTCCATCTTGGAGTGGTGTAAGCTTGTTTATCATGATGCACAAGTCTCATCAAGGGATTTTTTCATAAAACAAATAAATTCAAAATACTTCTCTTAAAAGACAAAAACACAATAAGCGACTATCCTGCGGGAACTTCTCTTCTCATCTCATTCACTCACAACGCGAACTCGCGACGACTTGTCACACATGCAAGACGGTAAACGCACTCGTACCAGACGAGTCTGCAACACCTGAGCATAGACATACGCAGTTCCAGCATAGAAAACACAAACAAATAGTTCCCGCCTTAGTTAGGCGAACTACGTCGACTCTGATCCTCATTATCCCGATGAGGTACGTAGGCAGCGGGGTAGGGCCCGTTCGAGCACATTCTTTATTTTCCCTACATTTTCCCCTTTCTTTCCTTTTCTCATTTTCAATTCCATTTCCAGTTAGCGGTTCATTTGTTCAGCAATCATATTTTTCTCACCCTTTGAAGCAAACAAGCAAGCGCGGATCTCGTCGGGTACGACGGACGATCTGGGGTGCTAATACCTTCCCAGTTCGTAACCGACTCCCGAACTCAGATCTTTGGTTCGCAAGGCCTTGTCCTTTCCTTCTTCCTCAGGTTTGTGCAACATTACCTTTCCCATTCTTTCGGGATAAAAATGTCTGGCTGGCGACTCTACCCTTTCCGCGCCACTTTCGCGTTTGTACTAGGATGAAAATCCCGGGAGCGACACATGGGTACCGCACGTCAATCAGAACATCCACTGGGGCAACATCGTATCAGCTTGTGTATGGTATGGAAGCAGTCCTACCTGTTGAAGTTGAATTACCCTCCCTACGGGTATTAATGGATGTTAATCTAAACGAAGCAGAGTGGGTCCGATCCCGATACGAACAACTGAGTCTGATTGAAGTAAAAAGATTGGCTGCAATCTGTCATGGGCAGTTGTATCAGAAAAGAATGAAGAGAGCCTTCGATCAGAAAATTAGGCATCGAGAGTACCAAGAAGGGGATCTTGTGATAAATAGAATAATCCCTCCTCATACAGACCACAGGGGCAAGTGGACTCCGAATTATGAAGGACCATTTGTAGTAAAGAAAGTTTTCTCGGGTGGAGCACTCATGCTCAGTACTATGGATGGTGAAGATTTCCCGTCCCCTGTGAATTCAGATGCAGTTAAAAAATACTTCGCATAAAAAATGACCCGCTGGACATAAAAACAGAATGTAAATCCAGGCAAAAATAGGGCATCCCGGCGAGTCAAAAACAGAATAAAAGACTCGGGCAAAAATAAGGGAAAATAAACAAAAAATGTACACCCGCTGAGTTGAAAAGCCCCATGGGACAACTCAGGCAAAAATGGGTATCCCGATGGATTGAAAACCCTAAAGGGCGATCCATGCAAAATAAGGGAATGAGCGAACAACTGCATTCTGAATTCGTCTGTATCACCTACGACTTGGTAAGCTTCGGAAGGATCAAGCTTCTTTCAGAATCAGCCTTCTTCAGAAAGCAAGACGAGAAGAAAGTCAAATGTCATACGAGTCATAGCAAAAGGGAAGCTCCTTGAAGCTTCGTTAACATTGCCAGCATTTTGTTTCTCAATTTGTAACAATCTCCTCATTTCAGGGGATATGTTTCTTTGACTGTATCGTGCCAATTCGGGGCACATGAATTAATAAAAGCAGATTTTCAGTCATGTTTCGTCTTGTACATTTTTATTTGCAAAGAATGTCTGATGTCTTAAGAAAAACTGATTGCATAAATACGGATGCTTTCCTTCTAAAAATACATGCTTGCAGGGAATATACTTACTCTCGGGAGTATCTAACTCCTATGACGGAATCCGGTAAGGGATACCTCGGGATTACTTGTGCGTTTCTCTGTCTTTTCAGGATTGCAGGTACTCAAGGCACAACATGGGGCATGTAAACTTCATCCCAGCAAGCTGGCAAATCAACACTCACTCAATCTTAGCACTCAAAGTGTTTTCTCCCCAGTTGAGTTGCCACTTGTTACTTCCCCCAGCCGAGGCGCCGATCATTCTTCCTCCTCAGCCAAAGTACAAAAGTCAGGGAACCACTTCCCCACAGAGTTTCAGCCTCTATCCAGAAGAGCAACGCATGAAGGAATCACAACAGAGTGACGAAAGCTTCTACAAACCCCAGCTGGGTCCCTCATTACAAGGATATGTCTATCAGTGACCTTTATCCCCAAGCAGAGTCCCACATGTCAGATCTACCAATGATCTCATCCCTAGCTGGGAATGTCCATTTCAAACAGATCGACCTGAGATCTTCATGACAACGGGATCCGAATTCCGGATGGGTATCTTTGCATAAACATGGCATTCGCATCATATTCACCCCACGAAGTGTAGCATTCCGTCTAATACGGAGCATTACGGCAAAAATCAAACATATTGCATGATCATAAGCCATGATCCGAATCAAACACTTGTGAATAATAACAATCCATCAACATACAGAATACCCCCCAGATTCCCCAACAGAGAGCAAAGAGCTAAAGCAGTTGCCTTACACTCCCAAACACTAGTATATACTCCTCGCGACACCCGTCCGTGTCATATCCCCAGCAGAAAGCCAAAGCGTCCCCTTTGCACTCGCAGATACTCATATATGCAGTTCCTTGACACTCGTCTGTGTCACCTTCCCCAGCACAGTAACCTAACATTTTGTATATCAGATACTTGTTTATACTACACTTTCATTTTTGACACTCGGCTGTGTCACTCCCCCAGCAAGTTAAACACTCATCTGTACACCACTCATACTTGTTACTCCTGTTTCACTCATACTTATACAGATACTCGTCCGTATCTTGTATACACCATTTATATCCTCGCAAGATTCAACACTAGTCCTTGTTCTTTGTTAACCAGTTGGTACTCGTCCGTACCATCATCTCAGAACATGCGTCAAGCGATTGTTTCTACCTGATACTCGTCCGTATCATAAGTCTTAAGGATGTTCGTCCGCATTTTTAATCCATACCTATGTCAAACACTTTTGTCTTCTTGAATATAGACACTCGTCTGTGTCCACTATTCCCCAGAAGAGTCCCCTCAGATTCAACACTCGTCCGTGTTCTCTGTTAACCAGTTGATACTCGTCCGTATCATCATCTCTGAACACGTGTCAGTATTTGTTTCTATCTGATACCCGTCCGTATCGTAATCCTAAGGATGCTCGTCCGCATCTTTAATCTATACACAAAACATCTAAACACTTATACTTGTTGGATGAAAACACTCGTCCGTGTTTACCATTCCCCAGTAGATCGCCAGCAAAGCAAAATTTTCTTTCTTATCTGACATTCGTCCTATGTCATGATAAACCTTGAGAGCAGCCGTCCCCTGCTAGGTGATCGTCCTTCACCTCTTGATGATCGTCCCTCATCATGCTCGTCCGATGGCCGTCCCCATCGTTGACCTTTTATCCGGCACTCGTCCTGTGTCGTGATACTTTTGGCAGCCGTCCCCTGCTAAGGTGATCGTCCTTCACCTTTTGATGATCGTCCTTCATCATTTTATCCGATGGCCGTCCCCATCGTTGATCTTGTTATCTGGCGTTCGTCCTACGTCATGATAAACCTTGAGAGCAGCCGTCCCCTGCTAGGTGGTCGTCCTCCACCTCTTGATGACCGTCCCTCATCATGCTCGCCCGATGGCCGTCCCCATCGTTGACCTTTTATCCGACATTCGTCCTATGTCGCGATATTTTCGGCAGCCGTACCCTGCCAGGTGATCGTCCTTCACCTTTGATGACCGTCCCTCATCATTATTTCATTTATTCTTTAACCCGATGGCCGTCCCCGTCGTGGTCCATTTTCCTTTTTCCTGGTGATCGTCCTTCATCAGTTTAGCCCGGTGGCCGTCCCCATCGTTGGTTACTTTATGAACTTGATGGCCGTCCCCATCATGTTTCATTAATCCCCAGAGAATATTATAGCTTTACTTGATGGCCGTCCCCATCATGATCCCTTTTATCCCCAGCATGTCGGCCGTCCCCGTCATTGCTTTATTTCCCGCACCTTTCCCCAGCATGTCGGCCGTCCCCGTCATTGCTTTATTTCCCGTACTTTTCCCAGCATGTCGGCCGTTCCCGTCATTGCTCTTTCCCCAGCAGTCGTCCTCTGCTCGACGGTCGTCCCCCGTCGCTCTTACTTTACAATATACTTTATTTTCCTTTACAATCTATATCCCTTTTCTTCTTCATTCCGTGAGTGCAAATTTTGGACTGTCTTTGGTATTCAACCACAAGTTATCTTGTTTGCCTGTTAAGCCGTCGCTTACATCCTGCACAGCTAACTCATATTTGAATAGGGGCAGCTGTAAACACCCCAAATTTGCCCTCACCCATTCACACCATGGCTTGTGATCATTTCCATATGCATAAATTCAATCATAGCATCCCATATCACATTTTTGATTCACTGCGTAGATTCTAAGTCATCTGCATCTAGGGTTTGTGATCTGAGCAATCCAAGAACTTTTTGAGCCACTCCAAAGGCCATCAATCACTTCAAAGGGGTCCATGTATGTTCAAACATCATATTATATCCTCTCAAAGTCAATAATGTCAAAGAATCACAAGAACTGAGAATGACATGGAGGCAGAGCCAGGTTTGACTGCACAGATGACCTAGAATTAGGGTTTTGGTTTCAAAGGCCATAACTCCAAATTTTTTGGTCATTCTTGTTTCTATTGGTCTCTATATGGTATAGGGAGTATGCATATCAATTTTCATGAAGAAATTCCATGGGGAAGTCATCTGATCAAGAGTTGACTTTTCAAGCAAGTCAGTGCAAAATCAGGGCATCTGAGGCCCCCAATGACCCAACCAAAGGGTGTTCTTCATCATTTTGATTGTATATGATCTTTATTTGATCATAGAAGAAGTTGGAAGTTCACAAAATTGAAGAATTTCAAGTCTTTGGCAAAGTTGACTTTTTAGGAAAGTTTGACTTTTAATGAAATTGCCATTTTGGGAAACTTTTTCAACCCTTGCTTTTTGATTCAAAAATGCTTCAAATGGAAAAACTTTGGTCATGAAAGTTGTAGAATGGATCATTCCCTTTTCAAAAAGTACAAGAACATAACCTAATTCATTTTGGATCAAAAGTTATGGCTTGTCAAAGTTGGCAAAAATCACAAAATTACAAAGTTTCTACCAAAGAGGCAAAGTTGCAAATTCACTTCTCAAGGCAAATTAAGTTATCAAATGGACTTCTAAACTTCACAACATGATCATATAAGACCTAAAAGTCAGATTGCACCAAAGAATCACACATTTTTATGGCTTATGGAGCAAGATATCTCATAAGAATCAAAAGTGAACCAACTTGCAAAATTCATCATAAGTTATAATCCACTTGCTTGCTGACTTGCTGATCAATCCTAGGGTTCTCCCCACATCATGCTGCGCAGGACACACCTTTTGTCCTTGGCTAGAAAGTAGGCCATGCTTCTCTTACACAACTTTGACATTTTGGCAACTTGAGCCATACCTATCACAAAAGCACACATCACTTCATCTGACCTATCACAATTGTTTATGCAAATCAAAAGCAAGCCAAAGCATACAAAACACAAGCCTGAAGCACTCTCTAACACAGCATTCTCATCTTCCAACCCATTTGCAAGAGCCTTCGAAACTCTCAGCACAAGCTTCAAACACCCAAACCAACTTCACAAACAATCTCATCATGCTTCATTGAACACAAACCAACCCTTAAAACAGCCTGAAAGCCACTGAATCAAAGATACGATTTCTGCCCCTCATTGAGCAGAACTTCAGTCATCTCTCAAACCAGCCATCACAAACTTCAATCAAGCCTTGAAAGCTTCTCAGGAGGTCCAGGGGAGTTGATTGCAAGCAAGACATCAACCAGAAAGTGCCAGAAACTAAAACTTCGATTTAGGTAGCTTTGGAAATTCATTTTTCCAGAACCTTCATTTCTTGTTTCTAAATGATAATGCATGCTTCCCTGAGTTCACTGAGCCTTTTACTTTTGAAAAAGATTGAGAAATGAGCTTGTATCGTGTTTCTGAAATTTCTGCAATTTTTGATGTTTGATTCGTATCTTGTTCTTGAGTAGAAATAAATGGATTTTGTTGCTGGATTGTTGTTTAGGGATTTTAGTTTAGTTGATCTGGAGAGTTTGACATGATTTCATTGCGTGTAGAGAGAGATTGAGAAATGAGCTAGTCGGAGAAGACGACCGGAACAGTGTTCCGGTCGCCTGAAAGTAATTAGGGCTGGATTAGGGTTTAATCATTAATTAACGAAATTTGAATTTCAGCCCTTGGATGTGGCGCCAAGTCAATTCCCGCGCGCGTGTATTTGAATCCTGACCCTTTGATTTGCATACTTTTCTTTTTTCAGTTTTAATTCATTTTATTTTTCAATTTAATTCATTTGTTTTCTCCATTTTATTTAAAATAGTAAAACAATTTTAAAAATTCTGAAAATTTTTGTATAAACTTTTATTAATTTTCAGAAACCAAAAACATTTTGATTTTTATTTTTTGCATAAAAAATATTTTTAAATCATTTAAAAGTTTATTTTTAATTAATTAATGAGAATTAATTAATTAAAAATACTTTTAGGTATTTAAAAATCACCAAAAAATTCATGAAATCTCTAAAATCATTTAGAAACATTGTCCAACCCTCAAACCAAATTTATTTTTTGATCTTGATGCATTTTGACAATTTTTCATGGAATTAATTTCATTTCAAAGCAATATTTTGATCCCATGTTCAAAAATTCATTTTTGCCTAGTCTTTGAGAGTTGGACTTTGATTCCTTTGGCATTATGTCTTGCATATCATGTAGTTTGTGAGATTAAATTGGCATGATTTGATCTTTCATTTTCAATTTGTTTGACATTTTTCTTGTTAAGGTACCCTAAAACCCTAGAAATCTTAGGAAATTCATAACCCTAATTAGGTTGAGAGTTAGGACCCCCCCTTTGGGCAGTGAGTTTGTATAGGTTTAGGGTTCCCTTGAATGCATTTTCAATTTTTTATCTTGATGTTTGCTTCTGGTTTTGATTTTTGTTTGGTGTATGGATCATAAACCCTAATTTGGGCTTCCTTTTGCATTCATCTTGCATTTGCATTCATACCTTGACTTGCCATAGCATTTTGTGCATCCATTTGATCCATTAGACATCTTAAGACATATTAGAAGCATGTTTGATCATTGCTTCTTGCATTTGCCATGTTGTATGCCATTTGCATTTCAATAACTTTTCATGTATGTTCATGTTTCTAAGCATGCTTCTCTTGCATTCATTTGGTCATATGATCATCCCCATGCTTTGTTTCATGTTTGCATCATCTCATAGCATCATTATCATCTCATATATGCTTCTGGTTTTGGTTTGTATCATGCCATTTCATTTCATTTTGCATTGCATTGCATTCTTTTCACTAACTTTTCAGGTGGTAAGTCACTTTGAGAAGTGAATTTGCCTTCACTTCTCATAATTTCTTTTCATCTCCCTTATGCATCCTTGCTGCATTTTGTTATGTGTTTGAGATTGATCTTACTCTTTCTTCTTCATCTTACTTTCTTTCCTCAAGTGACTTGTCTTCTTAAATGAAGCAAGTTGTTTTGCTTTCCTTTGCTCCTTTCATCTGCTTCCTGGTGGTTCCATTGAAGATCTTTCTTGTAAACCTCACAAACCTTAGGAACAACCAAGCATGATAATAATTAGGGTTTGATTAGTCCCCCATTTAGTTTTGCCTTTGTGTCATCTTTGAGTCTTCTCTTCTCATCTCATAATCAGGGACTAAACCCTAAAGGCTTTAAGGCTATGTGATTAAGTTTATGCCTGCATCCTTCTATTAGGATGGAGTGTATAACTTTAATCCTAAGTGTTAAACCCTTAATGTGTTTAAATCCTTTAATCAATTCATCTAATAAATCACTAAGACATCAAGCTTGTAACTTGGGCCTTGCATTAGGGTTCTAATTCTTCCTTAACTGGTTAAGAAGGATTAACCCTAGTGTTAATGGACAAGTCCCCCTCAAGTTGTCTTACAAACTATAAAATTCACTTCTTCATCTTATCATTAACTAAAATCCATCTAATAAAGGCTTTGTTTTGTCATGAGGTTAATCCCTAATCATGGATTAGGTTGAGGAGTCTTCCTCAGCTTAAACATTCTCATCTATTATCCTTCTATTGGGATGGTGTAATGAGTCTGTTTAATCCCTGATTATGGCTTAAACTCATTACTTAACACTAAACAAAAACAACAAAAACATTTAAATAATCACAAGTAGGTTAATGATCTTAATCCTACACCATGGTGATTAAGTGTGAGAAGCTGACTTCACACTTAAGGTATTCTCATTACCCCTAATCAGAGGAAAGATGTGATGAGTTTACTAAATCCATTGGTTTAGGCTTAAGCTCATTAACTTATGACAAATTCTCAAAAGCAATAAAAGACTGAAAACTCAAAAACAAACAATAATCGTCTCCTCCGGGATTCTTTTCTCATCTCATTCACTCACAAACGAGAACTTGCTTCTTCCGTCTAATGCAAGACAGTTAGCACCTGAGCCAGACAGGTCATACACTTGAGCATAGACAAGCAAGCAGTTCACAAGTCAATTCATCTTTCAGTCTCTTTGGGTCGAACTACGGTGTTCTGACTTCCTCATTGCACGAGAGGATACGTAGGCATAACTTAACAGTTATCAAACAAAAGTCTCTGTATATTCCCTTTCTTTCCAGCATTATTCTTTTAGCCTCATGATCTTGAGCATCTTATTCCTGTTCTTACACTGACACTGTACATTTATACACTTCACACTTCTTTTACACTGACACCTGTACATCTTTTTTCCTGCTCTTTTGCACACAAAATTGCACTGACACTACCCCTTTAAAACACAAATCTTTCAAGCGTGGATCTCGTCGAGTACGACGGACAATCTGGGTGCTAATACCTTCCCAGGTTGTAACCAACCCCCTTTCTCAGTCTCTCTGGTTCGCAACCGTCTTATCCATATCTTTTCTAGGTCTATGCAGCATTGCCTTTCCTCCGGGATAAAAATGCCTAGCTGGCGACTCTTTCATTCCCTGTGAGTTCACTCCTGTGTGTTCTCACACCCTCCTTTCGTCGACAGTTCGCGTCTGTACCCTATTTGACCCGGCTTCATTTAGTGGGAGCGACACATATTCATGTTGTCCTGAGCCAAAAGCCGAATGCAAGCGATCAACTCCGCCCTATTGTCATTGCTGCCTCCTCCTCGGTTTCATCCTCCCCAGCTGCCACTTTACCTTCTGCGGCGTTCTCCTTCAACTTCCCATTTTCGGTTTCAAGCTCTGCGATCGAACTCCTTAGCTCTGCGGCCTCCTTCATAAGCTCAAGCTTACTCTCGTAGTGGCCCTGGGCCTGGAGTAAGTCATTCTCTAACTTATGATTTTTGACCTCCACCTTCTCAATCATGTCCTTGGCCGCTTGAAGAACTTTGCGGGGGACAAGATCGGCATCATTGAAGGCGAGAGCGACCTCCAAGATACATAACATTCCAGCAGCATCCTTGCAGAGCTCAACCCTCAGGTCATCAGGACTTGCAGAGAGAACATCAGCAGCGTCGAGGTCAGGAACCCGAACAAATGATCTTTTATTAAAAATATCCCTTTATGTAACACAGGGCGGCAGGTCGAAAGGTACGGAGGTCGCGACTTTAGCATTAGGAGGCGGAGAAGGATCCCTGTTCCTCTGTCTCTTCCCCAACGGAGATCCATCCATGAGAGTGCCCCCGGGCGTTGAGTTACCCGACGCCACGAAGTTATCCAGAGTGTCTTGCTCCTTAACAACCTCGATCCGATTTTTGCCCGTACCCTTTTTGAAATTTCCCTTATTGGACTTCACCAGACGTCCCCTCATTTCGGCCATTTGCGCTGCAAAAATAACAGATTAAGTTAAACAACTAACATATTCGTAGACAAATATAGTTTAAAGCCAATTCACCTAGGAGCTGCATGGAAACCTCGTCATTCGGGCAGCTGAGCAAGGACTTAACATTGATTAACCTAGCTACAGTCGCCGGTGTCCCATCAGGGCGCAAAAGGGGCTTCCCGTCACCATCGACCAACTCCATAGGACAAAAGCTGGCAACATAGTTAAACAAAATATTGTAGGCCGCAATATCATCGATGCTTAAGTCCTCGGGTTTGGTGATGTAATGGTCGCTAGAATGTTGGAAGTGGACGTTCACCCACTCCAAAGGAAAATGGGACACCATCTTCTCCTCATTGTCGATTATCTCCCGATCATACAACGAGTCCTTAGCAATCTGAGAACAAGGATGAATTATATAGAAATGGTACTTAAAGTCCTATATGGAATCCTGGTAAGCTTTAAACAATCTACTGGCCTGCTTCAGCGACACCCAGTCGTGTCGACCATCTTGGGACTTCCTCTACAGATGGAAGACCCTGAAAAACAAGTTCACGGTTGCCCCAATCTCCAAAAAGCGACAACCATCTCGAATGCTCTGATAAAGATAAGAGCATTAGGGTGTAACTGGGCAGGAGCCAGCTCGAGATGCGTAAAGACCGCCTGTTGAAAATCCGTGAAGGAAAGACAATACCCGTCCTCGTGAAACGCGAACTCATACATCGGAAAACGAAGAGTTGGGAATCGTGAGCAGATCCTCTGTGTCGGCTTCGGTGGCAACGCTCGCTAATAACATCTCTTTTATTCTTCCTCTCGATCCTCGACCATGCGTCTGAAGCATTGATAGAGAATTAAGAGGTCGTTTCTAGCGGTTCGTCCATTATCCACGAGCGATCTTCCACGGGAACATTTGCGTTATCTGCGACAGGGGAGTCGTCGGTCTCACGAGCGTTCTTCTGACTACACTCACCTAAAAAGTAGAGGAAATAAATTGAATTCGACGAACTCAAATCCACCCTTCCACTGCAGATCAAGTGAAAGGGCTTCGTAAAACCCGAGGATGTGCCCCGGATTAGCCCCTTTAACCAGGAAAAACGGGCGAGGGATAAAGTCGCCAGACCGAGATAATCCTTGTCTACCTTAAGCCCAGTATTTCCAGGGATGCACCCTCTACAACCTATGCTCGGTTCACTAACATCAAACTATTGTAAACACCCCGAATATGCCCTCACCCATTCACACCATGGCTTGTGATCATTTCATATGCATAAACACAAACATAGCATCTCATATTGCCTTGTTGATTCACTGCATTGTTTCAAAGTCATATGCATCTAGGGTTTGTGATCTGAGCAATTCAAGAGCTTCTTGAGCCACTCCAAAGATCATCAATCACTTCAAAGGGGTCCATGTATGTTCAAACATCATATTATATCCTCCCAAAGTCAAGAATGTCAAAGAATCACAAGAACTGAGAATGGCATGGAAGCAGAGCTAGGTTTGACTGCACAAATGACCTAGAATTAGGGTTTTGGTTTCAAAGGCCATAACTCCAAATTTTTTGGTCATTCTTGTTTCTATTGGTCTCTATATGGTATAGGGATCATGCATACCAATTTTCATGAAGAAATTCCATGGGGAAGTCATCTGATCAAGAGTTGACTTTTTGAGCAAGCCAGTGCAAAATCAGGGCATCTAAGGCCCCCAATGACCCAACCAAAGGGTGTTCTTCATCATTTTGATTGTGTATGATCTTTATTTGATCATAGAAGATGTTAGAAGTTCACAAAATTGAAGAATTTCAAGCCATTTGCAAAGTTGACTTTTTGGGAAAGTTGACTTATAATGAAAATTGCCATTTTGGGAAACTTTTTCAACCCTTGCTTTTTGATTCAAAAATGCTTCAAATGAAAAAACTTTGGTCATGAAAGTTGTAGAATGGATCATTCCCTTTTCAAAAAGTACAAGAACATGACCTAATTCATTTTGGATCAAAAGTTATGGTTTGTCAAAGTTGGCCAAAATCACATAATTTGAAGTTTTCTACCAAAGAGGCATTTTGCAAAATGGTATGATCAAGTGTTCTAAAGGCCTCAAATGTGTACAAATTCTTCACAACATGATCACATGACCTCTAAAATTCAGAATGGGCCAAAGAACATTGCATTTTGATGCCTTGAATCTCAAGAATTTCCAAAGGGGCCAAACTTTGTGAAATTTGCAAAACACTACACAAACCTTGATCAACTTGCTGATTTATCTCATAAACAATTCCATGGTTCTCCCTAAACTCAGCTGAACCAAAGCAAGCCAAAAAGCAAGTTGTACCATTGCCCATACCTCAAGTACAAGTCAAGTTGACATTTTGGCAACTTGCCCATACCAATCAACATAGACCAGCACCCACTCTCTGACCTATCACACTTGTTTATACAAATCAAAAGCAAGCCAAAGCACATAACACTTCATGTTGAAACACACCCAAAGCCCTAGTTCCAAGTTTATGCTTCATTTGCAAAACTCTTCGAAACTCATCACACAAGCTTCAAACACACAAACAAACTTCACCATTGGTCTCCACATGCCTCACTGATCACAAACCACCCATCACCATAGCCTGAAACCCTCTGAAATCAAAACACGATTTCTGCCTCTCCTTGAACAGAACTTCAGCAATCTTTCAAACCAGCCATTTAAAACTCCAACCAAGTGTTGCAAGCTTCTCAGGAGGTCCATTAGAGGTGTTTTGGATCAAAGGGCCAGCCAGAAAGTTCCAGAAATCAAAGCTTCGATTCAGGTAGCCATGGAAATTCATTTTTCCAGAACTCTCATTTCTTGTTTCTAAAATGATCTACATGTTTCCCTGAGTCCATTGAACCTTTTATTTTTGAAAATGATTGAGTTTTGAGGTTGTACGCTTGATCTGAAAGTTTGCCCGTAAAAATGTTCTTGCTTGTTTCCTTTGATTCAGTGAAAATAAATGTTGTTTGAGTTAGGGTTTATGCTTAGTGATGTTCATAGATTGATTCTGGAGAGTTTGGTTAGGATTTGATGCGTATTCAGAGAGATAGAGATTTTGGCCTGCCGGAGAAGATGACCGGAACACTGTTCCGGTCATCTGAAAGTGATTAGGGCGTTTAATTAGGGTTTAATCATAATTAGGAGAATCTGAATGTGAGCCGTCCAAACGCGCGCGTAGTCAATTCCCGCCCCTACCAGTTTGAACCTCAGCCCTTGATTCTGTTGACTTTCTCATTTTTCAGTTTAAATTCATTTTTATTTCATTTAATTTCATTTGTTTTCTACATTTAATTAAAAATAGTAAAAATCATTGAAAAATTCTGAAAATTTTTATTCAAGCTTTTATTAATTTTCAGAAACCAAAAATATTTTAATTTTAATTTTTTGCATTAAAAATTATTTTTAAATCATTTAAAAGTTTATTTTTAATTAGTTAATGAAAATTAATTAATTAAAAATACTTTTAAGTATTTAAAAATCACAAAAAACTTCATGAAACATTTAAAATCATTTAGAAACATTGTCCAACTCTCAAACCAAATTTCTTTTTTGATCTTGATGTCTTTTGACAATTTTCCATGGAATTAATTTCATTTCAAAGCATTATTTTGATTCAATCTTCAATAATTCATTTCTGCCTGGCCTTTAAGAGTTGGACAATGATTCTTTTTGCATTGCATCTTGTATAGCATGTAGTTTATAGGATTAAATTGGCATGAATTGATCTTGCATTTCCTTTTTGTTTGCCATTTTTCTTGACAAGGTACCTTAAAACCCTAGCAAATCTTAGGAAATTCATAACCCTCACTAGGTTAAGAGTTGGATCCCCTCCTTTGGGAAATGAGTTTGTATAGGTTTAGGGTTCCTTTGAATGCATTTTCAAATTTTTATCATGATGTTTGCTTCTGGTTTTGAATTTTGTTTTGTGCATTGATCATGAACCCTAATTTGGGCTTTCATTTGCATCCATCTTCCATTTGTTTGCATACCATGACTTGCCATGACATTGTGTGCATCCATTTGATTCATAATACATCTTAAGACATATTAGAATCATGTTTGATCATTGCATCTTTCATTTGCCATGTTGTATGTCGTTTGCATTCCATAACTTTTCATGTATGTTCATGGTTCTATGCATGTCTCTCTTGCATCCTTATGTTTGTATGATCATTCTCATGCCTTGACTCATGTTTGCATCATCTCTTAGCACCATTAACATCATACTCATGCTTCTGGTTTTGGATTGCATCATGCCATTTCATCTCATTTGCATTTCATTCCTTTCCTTTCATTAACTTTTCAGGTGGTAAGTTATTTTGAGAAGTGAATTTGCCTTCACTTCTCACAATCTCCTTTCATCTCTCTTATGCATCATTGCTGCATTTTGTTTTGTGCTTGAGATTGAGCTTGCTCATTCTTGTTCATCTTACTTTCTTTCTTCAAGCAACTTGTCTTCTTAAGTGAAGCAAGTTGTTTTGTTTCTCTTTGTTTCTTGCTCCTTTCATCTGCTTCTCTCCCTGGTGGTTTCTCTGAAGATCTTTCTTGTAAACCTCACAAACCTTAGGAACAACCAAGCATGACAATAATTAGGGTTTTGATTAGTCCCCCATCTAGATTTTACCTTTGTGTCTCTTTGAGTCTTCTTTTCCCCTCTCATAATCAAGGACTAAACCCTAAAGGCTTTAAGGCTTTGTGATTAAGCTTATGCCTGCATCCTTCTATTAGGATGGAGTGTATAACTTTAATCCTAAGTGTTAAACCCTTAATGTGTTTAAATCTTTTAATCAATCCATCTAATAATCATCAAGACATCAAGCTTGTAACTTGGGCCTTGCATTAGGGTTCTAATTCTTCCTTAATTGGTTAAGAAGGACTAACCCTAGTGTTAATGGACAAGTCCCCCTCAAGTTGTCTTACAAACCCTAAAAATCACTTCATCATCTTACCATTAACTAAAATCCACTTAATAAAGGCTTTGTTTTGTCATGAGGTTAATCCCTAATCATGGATTAAGTTGAGGAGTCTTCCTCAGCTTAAACATTCCCATCTATTATCCTTCTATTAGGATGGTGTAATGAGTCTGTTTAACCCCTGATTATGGCTTAAACTCATTACTTAACACTAAACAAAAACAACAAAAACATCTAACTAATCACAAGTAGGTTAATGATCTTAATCCTACATCATGGTAATTAAGTGTGAGATGTTGACTTTACACTTAAGGTATTCTCATTACCCCTAATCAGAGGGAGGATGTGATGAGTTTACTAAATCCATTGGTTTAGGCTTAGGCTCATTTTCTTATGACAAATTTCCAAAAGCAATAAAAGATTGAAAACACAAAAAACAAACAATAATCGTCTCCTTCGGGATCCTTTTCTCATCTCATTCACTCACAACCGAGAACTTGCTTCTTCCGTCTAATGCAAGACAGTTTGCACCTGAGCCAGACAGGTCATACACTTGAGCATAGGCAAGTAAGCAGTTCACAAGTCAATTCATCCTTTCAGTCTCTTTGGGTCGAACTACGGTGTTCTGACTTCCTCATTGCACGAGAGGATACGTAGGCATAACTTAACAGTTATCGAACAAAAGTCTCTGTATATTCCCCTTCTTCCAGCTTCATTCTTTAAGCTTCATGATCTTGAGCATTTCATTCTTGTTCTTACATTGACACTTCTTTATACACTTCACTTCTTTTACACTGACACCTGTACATCCTTTTCCAGCTCTTTTTTATACACAAATTGCACTGACACTACCCCTTTAAAACACAAATCTTTTAAGCGTGGATCCCGTCGAGTACGACGGACAATCTGGGTGCTAATACCTTCCCAGGTTGTAACCAACCCCCTTTCTCAGTCTCTCTGGTTCGCAACCGTCTTATCCATATCTTTCTAGGTCTATGCAGCATTACCTTTCCTTCGGGATAAAAATGCCTAGCTGGCGACTCTATTCATTTCATTCTTTCTCCTTTCGCCGACCGTTCGCGTATGTACCCCTTCTGACTTAGCCTCATTTGGTGGGAGCGACAACTATCGTCATTTTTTTCCATCTAGATCTAAACCTAGCAATTTGATAGAACCTACGAAGAACATTCATATATTCAGGATGAATGTTCATCAGTTCTCCCAGAAGTTCATCAGAATGTCTAGAAAATGTTGAAGACACCATGAACTCCATAGAAGAATCATGAACATCCATCACTTCAAACCCAAACAAAACATAAGTGGAGGAAACAAACAGTTACCTGGATCCATGATTCTGGTTATGTAGATGGCGACGACGGTGACACTTTCGGCAAGGAGAAAGTTGCAGATAGATTCACGGCGAAAGCAAGCGATCGTAAAATGAGGAAATGAATGTTTCCTCCCTCTTTTATATTGTCTTGGAATTTGCATGGAAAATCACAAAAGTCGTGGTAATTATTTCCTAGGGCTAGCCCCAGACGTCATAAATGCCTTACGGCGTTTTACTACGCGTGTCCTTAGAATCCCAAACGTTCCATATTCTCAAAGGATCTTTTAATTTTACGATAACCGCGAGCAAATGCCCGACAGAAAAAGCAAGAGAATGTAGCGTTTGGAACGTCTCGACTATAAGATCGGTACCTTAAGTCACTATCCCCGCAGGCACAACGACTTGACAAACTCCTGTTCTGGGCTGACCTAGCATGTGCCCAACGTCAAATTGAGGCTCAATCCAGTAGACAGTTGGAGACAAACCCATTATGAGATCCCTGAGGATATGACTGTTACGAAAATAGAGTCATTAGCATATAACCGTTGGGGACTTCCACCTTACGCGGCTAAACACCTTCCACGCGGTCAACTGCCCAACAAATTCGTTAAGGCAGTTGGACTTGGCCAAAGGCACGCGTTCGTATCAGGCGGACAAATGCCCCCATAAAATCTCCATCTTGGGAGAGTCAGATATTCAATTTTGCACCCTTTTTTACTCACGCTTTCGTTGAGCACTTATTGACTTAAGCGTCAGAGTACCTTGCAGGTACCCACCATCATCTCCAACCAACAGACCATAGTCTCAGCTGAAGGCCACAAAGACCTGTCTGGATTCTTTCTATATATATATATATATATATATATATATATATATATATATATATATATGTGTGTGTGTGTGTGTGTGTGTGTGTGTGTGTGTGTGTGTGTGTGGTTTGAACCATCCCATAACATTTCTTGGTGTTGTGGTGGCTTTTGAAGTGATGTGTGTCTGTCGTTTTAGATATTGCGTGCGACTTCTCTTGCAGTATGCATGCATTCACTGATTTTTTGGATGCGGTAATTGAGATGACATATGGTTTATTTCATTATTTCGTTGTCACTTACTAATGGTTGCTTAAAATTATGTCATGCTCTTTTGCATGTTTCGCTCCCTTTTGGGGCATAAAACTTGCACTATGTGCAGAGTCATTAATGGATGCTACATGGTTGATCCTACCAATAGTCATATGCTTGTCTCAAAGATTAAATCATGCATGTATAAGTATGAACTAAT